>CM050524.1:60270789-60508289 GCA_027563665.1 Antrozous pallidus
GAACGCCGGCGTGGCTGGGGGCTGTTGTGCGCGTGTAGGAAGAGTAGCATTGGTGATTGGGACGCTTTCTTCTGGTTTCTAGTAACTGCCAAAGGTCAGGTGGGGCACAGAGCCGAATAGAGGTGTCCCCCCAAAATGCACACACACTTTAATAGCTGCTGACTCCCTTATTTCTTCCTGTCCAATGTTAACAAACCCTGTGCATGGTGGGGGAGGCCTGGGGTTGAGGGAGCAGAGGAGGGAGGAGGGGGAGGGGGAGGAGGGAGGGTGAGGGGAAAGGGAGAGGGGAGGGAGGAGGGAGGAGGGAGGTTGGTGTGAGTAGGAGGGGCCCACAGGGGTGGGGGGGAGAGGACATCTGTAATACTTCCAGCACTAACAATTAAAAACAAACAAATAAAATAAACCCTGTACATTTCTAGACTCTACACATTTTTTAAAATATATTTTATTAATTTTTCAGAGAGGAAGCGAGAGGGATAGAAAGTCAGAAACATCGATGGGAGAGAAACATCGATCAGCTGCCTCTTGCTCACCCCCCACTGGGGATGTGCCCGCAGCCAAGGTACACGACCTTGACCAGAATCGAACCCAAGACCTTTCAGTCCGCAGGCCGACGCTCTATCCACTGAGCCAGACCAGTTCAGCTCTACACATTTTTTTGATATAGAACTTTTTTAGATATTCAGAGCTATGGAACCATCACCACTACAATTAATTTTATAACTTTTTAAAATATATTTTAGTTGATATTTTACAGAGAGGAAGGGAGAGGAATAGAGAGTCAGAAACATCAATGAGAGAGGAACATCCATCAGCTGCCTCCTGCACACCCCCCACTGGGGATGTTCCCCCAACCAAGGTACACGCCCTTGACCGGAATCGAACCTGGGACCCTTCAGTCCGCAGGCCGACGCTCTATCCACTGAGCCACACCGGTTTCGGCGGGACTCTACACATTTTGTCCTTTGAAGATAACTTACCTCCTATGGGACCCGCATATTTACTCTGTTTTTAAATCCAAACCGTTAAAACGCGGGGGACCCCAGCATGCAGGCGGAAGCCGAACGCGCCTCCCGGCTACACCCTCTGCGTCACCGCGGGGCCAAATTCCGCCGGCGAGGGCGTAACCGGCTGGCGGCCCATAGGGCTGTTTCTCAAGGTGTTGCGACACCTCTCGATTGTTCTGCCCGGCCTGGCCTGCCGCGGGACCCGGACGAGTTAATGGTCACCGGGCTGAGCCTCACGGGAGGAGGACCGAGAAACGGCCGCAGGTCTCGCTGTCCCTCCTCTCCCGCGTCGCGCTTGGCAGCAGGGGCAGCGGAGGCGGCTGCTAACGGGGTGCAGGGCAGACCTGGCTTCCGCATCAGCCGCCGTTGGGCTTCACATCTTTTCAGCAAAGGGGCCCTGGGGAGCCTTTCAGAAGCCTCCCGCCAGCATCCCAGCCTGGATTCCGAGGCGACCAGCTCAGAGCAGCGGGGACTGGGGGGCCGGTCCTTTGCCAGGTGTGCTTCAGGAAACTCCGCGGTGACATTGTCTTAAAGGTGTCGCCTCTGCCGAAAACGGCGTGGCTCAGCGGATAGAGCGTCAGCCTGCGGACTGAAGGGTCCCCGGTTCGACTCTGATCAGGAGCATGTACCTTGGTTTCGGGCATATCTCCAAGTGGGGGGCATGCAAGAGGCAGCTGATCGCTGTTCCTGACTTCCTATCCCTCTCCCTTCCTCTCGGTAAAAATTCAATAAAATGTGTTTGTTTTTTTAAACGTCACCTCTGGCCCGGCCGGCGGGGCTCAGGGGTTGAGCGCTCCCCTATGAAACCCGAGGTCACGCTTTGCTTCCCGGTCAGGGCACAGGCTAGGGGTTCGGGCTCCATCCCCGGGGTGGGGCGTGCAGGAGGCAGCCGATCCGTGATTCTCTCTCTCTCCCTCCCTCCCTCTCTGAAATCAGTGAAACACATATCTTTTATGGCACCTCTGCGCGTGAGTGACACGTGGCTGCGTGTTGGAAGCACCTCGAGGTTCCATCGGCCTGTGGGTCCGGCCGTCTTGGGAGAGTGCAGTGCCCTGTCGCGGGCAGCTGCCCATGGGGGCGGGGGGAGATGGGGGCCCAGCAGCCTGGACAGCGTTAGCCCAGCATCCGACCCCTCCCTTTGGGCGGGAAAGCCCTCTTGTTTCACACAGAAAGTTCTGTTTCGCTAGGCAGCCATGGAGGAAGCAGAAAACAGCCAGAAGGAAGTTATACAATTTCCTTGCAAACTGCTCTTCAACATTCGAGCAGCTTACCACACACGAAGGCTCTATGGCCTGAGAGAGGAGAGGATTTGATTAAAAATAGCCTTGTCTTGCCCTAACCGGTGTGGCTCAGTGGACAGAGCGTCGGCCTTGGACTCAAGGGTCCCAGGTTTGATTCCAGTCAAGGGCATGTACCTTGGCTGGGGCACATCCCCAGTGGGGGGTGTGCAGGAGGCAGCTGATCAATGTTTCTCTCTCATCCATGTTTCTAACTCTCTGCCCCCCCCCTTCCTCTCTGTAAAAAATCAAAAATATATATTTTTAAAAATAACCTTGTCTTATAAAAGCCTGTCTGAGCTACAGTAAACGGTAAAGACATTTTTGTTTCATTAAAAGACGGTGGGCTTGCCCTAACCGGTGTGGCCCAGTGGATAGAGCATCGGCCTGCAGACTGAAGGGTCCCAGGTTCGATTCTGGTCAAGGGCATGTACCTTGGCTGCGGGCACATCCCCAGTGGGAGGTGTGCAGAAGGCAGCTTATCAACGTTTCTCTCCCATCGATATTTCTAACTCTCTATCCCTCTCCCTTTCTCTCTGTTAAAAATCAATAAAATGTATGTAGTTTAAATCATAGATTTAAAAGAGAGAGAGAGAGAGAGAGAGAGTGGGCTTTAAAAAAGCTGACTCTGAGCAACAACACCAAAAACACGGTGGGCTTTGGCGCTAGAAACAGTCACCACTTTAAAACGCTATCATTTGGCGTCCACGCACGTGTCTGTGCAGAAAACGCCGTTTCCTGCGCCTGCCCGCTCACGGGGCGGGGGGGTGGAAACTGAGCAAGCAGCGGCGTTGTGTTTGCCCCGTGCTTGGGAAGCAGGTGAGAGGCAGCGGGCGGCGGGCGGCTCCCCCTGTAGCTGGGTGTGTCTGCGGCGGCTCTCCCCCCAACCCCCACCCCCGAGTGTGTCTGCTCGTTCCAGTCCGGTCTGGTCCGTCGGGAGGGATCCCGCAGGTGCCCCTCAGTGAGGCCAACCCGCCCGGCACTGGCCATCTTCCGTAAGTGGCTGCAGCCCCACGTGCTATGTCTGCTTTGCTGTCCCTGGGACTGGTCCTCCACCCCTGTCCACTGGCGGTGGCTAACTGGGACTGTGACAGGTGCGGCCGGCGTGGCCGAGGTTGAGCGTTGACCTATGAACCGGGAGGTCACGGCTCGGTCCCGGTCGGGGCACAGGCCCGGTTGCGGGCTTGATCCCCAGTGTGGGGCGTGCAGGAGGCAGCCGATCCGTGATGCTCTGTCATCATTGATGTCTCCATCTCTCTCTCCCTCCCTCTCCCTTCCTCTCTGAAATCAATAAAAAATGTATTAAAAAAACAAACAGGACCCTGCGACCATCAGATGCGGTTTGGGCCCCTGATTCTCGGGCGGGTTCTCGGTATTGGAGAAGCGGGTGCTCCCACAGCACAGCCTCTTCCTCGGAACACGGCCAGCCCTTCTCCCGGCCCCGTTCACCGTCTCTGTAAGGCGTTCGCCCTCGCCGACCTCGCCGACCTCACCGACCTCTCCAATCTCGCCAACCTCGCCGACCTCGCCGAGCGACGAACACCATGTTTTTGGCTTCCTCCATTGCTGGGGAAACCCACGCCTCCTTCCTGTTCTCTGTGGCCACAGCCATCTTGGTTGGGTTTATTTACATATTTGCTCCTGATTGGCTTGTGGAGATGGCTTGTGGGAGTGGTTTGTGGGTGTAGCAGAAGTGCGGTCAATTTGCATATTACTCTTTTATTAGATAGGCTTTTATTTTGTAAGTTCGTCATGCTACCTCACTGTTTGTGCTTTTTCCTAGAAATTTATGCTGAGTCTTTTCTCAGATGTATATTTGCTGTGTCTGCATCTGTTAAAACCTCTGATCATATGTTCTTGTAAGTTCGTGGCAACAGAGGTGAGAATCCATAGAACGCATTCCAGCAGATCAGTTTTTATTTTTATTTTTATTTGTTGTTGTTATTAATCCTCACCTGAGGATATTTTTCTTTTTCTTTTTTATATTTTATTGATTTTTTACAGAGAGGAAAGGAGAGGGAGAGAAAGTCAGAAACATCGATCAGAGAGAAACATCAATCAGCTGCCTCTTGCACCCCCCCCCCCCCGACTGGGGATGTGCCCGCAGCCAAGGTACATGCCCTTGACCGGAATCAAACTGGGACCCTTCCGTCCGCAGGACGATGCTCTATCCACTGAGCCAAACCGGTTTCGGCAGATCAGTTTGACAGAGGTACATTTTGTCGTCCTAAACTGCACAGTTCCACAAAAATAACAGGAGGGTTTGAATAGGAGTCACTTGAAAGGTACAGAGAATTTTAGCTGCTCCGGCCCCCACGTCCTCTGTGTCCGAGCGCACAGAGACCCGCCAAGAGCACGCAGCGGAATCACTGCGGCCCCCGCGGCCGGTGACACCAGACGGGCGCAGGGCGTGAGCGGCTCCTCGGAAGACCTCCCTGAGTCCCCGCACAGCAGCCCGCGCAGCCTGAACTCTCCAGGGTCAGCGCCCCCCAGAGGCAGGAGAGCCGGCTTCTAACGCGGAGGCTCTGGGTTGGCAGGCAAACAACCCAGCGGCAGCTCAGCGCGTGAGAGGAAGACGTGGCCCCGGTAAGACCCCGTTCACGCAGCGTCCACGCTCCGGGCTGTGTCTGCGATTCAACGCGTTTCCTTCCAAAGGCCCCGGAGCTTCCCAGCGGGCATTGGAGGCCAGACCACCCATGGAGGGTGCGTGAAGGGCTGGTTCTGAGGACACACTGGAGGCGGGGGATGACTTGCCGTGGCCCCGGCGCCGAGTTTGCCGATGGGGCTGACCCCAGCCGCCCGCCGGCCTCGCCCGGCCTCCGCCTGCTTTGTGTGTCTTCACCTCCCCCCACCCCCCCGGGCACACCTGTCCTGTGTCACAGCCCTTTCTGTCAACAGGAACAAGGGTGGAGGCGGCACCTTGTCCTGAGGGAGCCGCTGAGGAGGAGACACGCCCAAGGGATGGGACACAGATCAAGGCCCCTTCCTAAAAGCCCACGATACCCCCTCCCCGCCCCCGCCTCACGCCCTACACCAGTGGTCGGCAAACTCATTCGTCCACAGAGCCAAATAGCAACAGGACGATTGAAATTTCTTTGGAGAGTCACATTTTTTAAACTTAAACTTCTTCTAACATCACTTCCTCAACGTAGACTCGCCCAGGCCGTGGTGTTTTGTGGAAGAGCCACCCTCGAGGGGCCAAAGAGCCGCCGCATGTGGCTCGCGAGCCGCAGTTTGCCGACCACTGTCCTAACACAGTTCGGCTCCAACGGGGAGAAGCGCTGCCATAAAACGCCATATTGCAACCACGCAGGCCCTTGCCGGCCGGGTGCGCGAGCTCGCGGTCCGCCGACGAGCCGTTGCAGAAGAAGCGTGATTGGCGAGGACGGACAGACGGCGGAGGACGGAGCCCGGAGCAGCCTCTGCGGTCGAAGGAGCGGTGGCTCGGACCAGAGGGAACAAGGAGGGAGGAGCGGAGACGCAGCAGCCACTGCCCGGGCAGAGCTCGCCAAGTGGCTTCCGTGGGATGGACGTGGACTGCAGGTTTGGGTGTTTGCACTCGGCTTGGGGAGCGTGGCTCTGAGACAGGGCCGCCCCTCTGGGCTAGAGAGCCGGCCCAGGTGAGGCGTTTATCCTGGAGACTCCTCCAGTGAGTCAAGGCAGGGCTCAGGCCTGGGGACGAGGGGGCGGGGGGGGGGGGGAAACTCGGGGCGACGGGAGGAGGGCCGGGGAGAGCGTGAACAAGGGCCCGCCTTGGTGGGCGGCTGTGATCTGAACGCCAATCCACAGGCCCGGCTTCCTCTGCCTCCCCGAACTTGGCGGCCATCCTCGGAGCATTTTGCGGTCTCTCTGGGGCTGAAGAGCAGCACCTGGGAGCTGCTCAAAATGGGCTTCTCTCGGCTGCCTGTTCCCGCCACTCGCTCTCGGCGTTTCCTGTCTGATCGCACGTGGCATGCGGGGTTCATCGGTAGCTTCGGCGGCCAGTTGTAGACTAAATCCGGCGAACGCTGCAGCTGCATTCAGGGCCGCTCTGCACCCCTCCTGGAGGCCGCACATGCTCAGAGGGGGAGGCTGCCCGGCCCCCCCCATCCTGAGCCGAGGGGCAGAGGCAGCTCGCGATGGCAGGGCCGGGCCTGGGGGATTCCTTCGCCCTTCCGATGATCCCCAGCAGGCACGCGGGGCTGAGCGGTGAGGAGACGCAGCTCAGAGGTGGGAGTTGTTGGGGATCTCAGAGCCGCTCCATTGGGACACCTGGGCCAGGATGCAGCTCAGCTGCAGAGCCGTGTTGTGCCACAACGTCAGCATGAGCCGTTTCCCAGGGATCCTTGCCTCACCGAACACATGGGGGGATGCAGAGAGGAGCATGTCTTGGCCCATCGGGCGTGGCGCAGTGGCTGACCTCGACCTACGAACCGGGAGGTCACGGTTCGATTCCCGGTCAGGGCACAGGCCCGGGCTTGATCCGCAGTGGGGCGTGCGGGAGGCAGCCCATCAATGGTTCTCTCTCGTCGTTGATGCTTCTGTCTCTCCCTCTCTCCTCTCTGAAGTCAGTAAACAAATTTTTAAGGAAGAAAAGCATCCCTTCGTGCCAACGATGGCCAGCACCAGGCTGAACACGCCATTGGTCTGGCCTCTTCGGGGGGATTCTCGGGCTTGTGAAAACCGTGGCAGAGAGCTTAGCGAAGGCCACTGATCGGCAGCTGGGGGGTCAGAGCGAGGTGGGGACGCTGGCTGCAGGAGGGGGGGGGGGGGCGCTTAGCAACGGGGCGTCCCAGGTGGCCCCACACGGCAGCATCTGCTCCACCTTTTCTAAAGGCCGAGGTCTCATTCAGAAACAAAACGCTCCAGATCTCCTGCTACAGAGCCCCCCGAAAGGCCAACACTGTGGCTTCCCCGTCCGCCGTCTGGAAATAGCATCTTCCTCCTTCCCTTCCTCTTAGAGAGGAAGCCCACAGCTGGCCACGGGAAGCACCCGTGGGGATCGGGGAAACCCGGGCCCGGGGCCTCACTCTGCTCGGGGCTGCGCGGGCGAGCGCATCACCCCCTCGGGCCTCGCTCTGCACAGGAAACCTAGGGGGTTTCCTGCCTGCGCCCCGCGATCCCTCCTACCTCAGTTCTCTGACTCATTCCGAACGTGGGTTTCTCTGCTCGCTGTTTGCTGTTTGTTCTGGGGGGGCCTCATGCGTGGCTTCATTTCCCATCGCAACAGCTGTGTCATCGCCCTGGGCGGTCACCAGTCGCACAGCCCGGCCCCACGGTTAGCCTGGGAGCCAGCGTCCCACCGATCGGTGCGTCCCTGCAGCCCAGATCGCCGTCCACAGTGCGGACCGCCTGCCCGCTCGGAGAACCAGAGGGGAGCCATGGTGCATATGGGGGAGGCTCCCCCATCCGTGTCTCTGTGACTTTCGTCCACTCGACACCCACCTGGTCCACAACTTCTGTCCTCAAATAGCGAGAGACTTCTGGCCTCCAAGAAGAATATTCCTGTTCTCTGTGCCGGGGGACGCTCCAGGACCCCTCGGAAAACTCTCCTTGGCCTAAGCTTGCGGGGGAGGGGGGGCGCACCCCGTCATTCCTGTGGCCCCAGGAGGGCTCTCTCCGGCTCAGACCTGCGTGTGTCTGAACCAATCACGGGTCAAGGGGTGGGGCTCCCACACAGGCTTAGACCAGTCAGAGCCCCCCCCCCCCCCGCCCCGAACGGCAGCCCAAACCCTGACCTACATCGGGGCTCCCAGGGCACAGGAGAGGATGTTGGGGAGTCGGTCTGAGTGCCCCGTTCCGTCCTGCCTGGTCACGTGAGTGGGTGCTCTGCCCTCTGCACGCACCCGGTGCCGGTCTGTGGGCCCGAAGTGCATTTCAGGTGGCGGTGACAGCACGGCCCCCGCCCGGCTGGTGTGGCTTCATGGGTGAGCCTCGGCCCAGGACCCAAGAGGTCACTGGTTCGATCCCCAGTCGGGGCACATGCCCAGCGTGTGGGCTCGATCCCCGGTAGGGGGCGTGCAGGAGGCCGCCGGATGGATGATGGTTCCATCTATCCCTCCCTCTCTCTCCAAAAATCGATAAAATAAAATAAAATAAAAACATGGATCCAAACAGAGGCTCTTCCCTCTCTCCCGTTCCTGCAGACGTGGCTGCTCCTGTTCCCTCCCGCACCCCCGTTTGTACCCCACCCTCTTATTTTTAGCCAGTTTCCCTTCGTCTGCTGATAACCAAACATTCCCTGAATAATAAGCTTCTGAATATGCATGCTCTCTAAATGTGAACGTACGCCTGCTTGCCAATCTCGCACTTCCATTTAGAGTGTTGCTGGCCGGACTCCGGGAAGAGGGGGAATGTACGACAGCAGAGGGTTTGTTTTCCTCAAAGCAGCACCAGCTCCCTTGATTCGGATGGCGTTGGTCCTTCTAACTGGCTTCCAAGAAAGTTCACACTCTGAGGGACTTGAAGGTGTGAACTGTGGGGGGAACAGGACACAATTCCACCCCTAGGACTGAGACAGAGGAACCTAGGGACCCTCGGAGGTTCTTGGGCAACGGAAACTAAAAGGAAACAAAATGAGCCCTGACCGGTGTGGCTCAATAGGTAGAGCGTCGGCCTGCGGACCGAAGGGTCCCAGGTTCGATTCCGGTCAAGGGCATGTACCTTGGTTGCGGGGGTGTGCAGGAGGCAGCTGATCGATGCTTCTCTCTCGTGATGTTTCTAACTCTCCCTCTCCTTCCTCTCTGTAAAAAATCAATAAAGTATATTTTTAAAATCTTCTATACTAAAAGGGTAATATGCAAATTGACCCTACCAGCGGAACAACCAGAATGACCGCTCGACTAGTCAACTATTAAGTGCACTGACCACCTTTTGGTCCCTCCCCCTGGCTAGCAGGCTCCAGTCGCACCATGGCGAACCGGGGGTGGGTGGGGGCGGGGGCGGGGGCTGGCTGCCGGCACCCAGGGGAGATGTCCCTGTTTGCAGGCCAGGCCTAGGGACCGTACCTGCACACAAATTTTGTGCGCTGGGTCTCTAATAAAGAAATGAAATGAAAGGAAACAGAAGAAGAAAATCAAAGTCCACTCATCAAAGCGAGTGCCGGGTTCACGAGAAAGCTCACGGAACCCCTCCATGGAGGCGGCCCTCCCCAGCCGCGGGGTGACCGGACATGGAAGAGAGAAGCAAAAGCCCCCGCCCCGGGGGTGTCTCATCAGTGTGACCCGGCCTGTCCGCTAAGAGACGGAGCAGAGCCACGGGAACACGGGCTGTCGGCGTGACGGGGGCTCCGGCACCCTCCCCGGCCGGGAGCCCAGAGGAGGGAGCTCAGAGCAGGTCACGGTGAAGGTCACGGTGAAGGTCACGGTGAGGGGGTGGCAGTTAGAGACAGACACGGGTCTCTGGTTTTGATTTCTCACGCGGTGACCTTCCGTGGGCCCTGGAGGGAGAAGCTGACCAGGCCTCCCTCCCGAGTGACAGCACCCTGTCCCCTTCGGGGACCCTGGTTTACGTGGGGGACAGCCATAGCAGTTCAGGGAACAGAAATACCTCCAGACCCCAAATCCAGCTGAGAAAAACAGCACGAGACAAGAACAGCACCGTTATTGGGGGAAGATTACTTAATGATGAGTGTGCTTTTTTAATGGCTTTCCACAGGTCAGGGTCCTTTAAAATAGAGAGATTCGGAGTCTTTCAAAATATTACTGTCACAGCTGAAACCGGTTTGGCTCAGTGGATAGAGCGTTGGCCTGCAGACTGAAAGGTCCCGGGTTCGATTCAGGTCAAGGGCATGTACCTTGGTTGCGGGCACGTCCCCAGTGGGGGGTGTACAGGAGGCAGCTGATCAATGTCTCTCTCTCATCGATGTTTCTGACTCCCTATCCCTCTCCCTTCCTCTCTGTGAAAACTCAATAAAATATGTTTTTACAAAAATGTTGCCGTCACAAAGGAAGCAGGCGCACGAGCAGTGCCGGGACAGTCTCCCCCTCTGCTGGGGGAAGCGGTCTCAGCGCTGGCCAGCCGGCCGCATCGGACTCGACCCGAGCTCCGGTGGAGGCGGGAGAGGCACACACAGTCCACAGTCCCGGGTGCAGCTCAGTGACTCTTAGAAATGGAACCGAGTGGAGCGACCATCGTCGTAAACCAGGTGAAGGTAGTTCCATCTCCCCCGTAAGGTCCCTCCTGCCCTGGGCGGGCGGTCCTATTCCCGGCCTCACCTCGGGCCACCACGAATCCAGCTCCTGTCCCTACACATGTGCCTTCCTGGGTCCCCCTCGCACGTGTGCGACGGGCTGGCTTGTGTGTGGCTTCTCCCACTGAGCCGTGCCCCTGAGGCCCGCCACACTGTGGCTGTGTCAGCACCTGCTCCTCTGGGGCTGGGAGGGTTCCGTGGCGGGGCTGCCTCCTCGTGTCCATTTATCTAGGCTGTTTCCGCTCGGGGCTGCCATGAGGAAAGCCCCTGTGAGTGTGTGTGCGGGGGGGTGAGGGGGGGGTTTCCTCTCTTTCCCACATCCAGTGTGGAGAGAAGAGTAGGGTCCAGTTTCTGAGCAGAGGAGCTGGGGGTTGAGAAATGAAAGAAGGAATAGAGGACACAGAAGTAGAAATAAAAGCTGGGGCTGGGTGGAACCTCTGTTCTATCTGATGGAGAGACAGGAATCCAAACCCAACAGCAGCGTGTTTATTTATATTCCAAAATACAAAGGGGTTTCACTGGGGAAAAAAAACTTAGGATCAAAGGAGCTTGAGTGGGCCCAGGCCCTACTCATTCCCTCACTCCTGGGGCTCGGCATTTCAAGGTCCTCTCCCCGAAACCTGGAGCAAAATTAAGAGTCAGTACTGAAAGACCCGTTTGGCTCAGTGGATAGAGCGTCGGACTGCCGAGTGAAGGGTCCCGGGTTCGATTCCGGCAAAGGCACGTATCTTGGCTGTGGACACATCCCCGGTAGGGGGTGTGCAAGAGGCAGCTGATCGATGTCTCTCTCTCATCGATGTTTCTGACTTTCTATCCCTCTCCCTTCCGCTCTGTAAAAAAATCAATAAAATATATTTTAAAAAAGAGTCAGTACTGAGAACGCATCCGGCCCTTTTGGTGGATGTGTTTCCAAGACTCGGCTCTGCCTGGCGCCTCGGATTCAGCTGACAATGATTCAAGGTAACGCTCAGGTGCCTTCCCTGAGGGCCCTCTACAGACGAGCATTGGTGCTTGCGGGCCAGTCTTGGTGCGGACATGGTCCTGTTTCTCTGGGGCGGACGCCAGGAGTGGAATTGCTGGTCGTTTTGTGTGTGCCTTTTTGAGAAATCGCCAGGTGCCTCTCCCCAGGATGAAAGCCACGTGGCGGGTGTTTGAGATGAGGAAGATTATTTGCTCAGAGCCAACCGCTCCTTCCTGCACCCCCTACCCCCACCCCCAGCCTGTCCTTCCGAGGGCTCGGGCCTGGACAGCAGGTGTAAGGAGAAGGCTTGGGGACGGGACCCTGGAGGCACTGCCATAGCCCTGCTGGGTGGAAAGACATCTGTCTGTCGAGGGAGACTCTAAGAGAAGTCCTAATGGCACACAAATGTAGAGGAACAGGAAATGGTCCCCAAGGGGGGGCGACCGTTTGCGGGGGACGGAGCCCCTGTCTGGGGGGATGAGTTCCGGAGGTGGGTGGCGGGCACGGCCATGCACGTCTCGAATAGCCTAGTGCAGTGGTCGGCAAACTGCGGCTCGAGAGCCACCGGCGGCTCTTTGGCCCCTGGAGTGTGGCTCTTCCACAGAACACCACGGCCTGGGCGAGTCTATGTTGAAGAAGTGGCATTAGAAGAAGTTTACGTTTTAAAAATGTGGCTCTCCAAAGAAATTTCAGTCGCTGTCCTGTTGGTATTTGGCTCTGTGGACGGATGAGTTTGCCCACCACTGGGCTAGTGGCCCTGAGCTGTACCCTCCGGTGTTGGTATTGGGTGTGTATTTCACCACAATGACTTTAAGCCGAGAACAGCATCTGGGCCCGTCTCTCCTGTGCATGAACCCTTCTTCCCCCCCACTCGGAACAGCACCCCGACTCCTGAGCGAGGCCCACACAGTCTGCACGTCCGGCCCCGCCCACCCGCCCGCACCTCAGTCTCGCTTGGCCACTTCGCGGCGGCCACTCCGGCCTCCCTGTCCTTCGCACATTGAGCCTTTGTTCCCACCGGTCCCCCTGCCCGAGAGGGGCGTCCGATGTCTCCCGGAAGACCGACCTTCAAATCTCAGCTCAAATTCACCCTCAGGCAGCCCCCCCCACGTCCCTCTGTCCCTGTGTCCCTGTGTCCCCGACGGCCTCGCTGTCTCACGGAGTCCACTCCACGTGCTGAGCCCCCCTCGGCTTCCTGATCCTCACGCCCCAGCCCCCGCAAGCCGCCCGGCGAGCCGTGGATAAACACGCAGGTAACACGGTAAACACATGAAAGGACCTTTCAAGCGCCACGGGAACGAGACTTAATTGCGTTTTTAATGATGTGGAGCTGGCGTTTAAACGTTCGTTTTGAAGCTGGCTTTCTAATAAAAAGCATAATGGCTCTCATCGGCCCGGGCAGTTGCCCATTAGTGACTTTTACAAGCCTCTTTCCCACGTGTGAGCCGGCGTGGGAGAAGGGGGCCAGGACGGGTTATTATTTCCAAGCGGCCCTCCAAGAGGGAGGCACGAAAGGTCACGTACTCCTTCAGCGCCTTCTCACACACCTCACGAACCACAAAGGTCACGGGGAAAGGACGCGCACCCCCTTCGGACGAGGCCTTTTCCAGAGCAACACGCGTTCCTCTGCTGACAGTCAGAGAGGGAAGGCTCGGCTCCCCAGTCCCGCCGGGGCGTGGGCCCGGCGCTTCCCGGGGAAACGGAAGGACACGGAACTCGTGTTCTGCCCGGCCAGGTCACGATCGGTAACCAGCGTGGCGGTTTCAGAGGCACCTGGCCGTGGTGTTTTGTGGAAGAGCCACACTCAAGGGGCCAGCGAGCCGCCCGTGGGAAAGCTGCGAAATGGGAGCAATCGGCCGACGTCTCCCCCTCTGGCCGCAGGGGATTGGCAGTCCCGCCCGCCCACCGGCACCTGCGACGGCCGCCTGCCGAGGCCCCGTCCACCGTCCACCCCACCGTCCACCCCACCGTCCACCGCCCTGTCCAGCTGAACCCTCCCTTCCCACGCCCAGTCCTTCAAGCTGCGTCACAGGCAGGCATCTGACCAACTACACCCTCACAACATGCTAATGCAATCCGAGACTTGGGGGGCACGGGCTGTCCCCAGCCCTCGTGTCCGCAGCGGCCTCCGACAGAGAAGACCTCAGAAGGCGCGGCCCCGGCGCCCAGGGCGACCGAGAGGTGCAGGAGGAGGCCCGGGCCGACGGGGAGAGGAGAGCCCCAGGTGCACTTACCGACTCCAGACTCTGCGCCCACAGATGGCGTCGGGTGTACCTCTAACATGCTCTCCGACGGCCGACCGCTGTCCCTTTAGCTCGCCGATGTAGCCCGTGTGCCTAGAGCCGTGGTCGGCAAACTGCGGCTCTCGAGCCACAGGCGGCTCTTTGGCCCCTCGAGTGTGGCTCTTCCACAAAACACCACGGCCCGGGCGAGTCTGTGTTGAAGAAGCGGCGTTAGAAGAAGTGTACGTTTAAAAAACGTGGCTCTCCAGAGAAATGTCAGCCATCGTCCTGTTGACGTTTGGCTCTGTGGACGGATGAGTTTGCCCACCACTGGCCTGGAGCAGCACTGGGCAGGGGCCAGGCTCCAGGCACCCTCAGGGAGCGACAGACGGCGTCTAAGACTGACTCGCGAGGAGCGCAAGCCCCGTCCAGCAGACGCCATCGGCCAAGCAGACGTCAGGAAAGGAGGCGCGCGTGTTCAGTCAGAGATGAGCGAGGCGAAGACACGTAACGAAATCGGAGGCCCAACCAATGATCACGGTGGCGGTTCCTGGGGATGAAGGGCACACCGCCACGTAATCAAAAAGATGGAGAAAAAAGCATGACTGTACCACACCGGGGGGGGGGGGGGGGGCGGGGGGGGGGGCGGTTCCATGGCTTCTAACTACCGGCCCTCTGGGAGACAGAGCCAGGCTCCTGGGAGAAAGGGGTGGCCGGGGCCCAGGCATCCTTCTTGGGGTGGGACAGCCACCCCCAGGTGGTTGAGGGCTTCCACAGGTGGGCATGGCTCCCTGGAGAGATGCAGGAGCCAGCAAGGCGGGACCTTCCTGGCCGAAATTCAGGCAACACGAGCATCAAAATAAATAAAAACAGGCATGGATTATGACACACTGTATTTCAATTTTTTAAAAATATATTTTATTGATTTCAGAGAGGAAGAGAGAGGGAGAGAGAAATAGAAACATTGATGAGAGAGAATCATCGATTGGCTGCCTCCTGCATGCCCCCCACTGGGGATCGAGTCAGCAATCTAGGTATGTGGCCTTGGCCAGAATCGAACCTGCAGTCCGCAGGCTGATGCTCTATCCATTGAGCCGAACCAGCTATGGCTGATTTTTCGATTTTTTATTTTATTTTTTAATGTTGGCATACTGCCTTTAATGTGTGTATTGGTTTTAAAGAGAGGAAGGAGAGGGAGAGAGAGAGACATCCATGATGAGAGAGCATTATGGATCGGCCACCTCCAGCACGCCCCCTGCTGGGGATCGAGCCCGCAACGCGGGCTTGTGCTCTGACTGGAAACGAAACCGTGGCCTCCTGGTCCACAGATGGACGCCACGCCAGCCCGGCAGCATCCTGATTTTTTAAAAACCCACAAGTCCACAGGGTTACTAGAAATAAAAATTAACGGTGGGCAGAGGGCAAGCTTTTTTAAAAAATGAGTACTGCCACCTAATTCATATAGAAGGAACGAGAGAAGTAGAAAAGCCGCCATCCCACAGTCTCCATAGTGTGACTGACTCGGACAAACGTCACCGCGTGTGTGGGAGGCGACGGAGAACGGGGCGCCACACGACCGGGCGGCATTGCTGACGGCACAGGGCACGTGCGCTGGGTAATTCGTAACTGCACGGTGGTCTGGGCAGCCCCCCGTGCACCCAGCGACCACGACGGACATGGCCGCTCACGGTCGCAGCGATCACGGGCGAGGCACTGCCAGCGCAGGCACTGCCAACGAGGACCGACTCTGCTCATCATTAAGGGGCATCCGGCTCCTGGTACCTGGGCTCCCAACGTACCCACAACCGGAAGACAACAAGGAGCGACGAGAGAGGACGGCCGGATGCCACGCCTCCCTCGAGGCCACGTGTCAGGCGGGAAAACGCTCCCCGGGACAGGATCTGAGGCCCGTGGGGAGATACGATCAAGGCCTCGCTGTCAGACTTCTTGAGCGTGATCGTCAAATCGTGGTCAGCAGGGGGTGTCTTCATTCTTTGGAGATTTGCTTTTTATAAGCTTAAGTATTTAGGGCTGAAGTGTCATCATGTCTACAACTAACTCTTAAGTGATTTAGGAGGAAAAAGGAACTATGGCTTGTGTGTGTGTGTGTATGTGAATGTGTGAGTGCATGAGTGTGTATTTAAGTGTGTGTGTTGGTGTGTGGGTGAGTGTGTGTATGTATGGTGTGTGTATGTGAAATGAGTGTGACTATGAGTGTGTGTGGTGGGTATGAGAGTGTGTGGTGTGTGTGTATGTGAGTGCATGTGGTGTGTGTGTGTGAGTGCATGAGAGTGTGTGGTGTGTGTGTCAGTGTGGTGAATGTGTGACTGTGTGTGTGTGAGTGTGTGTGTGTGTGTGGTGTGTGTGTGTTATATGTGAGTGTGAGTGTGTGAGTGCAGGTGGTGTGTGTGTGTGGTGTGTATATGATGTGTGAGTATGTGTGTGTGCGTGTGGGGGGGTGTGAGAGTGTGTGTGTGTGTGTGGTATGTGTGAGTGTGAGTGTGTGAGTGCAGGTGGTGTGTGTGTGGTGTGTGTGTGGTATGTGTGTGTGTGAGTGCAGCTGGTGTGTGTGAGTGTGTGGTGTGTGTGTGAGTGTGGTGAATGTGTGACTGTGTGTGTGTGTGTGTGTGTGTGTGTGTATGGTGTGTGTGTGGTGTGTGAGTATGTGTGTGTGCGTGTGCGCGTGGGGGTGTGTGAGAGAGTGTGTGTGTGGTATGTGTGTGAGTGTGTGAGTGCAGGTGGTATGTGAAAGTGTGTGTGTGTGTGAATGTGTGTGTGGTGTGTATGTGTATGGTGTATGAGTGTGTGTATGTGTGTGTGTGGTATGTGTGAGTGTGAGTGTGTGAGTGTGTGTATGTGTGTGTGAGGTATGTGTGAGTGTGAGTGTGTGAGTGTGTGTGTGGTGTGTATATGTGTGTGTGGTGTCTATGTGTGTGGTGTATGAGTGTATGTGTGTGTGTGGTATGTGTGAGTGTGAGTGTGTGAGTGTGAGTGTGAGTGTGTGAGTGTGTGTAGTGTGTGTGTGTGTGTGTGTGTGTGAATGTGTGTGTGGTGTGTATGTGTATGGTGTATGAGTGTGTGTATGTGTGTGTGTGGTATGTGTGAGTGTGAGTGTGTGAGTGTGTGTGTGGTGTGTATGTGTGTGTGTGTGGTGTCTATGTGTGTGGTGTATGAGTGTATGTGTGTGTGTGGTATGTGTGAGTGTGAGTGTGTGAGTGTGAGTGTGTGAGTGTGTGTAGTGTGTGTGTGTGTGGTATGTGTGAGTGTGAGTGTGTGAGTGTGTGTGTGGTGTGTATGTGTGTGTGTGTGGTGTCTATGTGTGTGGTGTATGAGTGTATGTGTGTAGTGTGTGTGTGGTATGTGTGAGTGTGAGTGTGTGAGTGTGTGTATGTGTGTGTGGTATGTGTGAGTGTGAGTGTGTGAGTGTGAGTGTGTGAGTGTGTGTAGTGTGTGTGTGTGTGGTATGTGTGAGCGTAAGTGTGTGAGTGTGTGTGTCTGAGGCCTGACCAGGGCTTGGCCTGCATATGTTCACCCCAACCTTTCAAAGCTCTGACATGAGCGAGGAGAGGAGGGGGACGGAGCCGTGGAAACCTCCGGTAGAAAATCCAGAGCTAGCTGCATTTCGCAATCTGAATGGTCCTGGGGGACTTTTTGTGACGTGTCCGCTGCCCAGGGTGTCATCCTGTATCTGCCAGGCCATCGCGACACGGACATTCGTTACACACACCTTGTCTGTGCCTCCACGCGTCCCAGACAACAAATCCTGTCGTTCTAAACGGGATCGGGAGACACATCCCGGCCACGCCCACGTGCACAGCTGGCACTCCGACCAGATGTCTGCACTGACCCATCTTATCAGTCCAACAGCTTTCATTTTCTTTCACTACTAGAGGCCCAGTACACGAATTCGTGCACCAGTGGGGTCCCTCAGCCTGGCCTGTGGGAGGCGGCCAAAACTGGCCCTCTGATATCCCCTGATGGGTCCTGCATTGCAAGAGGGTGCAGGCCAGGCCCAGGGACCCCACTGTGCACGATCAGGGCCTCAGGGCTGGGGAGAGACACAGGAGGTTGGCCAGCCAGGGAGGGACCATGGGAGGGTTCCAGGGCATGTCCGGCCCCTCTTGCTCAGTCCCAATGCTCAGTCCTAATTGCTGGACCCCAGTAGCAACCTAACCCGCTGGTGGTCAGTGCACATCATAGCGAAAGGTTGAGCATCCTTAGCATATCATTTGCATATTATGCTATGATTGGTTGAATGGTTGACTGGATGACCAGGTACTTAGCACATTAGGCTTTTATTATATAAGATTATATAAGATTGTAAATGCTAGACAGGTCCTGGCTGGGGCGCTCAGTGGTCAGAGCCCTGGGGCTGTCCGCGGAAGGGTCGTGGGTTCGATTCCCAGCCCCCGTCAGGGCACGTTCGGGAGGCAAACGGAAGCGTCTCTCTGCCGTGGAAGCAGAAAGAGGAAGGATGTGCGACCCTCGGGGATAAGGAGAACTCAGCTGCAATGTGAACAGATTTCCGGTGGCTGCCTGCGGCTTAGGAGACGGATGCCTTCACGGACCTCCTGACCTCGCCCTGAGTCCTCACGAGGGAGAGTTCACCACGGGTGGGCAGGGAGCCGGGCCAACAGAACGTCTCGAGGCGTCTGGGCTTTCCCAGGGTGTGGGGGGCTGCTGAGGCCCAAGAGGGGTGAGGGGGTGGGAGAGATGGCCAGGAGAGCAGTAAACGGGGGCGGAGGGGGAGAGACGTGGAAAAGCCATCGGCCGGGCACCAAGCAGGAATACCTCCCACGTCTGCAAACCCGTTAGCTCAGTCTTGAAGTCCAGGCGGATCTCAGGAATCTCGCGATGCTCAGACCCCAGGCTCCGCTGAAGTCCCAGCCCCCCCTCCAAACATCCGACAGCCGTGGTGAGCGGAGCCGGAGAAGAACCGACAGCAGGGCCCAGATCCAGGCCTATGACAGGTCCTGCGGACGCAGCCGCTCACCGAGAAGGGGCTCGAGCTCGGGGGAGATACATATTACCTGCTTTGTACCCACTTCTCTTTGCATGCAATAAGAGAATTCACGACCCTATGGACACGCAAGAAAATCCCGCCTCGTGGTTAATGCAGAAAAGAAGCAGTAGAAGCAGACCCAGGGGTTGGCTAGCAAGTTGACATTGTCAACGTGAGATACAAAATACCTATGACATCAAAATATTCAAAAGGCCTCCTGGAGCCCCAGCTGGTGTGGCTCAGTGGATAGAGCACCGGCCTATGAACTGAAGGGTCCCAGGTTCGATTCCGGTCAAGGGCATGTGCCCCAGTTGTGGGCTTGATCCCCAGTGTGGGGGTGTGCAGGAGGCAGCCAATCAATGATTCTCTCTCATCATTGATGTGTCTAGCTCTCACTCCCTGTCCCTTTCTCTCTGAAATCAACAATTTTTTTTTTAAGTTCTCATGGAAAACAAGGCGACAGGCATGAAGAGATGGGGGATTTCAACAGCGTAATTGAAACTAGAATAAAGAGCCATTTGGCGATGGCAGAAATGGAAAAACAGTATTGAGAATAAATTCATTAGATGACTCAACAGCAGAGGAAACTGCATCTGACAGGGCTGGGGCTAATTTTAAACAATCCAACATACATGTAAATGCTGTCCCAGAAATAAGCGCAGAGGGACAACATGGCAGGAGAAAGTGTGGCAGCTTTACCCAAACTGACGAAAAACATCAGCTCACAGAACCAAGACGCTCAGCACACCCCACGCAGGAGACACGCAGAGAAACCAGGCCTAAGCCAATCAACGCTGAAAAGCAGTGGTAAGAGCTGAATGTGAAAAGCAGCCGAAACCGGTTTGGCTCAGTGGATAGAGCATCAGCCTGCGGACTGAAGGGTCCCAGGTTCTATTTCGGTCAAGGGCATGTCCCCTGGTTGTGGGCACATCCCCAGTAGGAGGTGTGCAAGAGGCAGCTGATCTATGTTTCTCTCTCATTGATGTTTCTAACTCTCTATCCCTCTCCCTTCCTCTCTGTAAAAAAGAAAAGAAATGTGAAAAGCAGTCGGAGGGAGTAAGAAGGCATGGGATATGAGGCAGTGATGACACAAATGACAGGTGACTTTTCACTGGCATCACTCGGGGCCAGAGGACAACAGAACCCCCTCAAAGGGATCGAAGAAAAGCGCTGTCCAATCGTACTTCCAAAAGGAAGATGAAATAGAGACCTTTTTGGACAAAAGTGGGGGCTTCACCTCCACCAGACCAACACTACGCGGAGAGCTAACGAGAGTGCCTCTGCAGAAAACCCCAGAAGGAAACTCAGACCCGCAGGAAGACATGAGCAGCAGCAGCAGCAGCAGCAACAGGCAGGTGGGTCGACAGCACAGACCTTTCCCAGGGACACATCTCCATCTAGACTTCTCTCTCTATGGATGGTATTTTAAAAGGCTACTGGCTGTTTAAAGCAACCCCCACATATTACATATATATGTGCAGAAATAAAATGTAGGAAAAGAGCACAAAGGTGGAGGGCAGTTAGGGGCAATCAGGCTGGCAGGGGAGCAGTTAGGCATCCATCAGGCTGGCGGGGGAGTGGTTAGGGGGTGATCAGGCTGGCAGGCAGAAGCAGTTAGGGGCAATCAGGGAGGCAGGCAGGTGAGCAATTGGGAGCCAGCAGTCCTGGATTGTGAGAGGGATGTCCGACTGCCCGTTTAGGCCCGATCTACTGGGATCGGGCCTAAACGGGCAGTCGGACATCAGCAGTTGGACATCCCTTGAGGGGTCCCAGATTGGAGAGAGTGCAGGCTGGGCTGAGGGACCCCCCCACCACCACCCCATGCATGAATTTCATGCCCCAGGCCTCTAGTAGAATCATATTGTCACGAGGCTCTGACGCGTCGGGAAAGTTGTATACCAGTATTTTTCAGATACTAAGAAAGGTAGAATGGGATGACTCAAGGACGCACAGCATAATCTCTAGAGCAGAGATTCCCAAAGGGTGGTCCCCAGACACATCTCAGCAGCGGCATCTGAGATTTCAGAGCAGAAGGGACATGGAGAGATAGAAACATCCAGGATGAGACAGAATCATGGACCGGCTGCCTCCTGCAGGCCCCCCACTGAGGACCGAGCCCGCAGCCCGGGCCTGTGCCCTGACCGGGAATCAAACCGTGACCCCCTGGTTCCTAGGTCAGTGCTCAACCCCGAGCCACACCAGCCGGGCTGAGATGCCCATCTGTTTAGCTCCGTCCCGGGCCTGTTTTAACAAAACCTCCAGCTGTTCCTCGTGCATGTGACGTGTGAGGCCCGCTGCCCGAGAGCCACCGCCATGAAGTGGAACTCAAACAGAGACACAGTGAAATGACGGAGAATGGTAGGTGGGAAGGCAGGAGCAGAAACAAAGAATGAACAGGGTAAGTGGAAAATAAATGCGGAGGTGGGAGACTTACACCCAGCCCAATTAATCATTACCTCCGCTGGAAATACATTAACCATCCCATAAAAAAGTCAGAGATTGTGGGATTGACGTAAAAGCCAGTTACAACAATATGCTTTTTACAAGTGTACAGTTCTATTATAAACACACAGGTTAAAAGCCCGAGAGTAGGAAAAAAATTAGTATGCAAACACTAAGTATAAGAAAGCAACGGTGGTTATGCGAATCTCAGACAAAGTAGACCGTAGAATAGTACCAATCCTAAATGCGTATGGATCGAAGGACAGAGCTCCAAAATGCATGAAGCAAAAACGGACGGAAATGGACAAAATCTACCCTCATCGTTGGAGGGATTTAAAGACTCTTGTGTCAGTAACAGCAAGACCCAGAGGCCAGAGAATCAGGAGAGAGAGAGAGATTCGAAATAGAGCTGACGACCAGCTTGACCCAGTTGAATTTCATACCACGTGGTAGAATCCACATCGGACATTTATCAAGATAGGCTATATTCTGGGCAATAAAACATGTCTGGCCCGCCCGGCGTGGTTCATCGGCTGAGCATCGACCTCTGAACTGGGAGGGGAGGTCACGGTTTGATTCCGTCAGGCAGGGCACATGCCAGGGTTTTGAACTTGATCCTCAGTTGGGGTGGGGGGAGGCAGCCGATCAGCGATGCTCTCTCATCATTGAGGTATCTCTCTCTCCCTCTTCCTTCCTCTCCGAGATCAATAAAAGTATATTTTTTAAATGTCCTAATACATGTCAAACATTTAAAACCTAAGGCGTGCATTTTCTGGCACAATAGGAATATATTAAGGATCAATAATAGAGAGATAACCTGGCGTAGCACACCTGTTTGGACAGATGAAATAAAAAAATAAAAAAATAAAAAACAAAACAGAGGCAACACCAGAGGCTGGTAGGGATACAGAGGAACCAGGTCCCTCACACATGCGATTGGGAGCCTGAAAGGCTGCCGCCGCTCTGGCTAAGGATAGGTCAGTTTCTTTGAAAAACTGAACACACGTTACTGCAGGGACCCAGGACTTACACGCCTGGAGAAGAAGACTTAGTCCACACACAAAATACTTGCTCTTACGTTCACAGGTGGTTTATTTCTAGCCAACGAGGGGAACAGCTCCACTGTCCTGCAGTGGGTAAGGGGTTAAACCAGCGATAGCCCATCTCTATCACGGAAGAATATTACTCATAACTAGAAAGAAACCCGCTATCGGCACAGCGCCACGTGGATGGATCTCAAGAGATTCTGCTGAGTGGGGAGAGAAAAAAAATCGGTCTCAAAGGTTACGTTCTCTAAGGTTCCACTTATATAACGTTCTTTCCATGAGCCCTGGACGTGGAGAACAGGTGAGAGGTTGGCTGGCCTTGGGGGGGTGGGGGGGAGACAGCGGGTGTGACTCGGAAGGTGTAGCAAGGAGGGACTTTATCGGGAGAGGACAGGGCTGCTCTTGATAGTGGCGGCGGTCACATTAGTCTGCGTGTCATAAAATCGCACAGGGCCATGCAAGACTCCCGCCAACGAGCCCCTGCAAAGCGCGTGGGGCCTGAACGCTGACCGAGGCCTGGGCCGACGCAACGCCCTGCTCTCAGCCGTGTGCGTTCCTTCCTTCGGGGCGGAAGGACTCGGGGAACCTCTGTGTGTGTTATCTTTGGGACTTTCTGTGACTGCTCAACTTTTTTCAAAAGGAAAAGGGTTAAGCAAAATGCACAAATAGCCGAGACCAGTTTGGCTCAGTGGCTAGAGCGTCGGACTGCAGACTGAGGGGTCCTGGGTTCGATTCCGGTCAAAGGGCATGTACCTTGGCTGCAGGCACATCCCCAGTGGGGGGGCGTGGAGGAGGCGGCTGATCCATGTCTCTCTCTCATAGATGTTTCTGACTTTCTATCCCTCTCCCTTCTGCTCTGTAAAAAAACAATAAAATATATTTTTTTAAAAAGCACAAATATTTGGAAATTAAACAGCGCTCCTCTAAAAACCTGTGATTCAAAGGAAAATCACAAAGGCTATTCGAACCTATTTTGACCTGAACGATACTAAAGCAAAAACAGAAACCAAACAGTGTGAAATAGTGTGGAATACTGTGAAGAACACATATAAAAGAAGAGAGGTTTCAGCACGTGCATAACAGAAGAGAGGTTTGAAATCAATGATAGTGCCTTGCATCGCCCGAGACCAGAAAAAGCAGAGCGAGTTAAATCCAAAATCACTCGTCCGTACACAGGACCAGCTACTGCCTCTGAGTCCATCAGCAAAACCTCTGATAAGTTAAGGGGTTAGAAAAAAATTGGAGGTTGCATAAACATGACCTCTGAGCAAGAAAGGTGGGGTTCTGTGCAGGGGGCTGTTACGATAACCCTCGGTGTCAGTCCCCCCCGAAACGCTGAGCCCCACTAGGAAAGTAACGTCTGTCTGCCCCCCCCCCCCCCGTACAAAATAAGCTCTCCCCACACTTGGGAGACAATAGAGCGGGCCCTGAAGGGTCAGGAGCACTGGCACGGCCGCTCGCGCTCCATCGCACACCTCTAGAGGGAGCTCTCGCCATCTGCAAGGGGAGTGGCGCCCCCTGGAGTTGAGCAGCACACAGCCAGGCAGCCATAGCACAGTGATCGACAGCACATGCCCAGGAGCCCAACAAGTTCCCAATCCTCAGGTCCGGGCCTATAGCCGAGGGCATGTCATGTCCCCTCCCTATACCTTCATCTCCCCCTTTTTTTTCTTTAAATCCTCACCCAAGGATATTTTCCGTTGATTTTTAGAGAGTGTGGAAGAGAGAGAGAAAGAGAGAGAAGTGTCGATGTGAGAGAAACACATCGATTGGTTGCCTGCTGCATGCGCCCGGTCAGGGCCTGGGCCCGGGGGGAGCCTTCGATCTAGGGACATGCCTTTGCTCAGCAACATCAGCTGGACGGTTACTATTTTCAATCATAGGTCAGGGCAATAAGGATTAAAAACTTTGACAAATTCTAAGAATGAACCACGGAAGTGGAGAAGTCTGTGTTCATACTACTCTCACAGACGAGGGCCAGCCGGTGTGGCTCAGTGGTTTCCCATCGACCTCTGAACCAGGTCACCATTCGATTCCCTGTCAGGACACATGCCCCGGTTGTGAGTACCAACCCCAGTGGGGGCGTGCAGGAGGCAGCCGGTGCACGATTCTCCCTCAGCATTGATATTTCTCTCTCTCCCTCTTCCTTCCACTCTGAAAGTGATAATAATAAAAAAAAGCAATCCTACATAATAAAAGGCTAATATGCAAATTGTCCCTTTCACTGGGAGTTTGACCAGGGGGCAGGGCCAGCCTGCCAAGCACCTGTGGCCCCTCCCTCAATTTGCCCCCCACCCTGATTGGGGGCAAGGATGGGAGAGGGGAGAAGCCACTTCCCCTGTCCCCTGTCAGCCCCCATTGGAGCAGGCTGGCTGGACCCAACCTGAGCACGGATTCGTGTACCGGGCCTCTATAAATAAATAAGAAAGCAGAGACCCAGGTAGGCTGCATGGCCTCCTGGCCTGGGGTTCTGCTCCCAGCTCCGGGCAGGAAGGAGTGGCCCAGCCCTTGCCTCCAGTGAAGGCTGAGATGGCAGAAGCCAGAAGTCTACTCCGGAGGGAAGGAGGAAGGCAGGGAGCGACCGCTGCGCCCCCAGTGAGGTCATGCCAGTCAGCAGTTAGAAAGCAGGCATTTCTCACACTTGCTAATGAGCCTGACGCTTGTGAAACATCAACAGGAAGTGGGAGCTCTCCAACGCCCGGAGGAAATCCACTCCCCGTGTGGTCGCCAGGCCAGGCAGGTCTCCGGGCTGTCAAGGTCACTGCCAAGTCTGGTCGCGTGCGCGCGCGCGCGCGCGCGCACACACACACACACACATACACTCACACGCTCGCACACACACATACACACACACACACGCACGCACACGCTGGAGGTGCGTCTGCACCACGCCAAGCGGTGACCCCCTTTCTCAGCCTTCCCTCCGGCAGCCGGGGCTCCGGGCCGGGCGGGGCGGGGCGGGGGCCGCCGGGCGCGGGGAAAGGCTGACAGTCATCTCTCCCCTCCGGGCGGGCGGGCGGCGGGGCAGCGCCGGGGTCAGTGAAATCCCCGCCGGGCCCGGTTTTAGTCATGAATTTCCACCGGCCCCTCCCCGCCCGCCCGCGGCCCCGGCGGGCTCGGGCTCGGCCTTGGCCGTGCAGCCGCCTCCCCGCTCCGGCCGAGCGGGAAGGTCACCGCGCCCGGACCTCTCGGGGCGGAGGCTCCCGCGGGGACGCCAGGGCCTGGGCACGTGGGGGCCTCGCTGCCTCTGCGTCTCCCCTCCTCCTTCCCCAGGCACCTCCGTTCGTAGGAAATAAAACTAAAAAACAAAACCACAAAACCACACAAAAAAAAAGATTAAAAAAAAGAAAACCTTGTGTGTTTTTTCTCTGCCAGCCCGTGGCCCCACATCATTGCCCGGCTGCCCTCCCCGCCTCGCTAACGTCCTCCTCCCGGGGTTCCTGCAAACTCGGGGCCCCTCTGTGTTTATGTCCCGTGTCCCCCAGCGGGCACGGAGCGGGGGCTTGGGACCCGCGGGGAGGGGATGAACACCACGCTCCCGGCGACCGGCACGGACCTCCCCCCGCACCGCGCAGCCCGCACACAGCGCCGCCGAGCCCCTGGCGGGCGCGGGGAAGGGAGAACCGACCCGGTCCGGGTCCCGGGCAGCGCTGCGGCCCGAACCCGGCCACGTGGAGCGTCTCGCCCCGGCCGCTGCGGGGCACCGTCGCCACCCGATTGTGTAACGCCGCAGCCGGAGGGGAGGCGACCCGGCCGCCGCGCTCGGGGGAGGGAAGAGGGGGCGCAGGAGAGAGGGAACGCGGGGCGCCGCGCCCGCTGCCTCTCGGTGCCAGACTATGGGGCGAGGGTGGGGGCACCCGGGGGGCCGCACGTGGTGGCCCGCGCCCCGTAGGCAGCGCCCGCGGGCGGAGCTGGGGGGGGGAGCGGGGGCGCCGCGCACAACCCGGCGGTCAGGTGCGCGCAGCGTGCTCGCCCGCGGCCTCGGCTGCCCCTGCGCTTGGCCGCCCGCCCGCTTCCCGTGGGGTGACATCCGCCCCGCCCCCGGCCCCTCCCCGCGGCGGGCAATTCCTGGACGCCGGGCGGCGGGGTTGGGGGCAGGGAGGCCGAGCTGGGAAGGAAGAACCCCGGCCTCTGGGGGAGACAGGCGGGGGGCCCGGCGGCTCCCTCCGCGGCGCGCACCGGGCTCCTGCGAGCGGCGGGCGGGGGCGCAGGAAGCGGGCCGGGCAGGAGCGGGCGCGGGGAGAGTCCTCTCCCGGCTTGAGTCACACGCCGGCGGATCCGTCCTCCCCCGTCCCTCCCGGGAGACGGGAACTTACTTCATTTCCCTCGGGCAGGCTCGCCCACGTTGCCACCCACCCCCTGGCTCCCCTTCCAGCCTCTGCGCCCCCCCCCCCCTCCCCGGCTGGGCAGGACCCAGGCTGCGCCGCCACCCCCTCTTCGGGGAAAGGCAGCCGCACCGCAGACACCTGGGGGCCCGGCCGGGGAGGGGGTGGGGGCCCCCTCGCAGCCGCCAGAGCGTTGTCCAACACGTGAGCCTCATGTGATGGAGGCGGGGGAGGGCGGGCAGGTCGCGCCTTCCCTCCCCGGCAGCGGCCAGACGTGCCTGGAGTCACAGGGTGGAACACGTAGCTCCAACCCACCCACTGGCTCCCGGTTAACCCAGCCCGCAGCCTCTCCATTACCCCGCGCCCCCCCCCCCGCCTGGTCCCCGCCCTCGCTGCCCCCCCCCCCCCGCCGCGCTCCTCCCGCCTCCCCGCCCGCCCCGCTTCTCATTCACTTGGCTCTCGCGGCGCAGAAGGCACCGGGAGCTCACACCGCCTGGCAGCGCGCAGAGCCGGAGCCCGCGGCCGCCGGGACCCAGTGCACGCCCCCCACCGAAGCAAGCAGCACCCCGCAGCCCCGGTGCATTTCAGGGAGCCCGTCCCCCGAGGAAGCCCAGCGGAGAGCGATCCCAGGCGCCTCCGGGCTGCAGACAGGAGCGCACAGCGGCCGCGGCTCGCCGTGCCATGGAGCGGATCCCCAGCGCGCAGCCGCCCCCCTCCTGCCTGCCCAAGGCACCAGGACTGGAGCCCGGGGACCTACCGGGGTAAGTGGGCACCCCTGTCCCCCCACCCCCAAAGCCTCAACTCCAGCCCTACGTCCTGCACCGCTGTCACCCCGGAGCAGTTCCGGGCGCACCCGGGGGGTTCTCGCCCGTCAGGCTGTGCAGAGCCCGGGCGCACCGCAAACTCCCCGTCCTCCTGGCCCCTCTCCCCGCAGGATGGATTTCGCCCAAATGTACCAAGTGTACAAGTCGAGGCGGGGGATAAAGCGGAGCGAAGACAGCAAGGTAAGATCCCCCCCGCACCTCTGGGAACCGCAGCCCCGACACGCGCCCAGTTTCCAAGAAAAGTTTTCTTGCTCAGAGGCTGGGGGGGGGGGTTCTGCAAGGTGCGGGCGCAGCGTGAGGAAGAAGGGGCAGGAGCGGGTGGTTCAGGGTGTGACTGCCCTCGCTGCCCCTACTCTTCCCGAGCCCCCCGGGGTCCGAGGAGAGAGGGAGGGCAGCTCGCCCCGGCCCCGCGCCCACCGTCTCCCCGCGCGCCTTGCAGGAGACCTACAAACTGCCGCACCGGCTCATCGAGAAAAAGAGACGCGACCGGATTAACGAGTGCATCGCGCAGCTGAAGGATCTCCTGCCCGAACACCTCAAACTTACAGTAAGTGAGCAGCTGGCGCGCTCCCAGCCGGCTCCCCCGCCTGCAGTCCGGGCGGGGGTCACCCGCCGCCTGCAGGCCCCGCGAGGAACTGCAGAGCCACAGGGCTGGGTCCCAGCCGGAACGGCTGTTTGGGGGGCACCCTTGCCCAGGGCTGGGGTTTCCGGGTAGCCTCATGCAAACGAGTGAGAACCCTTTGGACTCCTCCAAGTGGGCGCCCACCCCAGCCGGCCTGCCCCTCTGGGGACGGGTGTTCAGAGTTCCCGAGTTTTCCTGAGTGGAGTGACCCACCAACACTCGGATTTTATTTATCTCCTTTTCTCCCCGCTCCCCCCCCCTTTTTTTTTTAAATGAGAGGACTTGTTTTGAGGTGTGCTTTTGATGTCCTTTCTTGGCAGTAGTTGACAGCTTACTGGCGTGGCAGCCTTCGGTTGGGGAAAGAGGGAAAATTAGTGTTTGGGGAGGAAGCAAACGCCTGGGTGAGCTGGGCGGTAGGAGGGGGAGTCAGGGAAAGCCGCTCTGCTGCCAGGCTCTCAGTGCCTCTGGGGATGACACCACGACAGAGACATAGAAACACTAGCCGGGTCAGGAGGGAGAGAGGGAGGGAGGGAGGGAGGGAGGGAGGGAGGGAGGTCAGCCGCAGCTGCTGGAGGAACAGAGGGACCTCCAGCACCTTCTCCTAAGGTCGGGGCTGCGACCAAGCGCCTCCAGGAGCAGTGGCACGTGTCCTCCTGTTCTGTCACCAGGAGTGTATGTTTCCTTAACGGGAGCCTTTAGCATTAAACTCGGCCACCGGGAAGGCGCCCCCCCCCTGCGCCCCCCGCTCGGTGGAGACGCTCCTCCTCGCTAAGACTGTCCCGAGGCGGGCCCCGTGCGCTGCTGACGCAGGCGCTCTGTCTGTCGCAGACGCTGGGCCACCTGGAGAAGGCGGTGGTGCTGGAGCTCACTCTGAAGCACGTGAAGGCCCTGACCAGCCTCATTGAGCAGCAGCAGCAGAAGATCCTGGCGCTGCAGAGCGGGCTGCAGGCCGGTGAGTGCGTGCCCGGCCGCGTCTGGGAGGGAGCGGGGAGCACAGACAGACAGAGCGCCTGGGGGCCCAGCGCCCGCTCACACAGCGCGGGCCCGTTCCCACGGGGGCCACGCCGGGTCAGCGTTCTCAGAGGTCAGGCTTTCCGAGTGGAAGGTGCTGTGCCCCCTGGCAGGGCGGCCCGGGAGTCCGGCG
Source organism: Antrozous pallidus (assembly GCA_027563665.1). Lineage (NCBI taxonomy): Eukaryota > Metazoa > Chordata > Mammalia > Chiroptera > Vespertilionidae > Antrozous > Antrozous pallidus. The sequence goes on from CM050524.1 coordinate 60,299,832, forward strand.
GCCACCGGTTCCCGGGCATTCCGGCTCGGGAGTTTGTGGGTTCTGGGAGCGTTCCCTCTTCCTCGTCAGACGCTAAGGCCCCCCCGAATGTGCATAGTGGGTGTTTGACAGAGGAGGCGGTGCGGGCATGCCCCCGCGTCTTCCCGGGTCCCGGCTTCCTCGTGGCTCCGTGTGGGGCATGATCCTGCCAGGGCGACGGCGGGCGTCCTTCCTGCATTTCGTGTGGTTCCCCGAATAGCCACGAGGTATCTCGGGGAATTGCGCAACCGAACGAAACTCCTGGCGTTTCGTCACCTGCCGCTCGCCTCCCAGAGACGCACATTCCCCTGCCAGCCTTCCCCACGCCCCTCGCACGCGGCAGGCAGGGAGGAGGGGGTTGGGAATCTGGCCCGCTCCCTCACCCCGGGCTTTCCGCCTCCCTGCCGAGACCGGGGGCCGGCACCCCAGAATCCCTGCTGGCTGGAAACAGGAAGACGTTGAAACCTGATTTCCTAGGGGGTCGGGGGTCGCGTGCGTGGCGAAGGCTGGAGAGCCTGTGGGTGTAAGATGGCAGCGAGACTGTGCTGGGAACGAGTGGCTGAGAGTTAGGTTCCCCGAAGTGGCGTCTTTCCTCCGTTCTTTGGTTTCGTGGCCATCTGGCCCCGAGTCTGTCCGGCCGCCGTGACCCTGAGCTTCTGACATTGGCTCTCTGGGTTAGAAGCTGGGCCGGCCACCGCATGTCCCTTGTCCTGAGAACTCAGGACCACGACACCTTCCAGGAGGGGCTGGCCCATGGGTCCATCGCGGCCTGCTTCTCCGATGGCTCTTGGGCAGCCACGACACTCGTTTTCTCCCTGGCTGGCTGTGATCGGGTGCCTCCCTCCGCATGCTCTCCGGCCGTGTTCCTTTAGGGGTCAGGGACACAAACGCCCACGTGTGTTAGCCAGCAGGGGGGGCGGGGGGCCCAGGCCTCGGGAAGGGGGGGAGGCCGGCGGGCAGGGGGAACCCGGGGCCCTCTGAAACGCCTTCCTTTGCCTCCGCGCCCGCCAGGGGAGCCGCCGGGGAGACAGGCCGAGGCCGGCCAGGAGCTGTTCTGCTCGGGCTTCCAGACCTGCGCGCGGGAGGTGCTGCAGTTCCTGGCCAAACACGAGCACGCCCGCGACCTCCGCTCCTCGCAGCTCGTCGCCCACCTGCACCGCGTGGTCTCGGAGCTGCTGCAGGCCGGCGCCCCCCGGAAGGGCCCCGAGCCGGCGCCCCAGGCCGCGGACTCGAAGGAGAAGCCCGGCGGGCCGGCCAGAGGCGGCTCCGAGGGCCCCGGCAAGAACTGCGTGCCCGTCATCCAGCGGACGTTCGCCCCCTCGGGCGGGGAGCAGAGCGGCAGCGACACGGACACGGACAGCGGCTACGGGGGCGAGTCCGAGAAGGGCGACGCGCGGGGGGAGCCGCCGTACCTCAAGGGCGACCACCACGGACGCAGGCTCGCCGCCGCCGCCGCCGCCGGGGAGCGGGTCGGGGCCATCAAGCAGGAGTCCGGAGAGCCCCCCGCGAAGAAGAGCAGGGCGCGGCTCTCCGAGGACGAGGGCCGCTTCCCGGGCGGCGACCTGCTGGGCTCCCCGTTCCTGGGCCCGCCCCCGCACCAGCCCCCCTTCTGCCTGCCCTTCTACCTGATCCCGCCGTCGGCCACCGCCTACCTGCCCATGCTGGAGAAGTGCTGGTACCCCGCGTCCGTGCCGCTGCTCTACCCCGGCCTCGGCGCCTCCGCCGCCGCCCTCTCCGGCTTCGTGAACCCCGACAAGCTCTCGGGCCCCTTGCTCGTGCCCCAGAGACTCCCTTCCCCCCTGCCGCCCCACCCGGCCCTCGACTCCTCCGCCCTGCTCCAAGCCCTCAAGCACGTCCCCCCTTTAAACTAGAACCAAAGACTGAGCTCTGCGGGAGTGGGGGGGAGGGGGGGGCTGCTGCTTCGCGCCCCATCCTCCCTTTCACACACAAAAAAGTGTGTTTGTGGGTGCGCAGGGAGACTGGGGGTGTCCGCTGGGCCGTCTGAGGCAGGGCGAGGAGCCGGGGGTGGGGGGGTGGGCTGAGTGTTGGGTTAGGACCTTGGGCCCCTTTGAGGTGCCATGAAGGATGGCCGGCCACCAGGAGACTCGGGGTGGCGGTGAGGGGTTGTAGCAGGATCTCGGGGCTTGTCCCCACCCAGGGAAGAACCCCTGGCAGCCAGTCAAGTCAGCTGGGTTTTCAGAGGCCGGGCCTGTGAGTCAGTCTCCGCTCCGGGATCGGGCTGTGGCTTTGAGAAAAAGGTACTTTCAAAGGAGGGCTTTCCGCAGCCGGTTCCCAGGCGGCTCCGGCCCCGCCCGCCCCCCCCACCCGCCTGGCTCCTGGCCGTGACTCAGGATGCGGGGAGAGGGTGGCCGGCCCAGCTTTCCGCTAAGCGTCGAGCTGGCCCGAGGGGCCTCGCACGATCGATCGTGGTCCGGGAGGTTCCCGCAGGCCGGCGCCCCGCCCTGCCTCCGAGCACGGCACAGAGAGCCCAGTTCCCTCCGGCTTTGGGGCGACTCGCTGGCTGAGGAACTGAAAGGGCCTCGGACAAGCCCCGCTGCAGGGGGTGCGGGCCCAGTCCCTCGGGCACCTGTTGGCAGGTCCCCCTGTCCAGGGAACAGCCCCGGGGCCTGAGAGGCGCCCACGCCCACGTCCCCAGCGCCCCAAAAGCACATCAGGCTGCGTCACAAACTGCTCCCTGCCCCCAGCCAGACGCGGTGTTCGGCTCTGGCCTGAAGCTCCTTGTAACCAAGCTTCGCTTCTCAAGGGCCTGCCTGTCCCTTTCACAAGACCCTTTCCGGTTCATGCCCTCCCTGCCCGCCCCACACACCCCTCCCCCAGCACCACCGGGGCACACGGAGTCTCCTCCGAGCAGGTTTCAAACCGCCTGGGCCCGGCGCCGTCCCGGCGTGTCCGGCCAGGCCCGCCCCAGCCCCTCGTTGCCCGGTGCACGCCGCTCGGCCGCCGGCCGTGTTCTGACCCTCCCTCCTGTGCCCGTTTTCACTCTGGTGTCCCGTCGTTGCCTTTATTTGTAACGCGGTCACGCGTGTATGCTCTGTAACTCGACGGGGGAGGAGCCTTCCAGGTGTCTGTCGGCGGCGCTCCCCGAGTGGCGCCCCGAGGACAGTGAATGTGCCCCTGCTCCCCGAGAGGGGGCCGCGTCTCTCTCGCTGCGGGGAGAGGTGCGGCGTTTATATTTCGGAGCCTTCCTGAAGGCGTGAGGCTGTACATATTCCTACCGACGCATCCGTGTCACGTGGCTGCTCTAAAGGACTGAATAAAACCACGCTCTTCCTGTGGAAGGGGGACACGGAGTCTCGCATTTCTTAACAGAACTCGGTGGTGGGGTGCGGCCGCCCCTCCCCCCCCCCCCCCCCCCCCCCCGTGAACCGGCCCCCCGCCTTTCCGCTTCTCCCGGCCTTTCATTCCAGACAGACTGAGCCTAGTCGAGTCGTAGGCAACTACTGGCTGACGTTGGGTGTTTCTTTTTAGCCTTTGCTAGAGGTTTATCATCGCCCTGCGCTTCCTTCCACGGTTAGGCGAAAGGGACGTCTGCCTCCCCACGGCCGAGCTGGCTTCTTCCAGGGCCTGGCAGCGGATCAGAGAAGGGAGCGGGGGCCTCGGGGTCGGGGGGCGGAGGAGGGGGCGGCGTGAGGGCAGGTGCGTGCGTGGCGCGCAGGGGTCGCTGACACCGGGGCGGCCGGGCCGCCGGGCTTTCCGAGTCCAGCGGGTCTGACGGACTGGCCACATCCTGTATTGCAGCTGAAGGCAACATCCCATAATTATTCTCTACATCCTTCCTGCGCTTCCTCTCGGGGGCGTGTGTGCGCCAGAGTGTGCGCTGCTGTGCCCCGGCCCGGTGAGAGCGTTCCCTGGGAAAAGAGGTGGGAATGGCGGGTCCCGGGTCCGTGCCTCACCCGTCACCCTCCCAGGGGCGGCGTCCGCAGCCTCCGGATGCCAGTGCCAGGCTGGCCACGCCCCCCCCGCCCCTCCCCCCCCCCCGCCCCCCCGTCCAGTCCTCCCTTGTCTGGGTGCCCCAGCCCCTGGATAGCTGTCAGCCAGGCGAAGGCACCCCCCCTGCCACCGTGAGTGTTGGCTCCGAGGGTCACCTTCCCGCCTCCTATGACCCAGCAGGGGACACAGGCGCGGCCCGGCTTGCGTGAGCCGCAGCAGCGGGGTCTGAAGGTGCAGGTGTCCCCAGACAGCACGGTGTCCTTGCAGGAGCCCCGGCCGGGAGGTAGGAGCCGAACCCGTGACCCCCTGCCTGCCTTTGCCTGGGTAGCGTGAGGGTTGTGCGTGTCAGGTAGCAGACCCATGACCAACTCTCCCCCTCCCCCTCCTCCTCCCAGCTCCTGGGGGCCCGCGCCGCCCCTGAGCCCCTCCGTGAATCACTAGACTTTTTTTAGGTAAAGACCCGAACAAGCCGAGTTTATCCCGGGGACGGAGCGGGGGCGGAAACCGAGACCCAGCGCGGCCTGCGTGCCCCCGGCCGCCGGGCGTGACTCACGGCTGGCGGTGGGGACAGCAGGAAGTGGTTGGAGCGACCTGCGTTACAAAAAGTTTTGCGGGTTCAACACATAGTCAGCGGAGAAGCCTTCCTCACCCTCCCCCCCAACCCCCAACCCCGGGCCTGCCCGGCACACACGCCCCTGAAGCGGCAGCTGCGGTCCCTCTGCCTCCTCCTGCTTCTGTTTGCCCTTGACCTTCCTCCAGCCGAGCTGAGCGGGCTCCAAGTGGCTCCGAGGGAGATGGGGACAAAGAGGACCTCTGTGTGGAAAGGGGTGTGTGCCTGTGAGGGGGTGAAGGTCTGGTTTGGGGCCCAGGAGAGGCGGGGGGAGGGGGGAGACGGGGAGGGAGACAGGCCGGGGCTCTGGCCGCGTTCAGACAGGGCGTGATCTCCGCCCCCCCCGGGATGGCCTCACCCGGCGCTGACCCGCCGCGCCTGTTGACACAACTCCACGTTTCCGACGGCCGCCTTTCATGTGCGGCCCGCGGCTAAATGCGGCTGCCGGTTCCTGGAAGCAGACGTGCCTGGCATCGAGTCAGCAGAAACCCGATCCCGGGGAAGCTGGGCACGGCGCAGGGTGGCTGGGCCCCCGGAACGGGGCTGGCACTGGCTCTCGCCCAGCCGGAGGGAATCCGGCGGGCTCGCCCACCGCCGAGGGCCGGGGCGGGGCCGGGAGCTGGATTGAGGCCGGGCCTGGGACCGGGGCCTCCTGAACCAGAACCTAGCAGCTTCCCACGGGCCACGGCTCCTCACTGAGGCCCGACAGCCGGACGTGCCGGGAGAGGCGCTTTCCGTTGTCATCCACGTCGTGGCCACAAATCCTGGCAGGCTCCGAGAGGGCCGGGAGGTTGCCCAAAGTCACACAGCTTTTGAGCAGCTGAACCGGAAATGGGCTGGTGAGCATGTTGGGTGGTAGCTCTCCTTAACAGGATGGGAGTAAAGGTTTCCTGGAATCTGGCTGTTAATAATAATAATAATAACCCTATCTAATGAAAGAGTAATTTGCAGATGGACCGTCACTCCAACACACAAGAGGGCTGCCTCCATGTGGTCAAAGATCCTGCCCCCATGTGGACACAAGATGGCCACCACAAGATGACCAGCAGAGGAGGGCCGTTGGGAGGTTCCAGGCCCTACAAGGGAGGGCAGTTTGTGGGCAATCAGGCCAGAAGGGGAGGGCAGTTGGAAGGGATCAGGCCTGCAAGGGAGGGCAGTTGGGAGTGATCATGCCAGCAGGGGAGGGCAGTTAGGGGTGACCAGGTCGGCAGAGGAGGGAAGTTGGGGGCAAACAGGCTGGCAGGGGAGCAGTTAGACATCAATTAGGCTGGCAGGGTAGTGGTTAGGGGGTGATCAAGCTGGCAGGCAGAAGCCGTTAGGGGCAATCAAGAAGGCAGGCAGGTGAGCAGTTCGGAGCCAGCAGTCCTGGATTGTGAGAAGGATGTCCGATTGCCGGTTTAGGCCTGATCCTACCAGGACCGGGCCTAGACAGGCAGTCGGACATCCCTCGAGGGGTCCCAGATTGGAGAGGGTGCAGGCTGGGCTGAGGGACAACCCCCACCCTCCCCCGTGCATGAATTTTGTGCACCGGGCCTCTAGTAATAATAATAATAATAATAATAATAATAATAATAATAATATCGAGCCACTACCAAGACCGATGGCAAACACGACGGCAGCAGTCACTGCTGCCAAGCGCTCCTCACAGCCCGCACATACAGGCCCTCGCCCTCCCCGTGACTCACAGGTGGAGGGATGCGTGCCCCCCGCACACAGTCACGGCGCCAGCCGGGAGTGGAATGTGCACCCGGCTGACTGGCTCCAGAGCCCGTGTGCCCACGACCAGCCGCCCGGCCTCCCGTCAGAGAGCAGCCACGCGCCTCGAGCAGTCAAAGCGGCCGCCGCCACAACCGGCACTCGGTCTCTGCACGCGTTTCCCGCGCCGGCGCTGCCAAGACCTCCCGGGGTTCTCCCCGCTTCCGCCCGCCGCCGCGAAGGGCGAGCGCCCACCTGCGTGCTTCCCGGGTGCGCACGCGGGAGGTCGGGGAGGGCCGCCCCGAGGGCACACGCGTCCCGTGGAAAGGACGGCACCTTGCGTCGGGCGTGACCTCATCGAATCCTCCCGGGAGCCCCCCCACGAGGCTGTCAAAGCTCAGAGTGAAATCCTTTGCCCAACTTTTTTTTTTTTTTAGTTTTTTAATTGATCTCTGAGAGGAAGGGAGAGGAGAGAGAGAAACATCCATGATGAGAGAGAACCGTGGACCGGCTGCCTCCTGCCTGCCCTCCTCGGGGATGGAGCCCACAGCCCAGGCCTGTGCTTTTGGTCAGAACCAAACCGGGGACTCTTCCATCCACAGGCCGGCGCTCTACCCACTGAGCAACACCAGCCAGGGCTGACCATCTTTTTTAAAAATGTATTTTATTGGGGTTTTTTCAGAGAGGAAGGGAGAGAGATGGAGAGCCAGAAACATCGATGAGAGAGAAGCATCCATCAGCTGCCTCCTGCACACTCCCTACTGGGGATGTGCCCGCAGCCAAGGCACGCGCCCTTGACTGGAATCGAACCCGGGACCCTTCATTCCGCAGGCCGACGCTCTACCCACTGAGCCACACCAACCGGGGCTGACCAATTCTCTGTTTGCTTCTTTACAGATACCATCCAGGGTCAAAAGATGGGCCTTTCTCCCGCTTAAGTGCTAACCGGCAGGACTGTCCCAGCAGGAGGGGGGCTGCAGGGTCACTGTGCTGAGGAGGAGGATCTGGGTGGAGGAAATCCCATGTCCAAGTGTGGGGGCAGAGGGGCGCTGCTTTTCCCATCCCTCGGGGTTAGGAGAGGCGGGAGGGGCCTGGGGCAGCTACGCCGTGACGTGGACTGTGGGCTGGGCAGTCCTCAGGGAGGGGACCCCGGGGAGAGGGGGGTACAGGGGGGGATGGAGACTGAGTTGCAGGCTGACCCCCTGGAAGGGACCCTGGGCGGGTGAGTCGGGACACCAGGCCCGCAGCCCCCCGGGCTCCCTGCCCTCTCGCCCTGGAAGGGACCCTGGGTGGTGAGCAGGACACCAGGCCCGCAGCACCCGGGCTCCCTGCCCTTCTCGCCCTGGAAGGGACCCTGGCGGGTGAGTCGGGACACCAGGCCCGCAGCCCCCGGCTCCCTGCCCTCTCGCCCGGCCCAGCCTCCGCCCTGGCGGGTCCCGCTCTGGCTGGCGAGGGCCCGCAGGCGCTGGCGCGGGGAGCGGGGCCAGCATCTCAGGGCGGAGCTGACGGGCGGCCAGCTCTCTCCCGGCCCCCGGCTCCCCCCGCGAGGCTCCCAGAGACCGCGTGTCGAGTTCCCGAGCGGCTTCATATAAACAGTGTTCACCGGATCGGCGTGTCCTCCGGAGACCAGAGGTCCCGGTGCGCTGTGTGGCGGGCGGGGCTGTGGCCTCCCGCCGCCTCTGAGCAGCTCCTCGCGCTCCGCCCCGGGCGTTTCGGTCCGACCGGCAGCCCCACGGCACCACCACACAGGCCTGCGGGAAGGCCCCTGACGGCAGCCGGCTCCAGGCCGCCGTCACCCTGCCCCACCCCGTCCGGGTCCCAGAGGGAGGCTGAGGCCACGCGGAATCCCCCCCCCCCCCTTTATCCCAGGCATCTGTTTGGCCCGCGGACCGGGGAACAGGAGCAGGGAGACGCCACCGCCATTCGGGCTGGTGACCGGGCTGGAGGGGGGTCCAGGGGCTCCCGCCACTGTAGAGGGCCCTCCCTTCCTGGTGGCCTCTGGGAAGAACACGGGGGGTGTCAGGCTGAGTCCCTGAGGTACAGCAAGGGGACTGCCAGCCTGTGCCACGCCTGTCCCAGGCCGGCTCCCCGCTCCGTCCGCCTGTCCCAGGCCGGCTCCCCCCTCCGTCCTCCTTCGGGGGGGGGGGGGGAGAAGAATGTGCTTGTCCATTTGTTGGGAGAATGAAAGCCATTTTGAAACCTCATTATGGATGGTGTAATGGAAGTAGAAGTTATGCAAATGGGGAAGATGAAGGAAACATGAGTCCATTTCTGGGGGGAGGTATTGTGCTTTGTAAAGCTTTTATTAAAATATCTAATTCTCTTTTTTTACTACAAAAGTAGACAGGAACGATACGAAGCAAAACGGCCCCATTTAAAAATGGGCAGAGGTGCCCTGGCCAGTGTTGCTCAGTGGATAGAGCGTCGACCTGCAGACTCAAGAGTCCCGGGTTCAGTTCTGGTCAGGAGCATGTACCTTGGTTGGGGGCACATCCCCAGTGGGGGTGTGCAAGAGGCAGCTGATCGATGTTTCTCTCTCGTCGATGTTTCTACCTCTCTATCCCTCTCCCTTCCTCTCTGTGAAAAATCAATAAACATGTTTTTTAAAATAATAATTAAACAAGTAAAAATGGGCAGAGGTGTGAGCAGCCATTTCTCTGAAGAAGATCCACAATCGGCAAGACCCACGTGGAGGCGCTCGGCCTCGTGGGAAATGCAGACGGAGCCGCAGGGAGCGCCCGGGGTCACGGCTGCCGCCGAGAAAAACAAAAGGGGAGACGCGTGGACTCGGCCCGGCGATCCAGGCCCCTCAGACGCGGCCGGGAGGAGCGGACGGGGCTCGGTTGCTGTGGAGACAGCCTGGAGGTGCCTCAGAAGGTTCAACAGCATCAGCAGGTCACCCTGACGCCCCACTCCCAGGTTCGCGCCCCAAGAATGGAGAACAGGGACACGCGTGCTCGTCACCGCCCCGTGGTCACGGATGGAACAGCCAACATGTTCGCCGGCAGACGAACGGAAAAGCAACGTGCGCTCTCTCTGCGCAGGAGGCTCAGAGGACACCGGGCCGGCAGCTCTGGCTCAGGGGCTCAGCGTCCACCTATGAACCGGGAGGTCATGGTTCGACTCCCGGTCGGGGCACAGGCCGGGTTTCGGGCTCAATCCCCAGTGTGGGGCGTGCAGGAGGCAGCTGACCGATGATTCCCTCTCCTCCTTGATGGTCTGCCTCTCTCTTCCTCTCTGAAATCAATACACGGGTATTTTTAAAAATAGAAACACAAAGAAACGAGGCACGGGCACGCGACTCAACAGGGACGAACCTCGAAAACGGGATGCTCGGTAGAAGCCAGACACACAGTCCCACGCCCAGCGGGGGGGTTGCTGAGTCAGCAGCGGGGGCACCCGTCACCCCGGTGGCTGTCACCGGGCTGCGAGGGTTCCCATTCCTTCCAATCCAGGAGGGCTGCCGGGCTGCGAGGCCGTTGGCAAGAGACGTCGGAAGTCTTGGAGCCAGGGAGTCCACTCAAGAGTCATCCCAGGGGGTTAAGTGATTGGGTCTGCAACAGTGAAGTAAACTCCTAGGATGGTCAGCTCTGTACTGCGCTTAGTAAAAAAAAATAGAAAAAGGAAAAAAATCAGAAAAATGGCCTGGGAGAGCCGGTTGAGTGGGTCATGGTTTGTGTAAGTGCTGGAATGGCAAACAGTCCCGGTCAGGTTGGGGAAAGAGCTTTACCCTTTAGTCACTGCTGAGGGGGAGACGGCAGGCCACCAAACAGCATGTTCGGAATGACTGCCTTTTCAATAAAGAGCCCCAGGGCCTCCGCCTCAGCGGCCACACCTGGGACAGGAGGACACACTAGAAGCTCCCTGCGTGGTCATGGGGATGAATGAGTTAAAACGTCCAGGATGCTGAGACCAGGGAGGGGAGCGCAGACCTAGCTAAGATCGCATTGTCCTCATTATCATCATTCTTTTATTATTATTACGAGAGGCCCGGGTCCCCTCAGCCCAGCCTGCACCCTCTCCAATCCGGGACCCCTCAGGAGATACCTGACTGCGGTTTAGGCCCAATCACCTGGCAGTCAGACATCCCTCTCACAATCCTGGACTGCTGGCTCCTATCGCTCACCTGCCTGCCTGCCTGGGTGCCCCTAGCTCCCCCCACCCCGCCACCCTGTCACTCCACGCAGCCTGCTTGTTCAGTTGTTTGATCATCCTTCACTAACCCCCACCCCTTGCCGGCCTGGTTGTAGGCAGCCATCTTGTGAGGGTGTGACAGTCAATTTGCATATTACCTCTTTGTTATATAGGATTATTAATTATATTATACTTTCACACTGCAACACAGTTTTAATCGTCTTAGCAGGACTTAGAGTTACTGTTCCTTTGAGAATTTTTGCATTTCGATATTTTCTTCTTTTTTTTCCCAAGGAACACGTGTGATTTCTGGGATACGTAATCTATTGCGAAGGGCTGAGACCAGGACTGGGATGGACTCCTGAGCAGTTGGAAATCTGCAGCCGCAGAGCCCAGGAGAGGAGGTGGGCTGAAAGGGCAGGGCTTTGGGGTTGCCAGCTCAGCCCTGGGCAGGGCCAGTCCTGCCCACCAGGAAGAGGCCTGGGGAGCTCCCTCTGCCCACAGGCTCCGGCTTTCGGGGGGGACTTGAACGAAAAGGTGCAAATACCCTTACGTGGCAGCCCAGGAGGGTCTTAAGAAGGCCCTGACTCATTCACGGCCGGCGCCTGGTTCCCAGCGGGGACGGAGCAGCAGTGCCGTGGGTGTTTCCGGAAAGAACCAGAGAATCTAGGCTCTGCCGTGTGCGCGTGCACCATTCCTTCGCTCTCCCGAGACTCGGTCTCCTCCTCCAGCAAATGGGGCGCGTGACCCGGAGAAACCGTCTGAGGAGGAAAAGCAAAGCCTGTACGCGGGGTCTGCAGCACCCAGGCCACGTCGGGGCCACGGCAGGTGCACGCACACCGGTTGAGTACGTGAACGAAACGAGGGGGTGGCCCAGGCGCTCATTCACGCTAGAGTGTAAGCGACTGATGTGCCCTTCTTTCCCGAGAGAAGTCTGGGAGGGGGTGAAGGGAGAAGCTAGAAGCAGTCTAGTCCGTACACCAGACTCTGCTGAGGGCTGTGCGAGGCACGCCGGCCGCATTATCTCGTGTCATCTCCATGTTACACACACCGAAATCGAGACTCGGGGAGATCGAGTGGCTTACCGGAGGCCACACAGCAAGCAGGTAGGTAGGTGCACAGCCAGCGTGTGACTTAAAGTCCTTGCTGGAGAGCCCTGGGTGTCGACCTGCACAGCCTGCGAGGAGGCACGAGGGTCCGGGGAGTCCGGGGAGACGAACTCTGCGCTCCGTGCCCCGTGCTGAGTTACCCAGCAGGCAGACAGCTGTGCCCCGGCACGAGGGAAGCAGGCACCTCGCCCTTGTGCCTCTCAAAGTGGAGACGCTTTCCTTTGGGTGGTTCAGAGAACAGCGTCGGGATCATCTGTGAGGACGTTTAAGACCTCGCCCGGCCGGCGTGGCTCAGGGGTTGAGCATCGACCTAGGAACCAGGAGGTCACAGTTCGATTCCCGGCCAGGGCACAGGCCCAGGTTGCGGGCCTGATCCCCCGGAGGAGGCCTGCAGGGGGCAGCCGATCCGTGATTCTCTCTCATCACGGATGTCTCTATCTCTCCCTCTCCCTTCCTCTCTGAAATCAATAAAAATACCTTCTAAAAAGAAAATCGAGTTGAAACTGTTTGGCTCAGTGGATAGAGAGTCTGCCTGCGGACTGAAAGGTCCCGGGTTCGATTCCGATCAGGGAATTGTATCTTGGCTGCGGGCACATCCCCAGTAGGAGGTATGCAGGAGGCAGCTAATCAATGTTTCTCTCTCATCGATGTTTCTGACTTTCTATCCCTCTCCTTTCCTCTCTGTAAAAAATCAATAAAATATATTTTTTAAAAGAAAAAGAAAATTGAGACCTTATTAGATGTCCCTACATCTATTTTAAGTTTAGTGTTGTTTTCTGTTTGCATTTCCGAGGGGGGGAAGACCAGACTGTTCTTGCCTTTCCCCCTCCCCAACTCCCCCACCCCGACCCCTGCCTGTCTAGACCGCCCAGCCCCTGCCGTGCCAGGCCCCACCGGAGTCTGAGAGCGGGAGGGGACCGAGGACAGGGCCCCCACAGCAGGCACCGCCCCTGGGGCTCCCCGCAGGGCTCCCGCCCTGACCCGCTCTCACGCCCGGCCCCAGACAAGGCGCTCAGTGTCCAGGCTGTTCCCAGCCACCGTCCCGGCCGCCGGCCTCGGCGATGACTCAGCTTTCACTGGGGAAGGAGCCGTGACTGGCCTGCAAGTCACTTTTTCCAGCCGGCCTCGCCGCGGGCCGGGCCGGGCGGGGGAGGCCTGCCCTGCGCCCTGTGACACTTGCGGCCCAAGAGGAGTTCCGGGAGGCGGGAGGGGGGTGTCAGGGCTGGGATTCCGAGGGGCCAGGTGGAGTTGCTTCGGCTGAGTCAGAAGAAGCGGCCTGGATGTGTGCACCTGGCCCTCCAGTTTTTCTCCAGGGAAGGGACCCGCCACAGACTTTAAATCTGCACCCTCTACGTGCGCTGCAGGGGGGGCGGGGGGCCACACTGTGCCCCTCACAGCCGCAGGCCCGGCGCCCGGGGCTGTGCCTGGGCACGCCTGGCCCCCTGCCAGCCAGAGTGCGTTCCCTGAAAGGCGATGCTCCCCAAAGCGCTGCTACCTCCCGTGAACCTGCCCCCACCCAGCTCGATGCCCGGCTCCGGTTTCAGAGCCGACTCCCCTCCACCATCAGTCCCCGAGGCTGGCAGGGCCTCCCTGCACACCAGCCACCCAGTGCCGGCGGGAGGGAGGGCAGGACCCTTAGCCAAAGGCTGGGGAGGGCTGGGTGCTATGGGCGGGGTGGCCCTGAGCGGGTGGGCCTGGGCGGGGTGCTCTGAGTGGGGTGGCCCATGCCGCTTGCTCCCTGCAGCAAACACCGGCCTCCGGGCTCCAGGTCCTGGGCTCCGGGCTCTGGCTTAGAACTCGCTCTGGCTCTGAAGAGCTGAGTCTCCCCTTCAATGGCTCATTGGTTCAGGCAGCGAGGGCGCGGTGCGCAGGACAGTCTCAGGCCTGTCCTCGTGCAGCGGGGAGCCTGGGGGGGGGTGGGGGGGGCCCTACAGGTGCTCAGCAGATGGTCACCCACGTGGCAACCACAGCAAGCATCGGGGTCCAGGTGGGCGGGTGCGGCCTGGGGGGGGGGGGGTGTCCCAATGGCCGGCCGCACATGGGGAGGATCGGGAGCGGTTACCTGGTTGGGGTGGGGAAGGGTAAGGATGATGTGTGTTCGGAGTTGAACTCTAGGCCCCCCCCAAATACATGCTGAAGTCCTAACACCCCGATACCTCCGAGCGTGACCTTCTTTGGAAACAGAGTCCTGGCAGCAGTGACGGCTAAGCGTGAGGCCTGGGGTGGTGGCCTCGCTCACAGGCCCGGGGTCCCTATCGGAAGGGGGTGCACCGGGGAAAGGCCCCGTGAGCGTGGAGGCAGAGGCCCCAGGAGGCCCCGCACACGAGGAAGCCGGCTGGTGGCCCAGTCCTGAAGCAGGAGAGGCCTGGCCCCAGCCTCCCCACAGCCTCCAGGAGCCACCCGCAGACGCCGCGTCTCAGACCTGAGACCACTCGTTCTGTCTTCTCCGTCGCCCTGTCTGTGGTCCTTTGTTACAGCAACCCCGGCAGCCAGACAGAGTTCCGGCCGGAACCGCAAACGGGAAAGGGGAGGGCGAGCCTGAGAAACAGGCTGGAATGCAGGCCGATCCCTTTCTCTCCAACGAGAGGGAGGCGGGCCAGTGCGGGCGCCCCAGGCCACAATCCTATCTAATAAAAGAGAAACATGCAAATTGACTGTACCTCTGCTACGCCCACAAGCCAATCAGGATTGAGTATGCAAATTAACCCGCCCAAGATAGAGGTTAATTTGCATATCCAGGCACAGAGCGAAGACTGAAGACAGTGTAGAAGGAAGCCAAGTGCTGCAGAAGGGAGTGAAGCTGTGGAGAAGCAAGCGGGGAGGTAGCAAAGAGAGGGAAGCATGCGGGGTGGTGGAGAAGGCCGCAGGAAACCCTATTCTTGCAGGAATCTTCCTGCAGCAGGCCTCTAGTAAATATAATAAAAATAATAACCACCGTGAAGATGCTGCAAACGGAAGAGATAAGCCAGGGAGGCAGGAAGTGCCAGGCTGCTGGGATGAGGCTGGAGCCTGTCTCCCTGAGGAGAGGCGGCAGAAACCCTGGCAGGACATGCACCCTCGCCACCTCTAAGGTGGCAGGCAAATGCTCTCTGTCTCGTACCCTAGTTTTTCCATCTCTTTTTTAAATATATTTTATTGATGTTTTACAGAGAGGAAGGGAGAGGGATAGAGAGTCAGAAACATCGATGGGAGAGAAACATCCATCAGCTGCCTCTTGCACATCCCCCACTGGGAATGTGCCCACAGCCAAGGTACATGCCCTTGACCGGAATCAAACCTGGGACCTTTCAGTCTGCAGGCCGACGACACTCTATCCACTGAGCTAAACCAGACCGCTGGTTTAGAGGAGGTGTGTGGAGGCTGCTGTGTGAGTTCAGGAAGCCAGGCTTTATCTTTTATCTCGAAAAGCCCAGTCAGAGCTACACACACAGAGCTGGGCAGAAGTTAGATGCTCAAGGTCCGTTCGCTGGGAAAGAAGAACAGCATCTTATTCCGTGAGCACTTGCCACGTGCCCGCACCCTTCCAAACACGTTGTGGGTTTCCACTGAGCTGTCTGTCACCCAGCTCTGTGAGGCTGGCACGGCTGTGCCCATTTCAGAGACCAGAGGCCTGAGGCGGAGGGGGGAGGCTCACACAGGGGATGTCAGGGTGACCTCTGGCTGTCTGGCTCCTGTGTGCATTTGTAACTACGGGCCACATGGCCCGTGTGTGAGCGAATGAATGAACGAATGCACCAGGTGGCTACAGACACACGGACACACGGACACACGGACACACGGACATATGCGCTGAAGGAGAGCAGGCTGTAGAGAAGAGCAGGTGGGGAGGAGACCCAGGAGGCAGTGAGGCCGGGGAAAATTTAAACTCCGGAAAATTCTGCAAAGAGGAGGACTCTCCGTGAGCCCTAAACTTAGGTAAGACTTTTGTTTTTTGTTTGTTTGCTTGCTTGTTGGTAAGTATATTTGTATTGATTTCTGAGAGGAAGTGAGAGAGAGAGAGAGAAACAGCAATGATGATGCCTCCAGCACACCCCACACTGGGGATGGAGCTCACAACCAGGGCATGTGCCCCGACCGGGAACCGAACTGTGACCTCCGGGTTCAGAGGTCGGCGAACTCATTTGTCCACAGAGCTAAATATCAACAGGACAACGATGGACATTTCTTTGGAGAGTCACATGTTTTAAACTTAAACTTCTAACGCCACTTCTTCCAAATAGACTCGCCCAGGCCGTGGTATTTTGTGGAAGAGCCACACTCCAGGGGCCAAAGAGCCGCATGTGGCTCTCGAGCCACAGTTTGCTGACCACTGCCCTGGTTCACATGTTGACGCTCACCCTCTGAGCAGGCGGAGGAGGACTTTTGGATCTCAAGGAAAGAGCTGGACACTGAGGCCTGGGCTCTGCTTGTTTCAGGTCAGCAGAGGAACGCCTTTCGCGCACGGAGAGTGCGGTGTCCCCGCACCCCCTGCCTCCCTCCTCCTCTGAATCGGCCCCCTCAGCGCCCCCCTCCAATCCCTCCTCTGCCCCGGCCCCGCCCTGCTGTCCACAGGCAGGTCAGCCTCGTCTGTCCTCTTTCCAAGCCACCGACCTCCCCTGGACAAGGACCAGCTCCTAAGGGACGTGCCGGGCCCGGGGGACCCAGAACCCGGCCTGTGCGCTGGCGGGGGCCCAGGCCCGGCCAGATGCGCGGGGTGGACCGGCCTCGCGGGGCTGGAGAGCCCCGGGCGGGTCACTCTATCTGCTGGCTGCCTTTGCCGGGGGACTGGATTTCACCGCTATCTGCGCCTCCGATCGCCGAGCGCCGCTGTGCCCCGGGGAGGAATGGGCTGCTTGTGAGCTTTGAGGCCGGGCCAACCCCAGGACAAGAAAAGGCACATCCCAGCTTCAAAGGGCCACGGATGGCCAGGAGGCAGACGGGGCAGAGCCTGGCACCCCCGGGAGCCCCCGCTGCTGTGGCAGGAGCAAGCCGTACCAGGCTCATGGGGCGCTGGCAAGCCGGCCTGCCGCTGGGGCCGGGGGGGGTCGGGCCACGGGGGAGTCATGAGCAGATTTAACGGGAATTTATTTTCCGTATGGCCTCCTCTTTCAGGAGAACAGCCTCTGGAGTCTTTGGAGGGAAACCCGGGAATTAAAGTCCTTTTGGAGAAAAAAAAAAATGGCCTTTTTTTTAAAAATGCATCCTGGCTCTTAGACACATGAGAACAGTAATAACTTTGGAGCATTTTCTTTTATATATATATATATATATTTTTTTTTTATTGATTTCAGAGAGGAAGGGAGAGAGAGAAACATCAATAATGAGAGAGGATCGTGGACCGGCTGCCTCCTGCGCACCCCACACCGGGATGGAGCCCCCAGCCGGCGCCTGTGCCCCGCCCGGGAATCGAACCCTGACCTCCTGATTCACAGATCGACGCTCAGCCCTGAGCCCCTCGGCGGGCGGGAGCTTCTTCTCTGACCCTAGAGCCGTGCTGAGCACGTTCTGTGCGTGACCTCCTTTGACCTCGGGGCACCCTGAGTTAGCGAGAATGACCCTGGGGAAACCGAGGCTCGGGCGCTTTTTGCAAGGTCACGGCTAATAAGGGGCAGAGCCAGGAGTCACACTGAGGCCTGACATCAAAGTCCTGACATCAAAGCCCACAACGGAGGACACACGTTCCGCGGTGCCACTGCTCTGTGCGTTCCTAAAGCACCTACTGTGTGACGGGCACTGCTCTGGGCACCGGGACACGGCAGGGCGTTCACCCACAGGCAGCAACGCCCCCCTCTGGCAGCGCACGTCACACCAATGCAGCCCACGCGCGACCAGGTGGGGGGACCGCCAGGCTCACAGGCCGAGCGGCGGCCGCAGGGGCTCCTGGTCATCGGCCGCCCGCCTCGCTCCTCCGAGAGCTGCTGTCCAGGGGGCGTCCCTGGAGGCCCACAGGCTCGGACGCTGGTCTAGGCGCCGGGGCCCGGGAACTGGACGGAGGTGGCCCTGCCGGGAGGATTTCCGTTCTCGTCCGAGCCCATCTTCCCACCTGCAGCTGCGGCTCCGGCAGCGGCACTGGCTTGGGGGCCGCAGCTGCCTCTCAGGCCTGAGCCGGCCAGGCCGGGCCGGCGCGGTGGGCCGAGGCCCTTTGCCGTTCCTCCCCAGACCCGGACCCCGGCCCGAGGCGTGTTCCCCGGACGTGACCCCGGCCCGAGGCGTGTTCCCCGGACGTGACCCCGGCCCGAGGCCTGTTCCCGGACGTGACCCCGGCCCAGGGGTGTTCGAGGAAGCACTAGGCTAGAGGTCGGCGGCTCCAGGTCACTCTCTTCTCCTGTCACTCTCCCGGCGTCACTTGCTGTGAAATGGAGACCCTCGACTGGCCAGCGGGTTGGCCACATGCGGTTACTCCGCCCGGAGAAGGGGTGGGGGCGCTGCCGGACCTGAGGCTGCACGCGTGGCATCTCCCGTGTCTGACCACGAAGCTCCGAGAGGCTCCTGTCAGCTGCCCCTCGGGAGGGGCAGGCCCTGCCACGGCCAGCCGCCCTCCCGCCCGCAGGCTTCTCCGGACAGACTTCCGGTTCCGGCCGCCCCGGAGTCACGGCCAGGGCCTCTCCCCGCCCTGCAGGGGCTCGCGGGCACCCTGACCGTGCCCTTGGCCAGACGCACCGACGTCTGTGAGCGAAACGGGGACCCCGCCCCCCCGGGCTCAGGGAGGTGGGACCCCTGGGGCTGCCCGCAGGGAAGACAATTCCCAGGAGCAGCTTCTTGGACTGAGCAGCGGCCCCACCCCACCCCCGCCTCAGGGCAGGGGTGTCCCCAGGGCCTGGAACAGCGCCCGACACAGAGTAGGCACTCGGGTAGCCGGCTGCTGAAAAACGGATGGACGGCGGCGGGGACGGCGGGAAGGACGCCGGAGGGCTGTTCCGGGCGGGGTCTCTCCCTGCGCCCCGAGACCACCCTGAAGGCGCCGCCTCCATTGGCCAACCTGGGCTGAGACCCTCTGCGGGCGCCGCCTCTGGGGAGGGCCGCCCCCCCACCCTCCCACCCCCGCCCGCCCCCCCCACCCTCCCACCCCCGCCCCCCCCCCCAGCGGAACAGGAAAGGTTTATCAGCCATAACCATCGCCCTGACCCGCTCCCCACAGCACCCCTCCCGCCCGCCCCTGGCCGCTTCCTGGAAGAGGGGACCCTGTCTCCGTATCCTGAGCGGAGAGATCTCATCGCTGGAGAACGGGGTAAGTCGTGTCAGACCTGGGGTGACCGGCGGATCAGGGAGACGTCACCGCGGACTCTGGAGGAGCCGGTCTTTCTATGCGGCGCACGGAGTGACGGGTCCCGCCTGGTGCGGGGGGCCCCCAGACAAAAAATGAAAATGAAGGTGATTCAAAGGTTTTTCAAAGTCACCGTCTGCTGTAATCTAGAATCTATATTCTGTTTTAAAAAATATTTTTTTATTGATTTTTTTACAGAGAGGAAGGGAGAGGGATAGAAAGCCAGAAACATCGATGAGAGAGAAACATCGATCAGCTGCCTCCTGCACGCTCCCCACTGGTGATGTGCCCGCAGCCAAGGTCCTTGCCCCTTGACCGGAATCGAGCCCGGGACCCTTCAGGTCCGCAGGCCGACGCTCTAGTCCACTGGAGCAAAACCGGTCTCTGGCTAGAATCTAATATTCTTTTTCTTTTAAATATCTTTTTATTGATTTCAGAGAGGAAGGGAGAGGGAGAGAGAGAGAGACATCCATGATGAGAGAGAATCACGGATCGGCTGCCTCTGGCGCGCCCCCCCTGGGGATGGAGCCCGCAACCCGGGCTCATGCCCTGAGCAGGAATCGAACCCTGACCTCCTGGTTCCTAGGTCGACGCTCACCACTGAGCCACGCCGGCCGGGCAGATTTTACAGATTTCAAAACAGCAATTGCTGGGCCTGAACCCAGTGTGGGGCCTGCAAAGCTGGGGCCCTGCTGGCTGCCTGGCCACAGGCCCTGGGAGCCGTTCTGCCGTGGCCCCTGCACGGGGGCGGCCGGCTCCCAGCTGTCACTCCGGTCCCAGTCCCATCACCCCGGCCTGGGCATGGCAGGTGTGCGGGCCCCCCCCCCCCAGCTCGGGTGAGGCAATGCGGCTCTGAGCGGTGCCCGGCAACGCCCTGCCCCCTGGGCACGGGATGAGGGTAGGATTCGAAGCCGGGTCAGGTGATGGTGACTCTAACGCAGGGGGGAGCGGGAGGAGGAAGGGGAGTCCTGGGTGTGCCAGGCGGCTCCCTCCTAGGGCTGATCTCCCCCTCGCCCGCCCTGGGCGCTCTCCGATCGCTCAGGGGAACCCACAGGCCCCACGGGCCCTGGGGGGGGAGCCGGGAGTGGCTCGGCCCGAACTGGGACCGGGAGGGCGGAGGGGCCAGGGCAGGCGCCCCTGAGCGCGCCCAGCTCCAGGGCGGGGCGGAGACCTGAGTCAAAGGGGGCGGGGCCGGGCCTGGAGGCCCCACTTTCCAGACTGACGTGCAGCCCCTGCACCCGCAGCTCCTGGCATCCGGCCCTGCCCCGGGGCTGCAGGCAGCTGGGACCCAGGGGCCCCGCTCCCCTCCCTCACGCCCCTCCTCCCACCGCCCTCGAGGGCCGCCCGGAAACCAGGCTCACCCGCCCCAGGGCCTTTGCTCTGGCTTCTGCCCTCCAGCGCTCGTTCGGACGGCACCCCCGAAAACAGGCCCGGGGCAACCCTTCACAAACAGCACTGCGCCCGGGCCCCGCTCAGGCTCCGCCCCCGGCCCCCACTAATTCGGCCGCCCCGTGGCGGGCACCCGGTGAAGCGTAGGAGCTGAGTCCGTGGACGGATAACTAGCGGTGCGACCTCGGGAAAGGAATGTGTGCCCTCCGAGCCTCGGTTTCCCCATCTGTAAAATGGGGTCAATGCCTCTTTGAGATTCATCTTCACACGGGCGTGTGGGTTCAAGCAAGGCTGCCTTCACAGAGGGCTGCCCGTGTGCCGGGCACTGCCCTAGACCCCCAAACCCGGTATCGGGAAAGTGCCCGGTCACTGTTCTGTTGAATGTATTTTTATTGGTTTCAGAGAGAGGAAGGGAGGGGGGGAGAGAGAGAGAATCATCCATGATGGGAGAGAAGCAGCTGCCTCCTGCACGCCCCCTCCTGGGTGGGGGTCGAGCCCGCCACCAGGGGCCTGTGCCCCGACCGGGAATCGAACCGCGACCTCTGGGCTGTTGGGTGGACGCTCAACCGGCCGAGCTGGGTAACTGTGAGCCACACGGTGACTCGTATTACTGTCGCGACCGCTGCTAACTTCACAGGTCGGGGCCCCTGACTGGACGGGTCATGTCCCCCAAGAGGCACCATGGCACCTCCAGGCCAGGACACGCTCCGGCCGCAAGCAGGCCCAGCCCTGTGGGAAGGGCAGCGGCGCAGACTGGGAGGCTTCCTTCTCTGGATTCCTCCTGGGTCCCGTGACTCCCCCATCCTGCTCCACCCTGGCGGCCCCGCCCCCCAACCGCACTCAGAAGGAGCCCACGCCCTGCCCTGCGTGCCGGGGTGTCGCCGTTTCCTGCCTCTCTGGTCTCTGGTCACCGCCGCCGGGCCCCGAGGGATTTTCCAGCTCCGGGCCGGGGTGAGGGGCCGGGGTGGGGGGCCGGGGTGGGGGGCGGGCCGTGACCGGGAGGGAGCCGTGGGGTAGGCCAGAGGCAGAAAACCCCGGGCGGCCGCCCGCCCTGACCTCGGAGGCGGGCCGGGCGGGGGAACCGGCCGGCTCTCGGACTTCGCCCCTCGCCTGCCCGGGCTGCCCGAGGCTTGCTGGCGGCACAGGCTGTCCCGGCTTTCGGCCAGGGGCCTCCGATTGGCCGGCCCCCGAACGAGAAATGCCGCTTCGTGTCTGAAAAATCTATGGCGGGGCTGGGGCCGAAGCGATTCCAGTTCAGGGACCTGCCCCCCTCCTCAGCTGCCCCCTTCCCCCAGAAAGGCCCCTCCCTGTCCTCTGCCTTCCCTTCCCCTCAGACAGCCCCGCCCGAGGGCGCTCCGTGTCCTGCGCTGACCCCTGGCAGCCTCGGGGACACCGTCGCAGCCGGATACCGTCCCCAGAGGGCTGTGTCCCCGCCTTGGCCCTCGCCCTAATCTCCCTCTCATCTCCCCGCTCCCTCCGCACCTGTCGAGGGAGCTGGCTTCCAGGCGGCCTGGCACGGGCTCCCCCTGACACTGAGCCGTGTCCAGCCTCCCCTGGGCCTCGGTGGCCCCCCTCTGCAAACTGAGGCTCACGGGGTCCCTTTTAGCTGTGACCCCGTGGGACTCAGAGGTACAAGCACGGGTCCCCACCGAGGCCCTGCCCCCACGCCGCCCCGGGTGCCACCCCCCCGCACCGCCGGGCCTGCCGCGGGCGGTGTGCCAGGGACCGGCCTC
Organism: Antrozous pallidus; assembly: GCA_027563665.1. Lineage (NCBI taxonomy): Eukaryota > Metazoa > Chordata > Mammalia > Chiroptera > Vespertilionidae > Antrozous > Antrozous pallidus. Next base: position 60,321,714 of record CM050524.1, read on the forward strand.
TGGGGTGCACAGAGGACGAAGGAGGCAGCGTGTCCACCCATGTCCCCGCCGCCCACAGGTGTGCGTGGCCGGGAAGGAAGCCATTTGCGTTGGGCGGGAAGCAGGAAGCCCAAGGACAAACGCTGGAGAACAAGACGTTCGCAGTGTGGGCACCGGCTCGCCTGCCTGAGACGGAGGCAGGAACTGCGAGTTCAAGTGCAGGAGGCAGGGTTCCCAGCCAGGGCTCTCTGGCCCGAGTTCCCTGCTCCCCAGAGCTGTGGCCGTTGGGTGCAGACGTGCAGAGGGACTGCAGGCGGCCTGACTCTGCGCCCCGCCAACCTAGCTCATCCCCGGCCGGCCGCGACAGCCACGGTACTGCTGCTGCCGACACTGGCGAGGGGTTCTCCACATGCCCTAACGGGGTGACGGGGAGCCACATCTGGGCCCCAACTCCATCCCCACACCACAGGGCAGGAAGCGCGGCCCGCAGCTCGCAGCCCACACGGGTTGGGCGGGCACAGGGGGCGGAGGCAGGAGGACCCCCTGTCGGGGGGGTGGGAGGGCATCGCCAGGGAGGCCGGAGTGGATGCCTCCTCCCGGGGACCCCGGAGCGCTGTGCTGTGTGGGGGGAGAAGGGCGGACACATTGCCGCCAGGCCTGCCCGAGGCCAGTTTCTTTCTCCTGACTCCGTTCCTTTCTGAATGTGAAAGTTACATTCGTTTTTAAATATCCACGGACATTTGCGAACGTAGCCACATTGGGAGAGAACGGTATTGAGAGCCTCCTGCCCGCCGTGTGGCTCGGGGATTGAGCATCGCCCCAAGAGCCAAGGAGGTCCGATTCCCCGTCGGGCACCCGCCCAGTGGGGGGCGTGCAGGAGGCAGCCCCTCCATGGTTCTCTCGTCACTGATGTTTCTCTGAAATCAGTAAATATATATATATATTTAAATATATTTTATTTGATTTTTTACAGAGAGGAAGGGAAAGGGATAGTGAGAGAGAAACACCCATCAGCTGCCTCCTGCACACCCCCTAGTGGGGATGTGCCCGCAGCCAAGATCCACGCCCGTGGCCGGAATCGAACCCGGGAGCCTTCAGTCCGTCCACAGGCTGACGCTCCGTCCACTGAGCCGCACCGGTTCCGGCGGTAAGAATATATTTTAAAAAGAAGAAGAGGAGACTCCTACCCAATACCTCGTTTCAAGAATGATCCGCTGATGGACAATTGGATGTTAGGTGTGTTCCTGCCCCCAAACTGGACCCACGTAAGTCCAGTTCCAGACGAGCCCAGTGTCGTACGTGGACACTCCCTGTTGGAAATGCCACTGACCCACCCCAGGGGGCGTTTTAAATGTAAAGAGGCCGGCGGTGTGGCGCGCACAGAGCGGCTGTCGGGAGGAGTCGAGCGGGGGGCTCGGGTGTCCTCTCTGTCGCCTGTGCTCGGCGACCCTGAGCCAGGGGCCTCCCGGCCTCGGCATCGGAGCCAGTGCAAGGAGGAGGGAGCCGGTGGCCTTTGGCGGTCCCGAGGCCTGTGCCGGCTCTGCCTCCCACAGACCCCCAGAAGGCTCTGGAAGGCAGCGGCCACGTGGGAGGGACGGCCTCCGCTCCCCACCTGCGCTGCCTCCGGAGTGGCCTCAGGCCGGGCTGTGACGGGCGCTCACGTTCCATCAGCGTGACCTTCGCCCTCGAACTCCACACACGCCCTTTGCTCTGCAGTGGGAGGAAGAGGAAGGGCTGGGCGGCAGAGGCGGCCTGGGCGTGTCCACTTCACAGATGGGAAGACTGAGGCCAGCGAGGGGCAGCCCTGGGACCCAGAGCCGGCCAGTGGCAGCAGGGCTGGGGCCAGGGGCCGGGGGTCAGGGGCCAGGGGCCAGGGGCCAGCTCTGTGGACTGGACAGGCTGCCAGCTCGGACACCCCTGCCCTGGCCGCTGCTGGGCAGAGAGCCCCGGAGAGGGCTAGGGGGCGGTGTGAGCGCCGCTTCAGAGAATCAGGCCCGTCGAGTCTCTCCCCAAAGACTTCCGGAAGCCCCCCTTGCAGGGACCCCTGTCCGGAGGGACGGAGGTCATGGCCAAGGTGTCTGGCCACATGCAAACGACTTCCCCCCCTGTTCTCAGGAACCCCGATAAAGGGCTTCCTTCCTCTTTCTCGAAGCTGCACCCCCCTGCCTCCGCCCCCTCCACCCTCCGGCCGCCCGGACTTGACCTCTCCCGGGAGTGGGGGGCCACGCGACTCTGCTCAGCTCGCCCGTCCCTTCTCTTCTTTCTGACTCGGACGGGTTGTGTTTCACTTCTCCCGGCGAGAGCGGGGGCCAGGGGCCACGCGCCACCGTCACCTCATTTCTGGCAGCTGTGGGGGGGGGGGGAGGGGAGGCTGGGAGAGGTGTCTCATTCTGGCTCTGCTGCCGGACCCGCCCCCCACCTGGCCCGCTCCGGTTTCCTCTTTCACACCCGGGGAGAGCCGTACAGGGTGGGGCGGAGGGGACCGCCCTCGAGGCTCACGGGAACTGAGCACCTACTGCTTGCTGGGCCAGCACAGGCCGGGTCCCATGGGAACCCCCCACCCCCCCACCCCCCATAGGAAAACAAGCTCAGAGAGGAGGCGCTGGCCCGGGATCGCCCCGGAGCGGCGGGCGGGCAGATGGGAGCGGGGAGCCCTCCACGGGTCCCCACACGGCTTCCTAAAGGGGCGCCTACGCTGGGGGTGCGGCTCAGTGAGTTGGGCGTCGTCCATGCTGGTTCGATACCAGCCCGGGCCGGGCTCCAGCCCCAGTGCGGGGCGTGCAGGAGGCAGCCGACGGGCCATTTGCTCTCACATTGCTCTTTCTCTCTCTTTCTCCCCCGCCCCCCCTCACCCCCGCCTTGCTCGCTCTCTAAAAACCAATAAATAACCTAGCCTTGCCAGGGTGGCTCAGTGGCTGAGGGCTGACATGTGAAGCGGGAGGTCAGGGTTCGATTCCGGGTCGGGGCACAGGCCCAGAGGGCAGGCTCGGTCCCCAGTGCGGGGCGTGCGGGAGCCGGCCACTCCCGAGTCTCTCTCATCACTGATGTTTCTCTCTCCCTCTCCCTTCCCCTCCGAAATCAGTGAGAACATTCTTTTTAAGCTGTATCTTGTAGAAGACCAGCACCCTGCCACGGGGCACCCCCGACGCGGGGCTGGGCCCTCTCGGCCGGCCTGCGAGGGGCTGTCTGTGCATCTCGGCGACAGCCACCCTGGACACGACCCCCGAGAGGCCTGCAGACGCCACCTAGCGACCCCGCGGGGGGGGGCACCCGCCGGGCGCTCAGCTGTCCCTCCGGAGGCCTCGTTAGCAGAAAGGCAGGGAGACATCCTCAAATACATTGTCTTTCACTCAGCACAGCCTCAGCGCCAGCACCCCACACGTGATCACCCACACGTGATCGCCCCACACGTGGTCACCCACACGTGATCACCCCACACGTGGTCACCCACACGTGGTCACCCCACACGTGATCGCCCCACACATGAGGCTCACAGGAAGTTAGCACAGAAACCTTACATCGTCTCCCCCCGAGGTGTTCACAGCCCGGGTGCCCTCCGCTCAGCGCACGGGGGCTGGGGGGCTGGGGGGGATCACCGAGGCTGATGGTGAACTTCTGAGGCCCCAGCTCCTCAGAAAAGCAGGAGGCGGGAGTTGGGGGGATGAGGTCAGGGGGGATGGGTCGGGGATGGGTGCCTGGCCCAGAGGCCTCAGGGAGGGTGAACCCTGTGTCCTGCAGCCCTTCCTGGGGAACAGCCTGAGTGCTGGTTGGGGGTCCTGCTGCGGGCATATGGGGGAGACAGTCGTGTTTCTGAGGGTGCATTCAGCCTCGGGGAGGTCAGAGGCCATGGCTGAGGGCTGCTTCCTGACCCTGTGGCCTTGGGTAGGGCACTTAGGCCCGCGGTCGGCAAACCCCAGCTCGCGAGCCACATGCGGCTCTTTGGCCCCTGGAGTGCGGCTCTTCCACAGAACACCACGGCCTGGGCGAGTCTGTGCTGAAGACGTGGCGTGAGGAGAGGTTTCCGTTTAAAAAGTTTGGCTCTCCAAAGACATTCCGATCGTCGTCCTGTTCACGTTTGGCTCTGCGGACACACGAGTTTGCCGACCACCGAGAGTCCCTCTGAACTCAGCGCCCCCTCCGTGCGCAGGTCGCTTACAGCTCCAAGCCCCTCGCAGGCCGTCGGGGCCGCCGTGACACGCACGCCCCGCCCCACCCCCGCGCCTGGCCTCTGAGCCGGCCCGGCGGTGAGCTGCTGAGGCCACGCGGCTCGGGCAGAGCGGCGTCCACTCGGCCGGCCACGGCCCAGCGCCTGCCGGCCGACTCCGACAGACCAGCCGGTCCTGACCCGCAGCCCGCCCGTCTGCGCAGGAAGTGGACACCTACTGCCCACAATGTATTTTATTGATGGTTTACAGAGAGGAAGGGAGAGGGATAGAGAGTCAGAAACATCGATGAGAGAGAAACATCCATCAGCCGCCTCCTGCACACCCCCCACTGGGGATGTGCCCGCAGCCAAGGTCCATGCCCTTGACCGGAATCGAACCTGGGACCCTTCAGTCCACAGGCCGACGCTCTATCCACTGAGCCACACCGGTTTCGGCTCCCTTTCCTTCCGGGAGCAGCCTCTCTTCCTCAGCCTGGGCGGCGTTTTGGTTGAGACAGGATTTCTCTCCAGTGAGGTGGTTATGCCGCTGGCACTCAGGCCTGGAGCCACGGGGAAGATTCCCGCCACCCCTATCCCCCCGCCCCTTCGTGCCCCACGACGGCAGAGCTGAGACCCAGCCAAGCCCTGACACTGTCCCGTGGGCACCTGGATACAGCCGTGCCTGAAGCCGCCCTGGGTGTCTCCCCCCTCTCGCTGACTTACATCCATCCCGTTTCTGTCCCCGGCACCCAGGAGCCCAGGGTGGCGAGGGCCAGGCCGCCTGGGGCACCTTACACCGGACCAGCCTGACTCCGCAGCGGAGACTCGGAGATGAGAGAGGGAAAAGGCAGAACAAACAAACAAAAACTTTCTCTTTCGTGCGCTCTCACCCCCTGGGGGCGGCCTCGGGGAGCGGTTGCTGAATGAGTGTGCCAGCCCCACGAGGGAGCCCCGCCCACGGCCACTTGCTGGTGACCTGGTTACCGCGGAAACACCGGCTTCCCTGTGCCACCGGAGCTGCCCGCGTGAGACCCGTGTCCACGCCACGCAGACATGCCCCCCGCGTCCGGCGCCCTGTCTTAGGCTGTCCGAACCGGGATCAGCCGGGTGAGCGGGTCTGCCCACCGTGTCTCAGATAGCCAGCATTCCAGCGACAGGACGCATGCCCTCTCCCGCCCTTCCCGGGGCCTCGGACCCTGACCGGGCAGCCCCGGGTCCCGACCTCAGTGCGGCTTCGGTCCCCCGAGGCCCCTGGAGACCATCTGCTGGGAGGGCGAGTCCCTGAGTCACGAACAGGAATGTCTCCCACGGGAACCTCGCAGCTCCGCCCAGGGTGACCCGGCGGCCCCCGGGGGGAGGGGGGGTGGGAGGCAGGGAGCCGCTCTGCGCAGACGGTCACTCCGGGGTGACCTCACCTGCCAAGCGGGTGACTCACGGCCCGGCCCCGGCCCGGCCGGCTCTCGCGGGTCTGGAATACGGCGGGGGCTGCCGGCCTGCGCCATCGGGGACAGACGGCCGGGGGACGAGCTATTTTTAAAGGCCTGACGCGTTCTCGCTCTCAGTCAGAGGTGGCACCCCTCGTGTGGGTGAAAGCTGCCCCCGCCCATCAACCCTGAAAAGTGCCCCGGGAGCAGGAGACATTGAGTCACAAGGGGGACAGCGAAGGCCGTGTTCTCTCTCTTTATTTTTAATGCATTTTTAACTGTGTGTTCAATACGTTCTTACGGATTTCAGAGAGGAAGGGAAAGGGGGGGAGGAGAGAGAAACACCCGTGATGAGAGAGAATTGTCAGTCGACTGCCTCCTGCGTGCCCCCTGCTGGGGATGGACCCCCCCCGCAACCCGGGCCTGTGCCCCAACCGGGAATCAAACGGTGACCTCCTGCCAGAACCGGTGTGTCTCAGTGGGTAGAGCGTCGGCCTGTGGACTGAAAGGTTCCGGGTTCGACTCCGGTCAAGGGCATGGACCTTGGCTGTGGGCACATCCCCAGTGGGGGTGTGCAGGAGGCAGCTGATCGAAGTTTCTCTCTCATGGATGTTTCTGACTTTCTATCCCTCTCCCTGCCTCTCTGTGAAAAATCAATAAAAAATATTTAAAAACAAAAACAAAAACTGTGACCTCCTGGTTCCCAGGGCGACCCCGAGCCCCGCGGCCCGGGCTCTCTCTGTTTTAAAACGTCCTCGTGGCGGGAAACACGAACCACTGCCTGCGTCCCGTCAGCCACCCCTGCGGTGCCAGTCCGAGGCCGGAGGACAGGCACGGTGACGCCCGACCACCACCACCTCCAGACCTTGTTCCCCACCCCGGGCAGAAAGTCCCCGTGAGGCCGGGGCACCCCACTTCCTCCCCGCCCCCGCCCCCGCCCCGGGCACCCCGTGCTGCTTCCTGTCTCCATAGAGCCGGCCGCCGAGGTCCCTCGTCTGCGTGGCCTCAGACAAAACCTGTCCTCCGGCCTCGCCCGGCAGGTCTCCGGGGGCGCCGTGTGGCGGCACCTGGCAGGGCCCCCTCCTTTCTGAGGCTGGTGAGAGCCAGCGTGTGTCCGCGCCATCGCTCCTCCGTCCGTCCTCCGGGGGACGCACGGGGGGCTCCGTGCCGGGGGGGGGCTGTGGCGGGGGGAGACCTTTGTCCTGGCGGACCCTCGTTGTCTGTAGCAGCCGCCCGCCGCCCGCCGCAGTGACTCACAGGCCCCGTGCGCTGGGACGGTGGTGGCAGCTCTGACGACTGACTTCTCAAGAGCGCTGAGATGATGAGGGTAGAGCCTGGGCAGGGAGGGCTTTTTTCAAAAATATATTATATTCATTTTTTACAGAGAGGAAGGGAGAGGGAGAGAGAGTCAGAAACATCGATGAGAGAGACACATGGACCAGCTGCCTCCTGCACACACACCCCCCCACTGGGGATGTGCCCGCAGCCAAGGTACATGCCCTTGATCGGAATCGAACCCGGGACCTCTCAGTCAGTCCGCAGGCCGATGCTCTATCCACTGAGCCAGACCGGTTTCAGCAGGAAGCGCTTTGTAACGCCGACGTGTCCTCTAAGAAACGTGTTGTGTTCTGGCTCGTGTTGCTCAGTGGATAGAGCGCCGGCCTGCAGACTGAAGGGCCCCAGGTTCGATTCCGGTCAAGGGCCCGGGCCCGGATTGCGGGCTCGATCCCCCATTGGGGGTGGGGAGCGTGCAGGAGGCAGCCGGTCCGTGATTCATCCCTGATGTGTCTCTCTCTCTCCCTCTCTCTTTCTCTCTCTCTGAAATCAATAAAAATATATCGTTTAACACGTTCTTACCTTGTTTGTACTGTTCGCTCAGCAACTTCGCCCCGACCCCGGGCTGCTTTCCAATTTTCACACGTTTCAGACGGAAGCGGTCTGACTAAACGAGGCTCTGCGGGGGGCACACCGTACCCACACTTTCACGCCGTTCCCCGCACTGCAGAGCGCAGCCCTGCCCAGCCTCCCTCCTGCTCGTGACCAGCGTCCTCATCCGCCGGGGGCCTGGACCGCGGCTTCAGCTCGTCTGCCTCCGTTTCCTCATCGGCAAAGTGGGACCCACGTAATGGACCCGCTCAGCGCGTGGCCGTGAAGGTCACGTGGGGGCGTGGCGGTGGGAGGCGTGGCGCGGTGCCTGCGTGTGCGGGCACGGGACCGGTGCTCGGTGCACTTCTGTTCCTGGGTATTCCTTAGGCCCGTGGTCGGCAACTGCAGCTCGTGAGCCACAGGCGGCTCTTTGGCCGCTGGAGTGCGGCTCTTCCACAAAATGCCACGGCCTGGGGGAGTCTGTGTTGAAGAAGCGGCATTAGAAGAAGTTTAAAAAATGTGGCTCTCCAGAGAAATGTCCATCGCTGTCCTGTTGATGTTTGGCTCTGTGGACTGATGAGTTTGCCGACCGCTGGCTCAATCCTCCCGTGGGGTTCTTTGTGCCCCGGCCGCCCCAATCATTACAGGCCGCTAGAGATGAATGAGGGGTCTCAGGCGATGAGAAGGCAGGCGTCCGGAGGCCAAGGGCCGTATCTGCCCTTTCAGCTGACGCCCTGGTTCAGAACGCCAGTTCCGGCCTCACATCTGAGCCACTTCCCGCTGGTTTCAGACCGGGGGGCCTTCGGAGTCCCCTGCTCTGTCCAATAGGATGAGCCCGCCCCCCCCTTCCCCGCCCCAGCTTATGGGGAAGACTGGCCAGTTCGTGTCTGGCAGCCTCCCGTGTCCAGCACCCGGCTGTGCAGGGCCAGCGCCCCCTCAGCCGGCCGGCACAGCCAGGTGCTCAGTATTAGCCCACGTGACTGCCAACAGCCCCACCACAGAGATCAATCGATAAAAATAAAAGCACACACGCCTGCCCGGCCGGCGTGGCCCAGGGGTGGAGCGTCGACCTGTGAACCAGGAGGTCAGGGTTCGATTCCCGGTCGGGGCACAGGCCAGCGTTTCGGGCCCCATCCCCAGAGGGGGGCGTGCAGGAGGCGGCCGGTCCATGATTCTCTCTCATCGTCAATGTTTCTCTCTTTCTCCCCCGTCCCTTCTTCTCCGAAATCATTCAATAGGTATGTTTCTAAAGGAAAGAAGCACCCCCTCACTGAGAGAGGGTGCAGCCGGCCAATCCCCTGAAGAGAATCACGAGAACTGCTTGGAGGAAGGATAAGAGGAGGGGAAAGAACCCCGGGGGGGCGGGGGGCTGGAACCGGTGTGGCTCAGTGGATAGAGCGTCAGCCTGTAGACTGAAGGGTCCCGGTTTCGATTCCGGTCAAGGGCATGTACCTTGGTTGCGGGCACATCCCCAGTAGGGGGTGTGCAGGAGGCAACTGATCGATGTTCCTAACTCTCTATCCCTCTCCCTTCCTCTCTGTAAAAAGTCAATAAAATCTATTTTTAAAAATATATCCTTGGACCCTAACCGGTGTGGCTCAGTGGATAGAGCATCAGCCTGCGGACTGAAAGGTCCCGGGTTCAATTCTGGGCATGGACCGGTTGCAGGCACATCCCCGGTAGAGGGTGTGCAGGAGGCAGCTGATCGATGTTTCTAACCCTCTCCCTTCCTCTCTGTGAAAAATCAATAAAATATATTTGAAAATAAAATAAAAAAAACCTCTGCGGGGACCTCAGCCCACCTGGCAGGCACCTGCTGCTTCCAGCGAGAGCCGCGGAGACCCTGACCTGCACCCGGGTGCCAGGAGGTGCCCTGGACGGCCCTGGCTCACCCGGGGCGGGCTGACCTCAGCAGGCTGCCAGGAGGCTGCCGTCTCCATGGCAACAGCGGTGAACCAGGAGGCGCCCCAGAGTGCTGTCACCTCGGGCGCCGAAAGCCCCCGCCCCCGCGTGGCCCGGTCCCCTTCTTCTGGGAAGACGGTGACGTCGCCGGGACCGGGTCATCCAGCTGGGCGGGCGGGCGCCCTCGGGAGGAGCCGCAGCTCCGGGTGGACCCTGCCCCGACGGCCCCAGGGGATGTGCCTTTGCCCAAACCACTTCCCCTGCTCTTCCCAGACGCCAGGGAAGCCCGGCATCCCCACCGCATTTGAGCGGCTCCCAGCGCTCCCGGGCCGCCCAGGTCGTCCAGACGACGCCGGGGTCACGGGGAGCCTTGTGTCTGGGCGGGGTACGGGGTGGCCAAAGGGCCTGGCGGCGGGGCCCAGACAGGCTGGTCTCCGGCGCCCTCTCCTGGACAGACGGCAGAGGTGCTCCGGGTGCCCGCGGGGACACTCCCTGGGTTGCGAGGTGTGGCGGGATGGGAGCGCGGGGTGGGGCTGTCCTCATACCGTTTCCCCGAAAATAAGACAGTGTCTTATATTAATTTTTGCCCCCAAAGATGCGCTAGGTCTTATTTTCAGGGAATGTCTTATTTTTCCATGAAGAAGAATACGGTACACATTTATTGAACAATAAAAAAGGAAATTTATTACCTGTATACGGTACAGTAGTAGTTGACATCACAAACCAGCATAACCAGACAAACTGTGAATCCTATGGTATCAAGAATTTCTTGTTACTACCATGATTTCCATGTACAACAATCTATGGTACATTTCCTGATACTGCTATTTACCGATATGAACACAAAGTAAGATTTATCCAATGACAGTCATGTCATCATCTTCTGGAACTTCATCATAACAATCCAAACCCTGAATTTCCTGGTGAATTTCCTGGTGACTCCATTTATTTCAGAATCAGTGGACCAAATCGCTCGTGCTTAGCAATAGCACTGTCCTTAAATGAATACTTCTTGTACAGGTAGCCTGCTCATAGTGCATTTGCAATGCAGCTGTCAGTGATTTTCTCCCATGAATTCTCAGCCAAGTCACAACCTCTTGCAGTTTAGGTTTCACAAAGTTTCCATGCTGATACCTCTCCATTCTATTTCCAATGTAGTCATTAATTTTCATGTGCAAATTGTCCTTGAATGGCTTGTTTATTGCGATATCAAGAGTCTGGAGATAGGCTGTCATTCCTGCGGGAATCATTATTTGATCTATTTTTCTTTCATGAAGAAATTTCTTCATGTCTTTAGCGCGGTAAGTGCTGGCTGCATCCCAGACTAGCAGACCTCTTGGCTCCCTCACTTAACAAGCGGCAGTATTAAATCGACCCATTTCCTTATAACTGCTTGTGTGGCCCAGGCTTTTTCAGTTTCAAGAATAAAAATATTATTGGGGAGGTCTTATTTTCGGGGGGGTGCCTTATGTTACAGAGAGAGGCAAAACTGGAAGTAGGTCTTATTTTCTGGGGATGTCTTACTTTCGGGGAAACAGGGTAGCACAGACCAGGCCACCTGCTCCCAGAGGGGAGGGACTGGTCCGAGCCCCGCAGCTGCCCCAGCCGAGGGCGGAGGTTGCGTTGACACCCTCTCTGCCCGATCTCCATACTGGGTGAGCGAGCTTCTTCCTGCATCGCCCGGTTCTCACCGTGGTCCCAGCCCTGGCCCTTTCCAGGGGGGACGCACAGTCAAAACCATTTCCATCACAGCCCTGCTTTTTCGGTTGGTAGGATGGTTGGTAGGATGGTTGGTAGGGTGGTTGGTAGGATGGTTGGTAGGGTGGTTGGTAGGGTGGTTGGTAGGATGGTTGGTAGGGTGTTTGGTAGGGTGGTTGGTAGGGTGGTTGGTAGGGTGGTTGGTAGGGTGGTTGGTAGGATGGTTGGTAGGGTGGTTGGTAGGGTGGTTGGTAGGATGGTTGGTAGGGTGGTTGGTAGGATGGTTGGTAGGGTGGTTGGTAGGGTGGTTGGTAGGGTGGTTGGTAGGGTGGTTGGTAGGATGGTTGGTAGGATGGTTGGTAGGGTGGTTGGTAGGGTGGTTGGTAGGGTGGTTGGTGGGATGGTTGGTAGGGTGGTTGGTAGGGTGGTTGGTAGGGTGGTTGGTAGGGTGGTTGGTAGGATGGTTGGTAGGGTGGTTGGTAGGATGGTTGGTAGGGTGGTTGGTAGGGTGGTTGTAGGGTGGTTGGTAGTGTGGTTGGTAGGGTGATTGGTAGGGTGGTTGGTAGGGTGGTTGGTAGTGTGGTTGGTAGGGTGATTGGTAGGGTGGTTGGTAGGGTGGTTGGTAGGATGGTTGGTAGGGTGGTTGGTAGGGTGGTTGGTAGGGTGGTTGGTAGGATGGTTGGTAGGGTGGTTGGTAGGGTGGTTGGTAGGGTGGTTGGTAGGGTGGTTGGTAGTGTGGTTGGTAGGGTGATTGGTAGGGTGGTTGGTAGGGTGGTTGGTAGGGTGGTTGTCTGGGTCGGCAGAGAGAGAGTTCACATCGGTAGGATGGTTGGTAGGATGGTCCTGGGTGGGCGGCCCCTGGGCTGCGAGGTCTGTGAGGGGCGTGGCCGCCGCCGCCCGGGGAACCCACACCTGCAGACCCCGCGTGATGCTGGGGCCCGGCCAGACCCAGGACGTATCGCCGAGAGGCTCCAGCGCCTGCTCGCGGCCTCCTCCTTCGGCTGAGAAATGCCAGGCTGCGCAGGTGTCCGCCTCTGTGCCTTGGGGGCACCTGGGCAGAGAGGGCATGTGTCGGTGGGGGGATCGGCTAACTTCCAGAGGACGCTGCGCTGTATTTGAAGCCTGAGCAGGAAAAGGCCAGCCGGGCATCTGCTGGGGGGCGGGCGGATGTGGAGCTGAAGGCAGGCTCCAGGGAACACATCCCTCCCGGAGACCACCTCCAGGGGCGCTGCCAGCTCCTCTCCAGGGACAGGTGCCGCCCCCTCACTCCTGACTGCGGCTCCTGCTCAGCGTTCGCGCCCGGAACGAGGGGGACTGTTGTGAGAACCGAAAGCCGCCTCTCTGAGAGCACTGGCGGCAGAAGAGCTGGTGTCCGAATGGGGGGGCGGGGAGGGATTGGGGGGAAGGACTCGAGTCTGGACGCTGGGGCTCAGAGCAAGACAAGCGGTCCCAGCTGCCTTGCCGAGCACCTGGCTCGCTTTGCCGTCACCAGGAGCCAGGCCTGCTGAGGGGGAGCCTGTCTGGCCTCGCCCGGCCTGCCCCGCCCGCCCGAGAGACAGACCAGAGGAGCTGAGCTGTTCCGTCCGCCTCTGCCCCGCCCGCCAGGCAGTCCCCGCGGCGGCTGAGCCTCTGGGCTTTGACGGTTGAGGGGCCTCCTGTTTTGCGGGAAGATGCTGCGAGCCGGGGCCACACTTCCCGGGAACAAATCCCGCCCGGCTGTCAGGGCAGCGCGCACGCACACGGGCCCGGACTCCCCGATGACGCTGACCCCGATGAGTAACTTCCCGGGAGGAGTTCTCAGGAAGCCGGGGCACTGCCTCATCCCGCTCCCCGTGCCAGCAGCCACCCCTTCGCGCGGGCACAGCCCCGAGAGGCTGTGGGTGCCGCACGGGGCCTCTGTGAAGGGGCGAGGCCGAGGCCGGGAGGGATCGTGGTTGTAACGCCATCACAGTCGCCACTCAGCTGGCCCTGAGGTGGGCGGGGGGCCTGCAGTCCCCGCCCGGGGTCCTTGTGGACTTAATGATGGGAAGGGGGCCTGGCTGGTTAGCTCAGTGGACAGCGCGTCGGCCTGCAGACTGAAGGGTCCCGGGTTCGATTCCGGTCAAGGGCATTTACCTTGGTTGCGAGCACATCCCCAGTAGAGGGATGTGCAGAGGCAGCTGATCGATGTCTCTCTCTCGTCGATGTTTCTGACTCTCTATCCCTCTCCCTTCCTCTCTGTAAAAAAAATCAATAAAATATATATATTTTTTAAAAGTCCGTTGAGGAAGAGTCGCATCGGAGCTTTCGGTTCATGAGCCACCAGCCTGAGAGAAACAGGGTTTCCCAGCCCACCGTGGCTCTTCGCCCCCCGCCCTCACTGCCGTCCCGGGGCCGTCTGTAACGGGGCGGCGGCGGCGGCGGCGGCGGGGAAAGGGCAGGGTGTTAGTCTGAACCTGACCCCGGACTGAATTTACCCGGAGGGGGCACGTGGCCGGCCGTCTCTGAAGCAGCTCCCCGTGAACCCGGGCCCGGGCCGGCCTCTCCCCGCGCCCGCTCTGGCAGCAGCCTCAGCACCACCGGGAAGCATGGCATCCCTTCCACACCCAGCCCCGCGCCGGCTGCGTGCTCAGGGCGGAGCGTCGACCTATGGACCAGAAGGGTCAAGGTTTGGCACCCGGTCGGGGCACAGGCCCGGTGGCAGGCTCGATCCCCAGTAGGGGGCGTGCAGGAGGCAGCCGATCCATGATTCTCTCTCATTCTTGATGTTTCTCTCACTCCTTCTCCCTTCCTCTCTGACATCAATAAAAACATTTTCTTTTTCTTTTTTAAATATATTTTATTGATGTTTTACAGAGCGGAAGGGAGAGGGATAGAAAGTCAGAAACATCGATGAGAGAGAAACATCGATCAGCTGCCTCTTGCACGCCCCCTACTGGGGATGTGCCCGCAGCCAAGGTACATGCCCTTGACCGGAATCGAACTCAGGACCCTTCAGTCCACAGTCCGACGCTCTATCCACTGAGCCAAACCAGTCTCGGCAATAAAAACATTTTCTAAAAAATAATAATAAAAATAAAATTCAGCCCTTCCCCGTCCTTTGCTGATAGACACACTATCAAATGTCCTAAGACCGTGGTTGGCAAACTGCGGCTCCCGAGCCGCAGGCGGCTCTTTGGCCCCTTGAGTTTTTAGCAAAGGCCAGCTTGGGAGGATCCTGATTAAGTTAGTAACAATGTACCTACCTATAGAGTTTAAGTTAAAAATATCTGTGTGTTTTTTTAAATATATATTTTATTGATTTTTAGAGAGGAAGGGGGAGGGGGAGAGAGAGAACCATCTATGATGAGAGAGAATCATTCATTGGCTGCTGCTGCCTTCTGCACGCCCCCTCCTGGGGATCGAGCCCACAGCCCAGGCACGTGCCCTTGGCCGGAACCGAGCCTGGGACTCCTCAGCCTGCAGACCGACGCTCTGTCCCTTGAGCCAAACCAGCTAGAGCAAGTTTAAAAAATGTGGCTCTCAAAAGAAATTTCAGTCGTTGTGCTGATGATATTTGGCTCTGTTGACTAACGAGTTTGCCGAGCCCTGGACTAAGAGACCCAAGCTGAGAGTCCAGGGGGTGGGGGCAGAGGGGAGGGTTCAGGGTGAAGCTAGAAGTGCCCCCTCCCCCACAGCTGGCCCCCCGAGTTGCTCGCTGCTTGACCGCAGGCCGGCCCTGACCTCACACCCCAGGCCAGCCCCTCGGGGAGCTCACAGGTGGCCCCCCTTCCAGGCCCAAGCGAAGCGCAGCTCACACATCACCCGCATCCTCCCAGCTGCCCGGGGGGGGGGGGGTGCTTCCCCAGGGGATGGATGGGGGGGAGCGTGACTCGCAGTCACCACCAGGTGAGTGGCCAGCGCCTCGCTCTCAGGGCCGTGACTGGTATTTTGTGGAAGAGGCACACTCAAGGAGCCAAAGAGCCACATGTAGCTCGCGAGCCGCAGTTTGCTGACCAGGGGCCCAGAACAAGGGCCAGGCTTTGGCAGCAGCTCGGAAGGCGTCTGTGAAACACGGGGCACCAGCACCACCTGCTGGCCGTGCTGAGCACTGGCCCGGGCGCCCTCAGGACAGAAAGTGTGGGTTCACAGTACATGCTGCCAGGGGACCCCAAAGAAATCGGGCCAGGCTGCCGCCACGGGGTGGGAGGGAGCGCAGGCGCCGAGGTGCAGGGGGGTGCGGGGAGGACCGCAGGGAGCACCTGGGTTTGGGGCAGACAGAGTGGATTTGAATCTCGCCTTTGCTCAAGCAAGTGGCGCATCTCTGCGCCTCTAGACTCCAGAGCAGCGAGTCCAACAACACTTTCCGGAATGTGCGATGCCCGCCCTCCGGCTGTCCGTCCGGCTGTCCGTCCGGCTGTCCGTCCGGCTGTCTGTCCGGCGGTCTGTCCGGCAATTCCACGCAACAGCCACGACCACGTGTGGCTGTGAGCGCCTAAATGTGGCTGGTGTGACCGAGAAACGGACTCCTGACACATGCGTGACTTTGCCTTTACATAGCCACGGCAGGGAGTGGGGTCCTGTCTTGGTGTCCTCCTCTGCACCAGGGCCGGCTGCATCCCCAGGGGTTGGCGGGGTAACTGAGATCATTCGGGGAACGTCTCGCACAGTGCGTGGCCCGGGGCAGTCGGTTGTGACGTGTGTGTGTGTGTGTGTGTGTGTGGCCAGACACCCAATGGAATCAGTGGGACCTTCCACCCACACGCCGCCTCCATCACTAAAGTGGCTGTCACTCTCGGTGTGAATTCAGAAGGGAAAGCTGGGGCCCTGGTGGGACACGCATCCCGTGGGCTGGACTGGTCAACGCGGAGCCCGCACTGCCCTCTGGACGGCAAGTCACCCTGGTCCCGAAAGAAGACAGGAGGAAGGCCGAGAGACATACGCAAACCTGCTCAGAGTCACTAGTCATCAGAGAGCTGCCAATCAAAACGACAGTGCGGCACCGGCTCTCACCTGTCAGGGCGGCCTTCGTCAACAAATCCGCAGAGGACAAGTGGGGGCGAGGCTGCGGAGAAAAGGGAACCCTCGTCACTCCTGGTGGGAGCGCAGACTGGGGCAGCTGCTGTGGAGAACGGCATGGAGTTTCCTCAAACAACTAAAAATGGACTCCCATTGGACCCAGTGATCCCACTTCCAGGAACATAGCCCAAGAAACTAGAAACACCAGTCAGAAAGGATATAGGCACCCCTATGTTCACAGCAGCACAATTCACCATGGCCGAGATCTGGAAACAGCCTCAGTGCCCGTCAGCAGATGAGTGGATCAGAAAACTGTGGTACGTCTACACAATGGACTACTACGCTATGAAGAAAGTCCTACCATTTGCAACAGCATGGGTGGACCTGGAGAGCATTGTGCTAAGTGAAATAAGCCAGTCGGAGAAAGACAAGTATCACATGACCTCGCTCATTTGTGGAACATAATGAACGGCATAGACTGATGAGCAAGAACGGATCGAGAGGCTGAGAAACGTGGGTCAGAACGCCAAACCTCAGGGAAGGTGGGGGTCGGTGGGGAAAAAGTGAATAATCAATGTCAACGCCACACACAGGGGGGTCTTGGCCTGGGTCCTGGGAAGCCCCCTCCCTACCTCCCCCCTCCACGTGGGTTGCGGCTTCCCGGCCTCTCTGATTGGCTCCCTGACCCTGGGCCCACGCCGAGCGCACGCAGAGAACCGAGTTCTGACTGTGGCTGGATTTCCAGGAGCCTGGATGCAACCGGGAGCAGAGCAAACGTTTGTTCGGCTTCTGCCTCCTGCGCACAGGCCTCTGGGCTCCAGACTCTCCCCACGGTCTGTCTCCTTCCCCCGAGCGGCGGCAGGGGGCCCGGAAAGCACCCCAAATGCCCGAGATGAAACTGCTCAGGCTCTGCGGCCGTGGGGGGGTTGGAAGCCGGGTGGTCCACGGGAGGCACTTTCTAGAAACGGTGACCTATCGGCTGAGGGGGAGGAGATTCAGGCTCTCGTTTGCCCTTCTCTGCCTGCCCGCTGTGTGAGCCTGGGCGACTTCTTCAGGTCTCTGGGCTTCTGTCTTCCTGTCAGGAACACGGGCGCAATGGTGCCCATCTCAGCAGATGGCTGTGAGGGGAAATGAGTGGGGTGCCTAGCAGGTAGCAGGGACTCAAGAAAGCCCGGCTAGGGCTGTGCCTCCCTCTCCCCTCCCCAGTTCGTGGGATGTACTCTCCTTCTGGGAGGACAGCCATCGGTGTCCCCCGCTGCGGTGGGTCCCGGGGTGTCCCCTCCAAATGCGTATGTCCAAACTCCCAGTCCCCAGGGCCCAGAGATAAGACCTTTAAAGAGGCCATTAAGGCCCAGTCTGGCCTGTCTCCGTGGTTAAACTTCGACCTGGAAACCAAGAGGTCACAGTTCATTCCCGGTCAGGGCACATGCCTGGTGGGGGGCTCCATCCCCAGTGTGGGGCGTGCAGGAGGCAGCCGATCCGTGATTCTCTCTCATCACGGGTGTTTCTATCTTCTTCCCCCTCTTCCTTCTTCTCTCTCTAATACATCAGTTTCTAAAACACTATGTATTGTTTAAAGTACGTTACTCCTGCCCGCCTCAGTGAGCTGAGTTCCCCTCTCCCCTCACCCTGTGGTCCCTGGCTCAGCTGCTCTGGCACACACGGGGGTTGGAGAAAGACTGGGCTCTGTCGGGGTGGGGAGTGCCGTGAGGAGCAGTGGCAGTAGCGTCCACCGGAGTGCATGCACTCCCTGCCCGGGTTTGGGGGGAGTGGCTACGGGGAAGGGGCCACGGGGAAGGACCCATGGGAAACGGTCACAGGGGAGGGCCACGGGGAAGGGGAAAGCGCGTCTGGATCTTTCCTGTGGTCCTTTCCTGTGGCCTGTCCCATGGTTCCTTCCCTGCTATCCTTTCCCATGGGCCTTTCCCGTGGCTCCTTCCCATAGTCCTTTCCCATAGCCCTTCACATGGTCTCCTTCCCTGTGGCCCATTCCCGTGGCCTCCCCTGTGATCTTTTCCCATGGCCCCATTCCCGTGGCCCTTCCCTGTGGTCCTTTCCCGTGGTTTCCCCCCGTGTTTCCTTTTCCCATGGTTCCTTCCCCATGGTCCTTTCCTATGGCCCTCCCCCGTGGCCCTTTCCCGTGGCCCTTTCCTATGGTTACTTCCCCGCCGTCCTTGCTTGTGGGACTTTTCCCATGACCCCTTTCCCATGGCCCTTTCACATGATTACTTCCCCACCACCTTTCCTGTGACCTCTTTCCCGTGATCCTTTTCCGTGGCCCCTTCTCCCTACCCCCACCCCTGCAGTCCCTCATGGCTCCTTCCCGTTGCGTGACCTCTTCCTCAAGGCCCCTTGATGACCTCCCGCTGGTGCAGTGCACCCCGAGGCCACCAGGGGGAGCTGGGAGACCTGCAGCCGCTTTGGCTGCCCTCACCAGCCCACATGCCATCCTTCCGGAGGCCGAAACCAAACGGGGCAGAGGTTCACTGACATCTCACCTTTCTACACCTTTCTCTCTCTTTTTAAAAAAATATCTTTATTGATTTCAAAGAAAAAGGGAGAAAGAGAAACATCAATGATGAGAGAACCACGAACCAGCTGCCTCCTGCGTGCCCCCCACTGGGGATGGAGCCCACAGCCTGGGCCTGTGTCCTGAGCAGAGTCAAACCAGGGACCTTTCCATGGCAGGCCTATGCTCTGTCCACTGAGCCGCACCAGCTGGGGAGGGAGTATTTTCTAGTCCAATTGTTTTCAAATGAGGGTCCCCCTCCCAGGACCCCCCCCCCTCCAACATCTGGCAATGTCTGGAGACATTTTTGGTTGTTACAACGGGGGCAGGGGTGTGGTCTGGCACCTCGAGGGACGCAGAGGACTCTTAGGGTGTGCGGCGTGCGGTGTGGTCCATTCTGTATGACACAGCAAGGGTGGATGCGTGATGGATGCGTTAGTGCAAACCCAGAGAAGGTACAGCCCAAAGAGCAGACCCTAACGGGCGTGATGGGCCCCAGGAATAATAACGGGGCGATACTGAGTCCCAAGTTGTAACAAATAAAGCAAATGTAATTAGAGGGTCAGTGGTCATGGGGAGTCCCTGTACTGTCTGCTCCATTTCTGTGAACCTTAAACTCCCCTATAAAGTAATGGCTCTTCTGCCCTAACCGGTTTGGCTCAGTGGACAGAGCATCGGCCTGTGGACTCAAAGGTCCAAAGTTCGATTCCGGTCAAGAGCATGTACCTTGGTTGCGGGCACATTCCCAGTGGGGGGTGTGCAGGAGGCAGCTGATCGATGTTTCTCTCTCACTGATGTTTCTGATTTTCTATCCCTCTCCCTTCCTCTCTGTAAAAAAACAATAAAATATGTATTTTTTAAAAAAAAAACAAAATGTTTTCTGGACATCACTCCACATCCGGCCACAGAGCGCTTCCCGGTCCTTTTTCATAGCTGCAGAATGTTCCCTTCGGACACATCCTAGAGGTGACTCCGTGAGCTCCTTGCTGGCAAGCACCTGTGGCTTCCGTCTGCTGCCCTTACCACCAACGCAGGGCAGGGACTTTTATCCCTTTCCTTCTTTTTTTATTACATTTATTGGGATGACATTGGTTAACAAAATTACATAGGATTCAGGTGTACCATCCTATCACATGTCACCTGTCTGTTGAATTGTGTGCTCACCACCCCAAGTCAAGTCTCCTTCCATCACCATCTTCTACCCCCACCCCCTTCCCCTGCGGCAATCGCCATACGGCTGTCTGTGTCTGTGTGAACCCCGGTCTGCACGGAGGCAGTAAACAATGGTGCTCAGAGTGCATTAGCTGCCCAGCTGGTGTGGCCCAGGAACCAAGAGCTTGCTGGTTCGATCCCAGTCAGGGGCCCTACAGCAGGCAGTCGATGGATGGTATTCCTCTCGCATCGATGTTTCTATCTCTCTGTCACTCCCCCTTCCTCTCTCTCTAAAAATCAATTAAGACACATTTTTTTAAAAAACAATGTCTTAAGCCAAAACCGGTTTGTCTCTGTGGATAGAGCATCAGCTTGAGGATTAAAGGGTCCCAGGTTCAATTCCAGTCAAAGGCATGTACCTGGTTGCGGGCACACCCCCAGGGGGTGCAGGAGGCAGCTGATGAATGTTTCTTTCTCATCGATGTTTCTAGCTTTCTATCCCTCTCCCTTCCTCGCTGTAAAAAAAAAAAACAATAAAATATATTAAAAACAAACAAACAAAAAAACAACTACTTAAGCAACACGAAGGAGGGCGTGGTGGAAAAAGAGCGCAGAATTGGCTTACTGCGCGGAGACGCCGGCAGAGGGCGCTGCGGGCGGAGGCCTCTCCCCGCCGCGGGTCCTCGCCGCTCTTGCCGCGCGCGCAGGCGCAGGGAGGGCGTGGGGGGGGCGAGTCATATGACCCGCTCGGCTTCCCGGCTCGGCCGCCGCCGCCCGCCCGCGTCCGTCCGCCCGTGTCGCGCCGCGGCCAGCAGCCGTTGGGGGGTCGGGGTCGAGGCCCGCTCGCGTGGAAGCCGCCGCCCGCCCGCCCCGCGCCCGCCGCCGCCATGCTGGCGCTCATCTCCCGCCTGCTGGACTGGTTCCGCTCGCTCTTCTGGAAGGAGGAGATGGAGCTGACGCTCGTGGGGCTGCAGTACTCGGGCAAGACCACCTTCGTCAATGTCATCGCGGTGAGCGCCCGCCCGGGCCGCCCCTCCGGGAGACCAGGGACCGCGGGTCGGGCCGCCGGCGGCCGCTCGGGGGGGAGGTGGGGAGGGCCGGGCCGGCGGGGCCTGCGGGGCCGGCGGGAGCGTCCCGCGTGTTGGGCGCTGCAGTCGGGGCGCGGGGAGGGCGGACTTGGCGCTCGTCTGGTGGTTCCAACGCCGGGGGGATCGGGGCTTCTCTGGGGCTTGCTTCGGGGGCGGGGTACCCCAGGGGTCAGCCCCACCTGTCACTCCCCCGGAGGGTGGGACTTGGCGAGCCCGCGGGCCCGGGAGAAGCAGGAGAACCGAGAGGCTATGCCCGGTCGCCACTCGGGACCGAGCGCCCGGTGCGCGCAGCTCGGCCCGTGATCTCGGGGCGCGGGGTGCACTGGCTCCCGCGGGACCGCGATGAGCCGGTGGCTGCCGTGCCGGTCCCTGGACGTGGCGAGCGGAGGCGCGGGCAGTCCAGGCTGTGCCGTTTCCTTCGGCTCTGCTTTTCAGGGTTCCTGTCCTCAAGCGGGGGGCAGCGGGGTGGGGGGCCCGACGGATCTGTGGAAAGTTAACTGCCTGGACAAACCGGGGGTGGGAGCGTCGCTTCCAAGAGGAGGAAAGGCGCTGGGCGGGGCCGAGCCGATTCCAGGTGCAGGGATGGGTGTCTGAGGGGAGCCGCCCCGGTAACCCATCCACAGCGCGGCGTGGGTTCGGCAGCGACTGCGTGCAAGGGGTGCAAGGGCGGGTATTCGATTCCGGTGGCCTGGTGGTTGCGGGGAGAAGAGGGAAGAGCCTCGTCGATCTTAATTTAGAGCCCAGGAGCCGCCGTGACTCAGTCTTCGCCGCGCCCGGACGGCTGGCGGGTCCTCGGGACGAGCCGGCAATTACTCTAGAGAGATGGCAGCGCCGCTTCCACCTTTGGGGTCACAGCCGGAGCCCTCACACTCACCGGGAGGCTGGCCGTCCAACTGGTTTGGTTGCAGGAATGGTGCAAACACAGCGCCCTCATTGGCGAGCACAGGCGCATGTGACAGCCCTCGCACTAATGGAGCGAGGATGAGTAAGACGGGGAGGGAAGGCATGAGCAGATTTCCTTTGAGGAGCGGTGCATACAAATATAAACAAGCTGACCTGTGTGCTTGCCTCGTTTTGAACTGTCATCTTTTCCCCTGGAGGTGACTGTTTCAACAGGTGTAGGAGCGGGGAATGGGGCCCTATACCACTACAGTGAATGAGTACAACTTTGGGCCAACTCTCTTAGGACCTTCCGATACTTTATTTATTTTTTTTTAAATATATTTTATTGATTTTTTACAGAGCAGAAGGGAGAGGGATAGAAAGTCAGAAACATCGATGAGAGAGAGACATCGATCAGCTGCCTCCTGCACGCCCCCTACTGGGGATGTGCCCGCAGCCACGGTACATGCCCTTGCCGGAATCGAACCCGGGACCCTTCAGTCCCCAGTCCGACGCTCTATCCACTGAGCCAAACCGGTCTCGGCCCGATACTTTATTTTTTAAAACGTGTTTTTATTGACTTCAGAGAGGAAGATATATATACACACACACACACACACAGATATAGGTATATATACATATATATACACACACACACACACATATATATATAAACATCAATGATGAGAGAGAATGATTGGCTGCCTCCTGCACGCCCCCCACTGGGGATCAAGCCCACAGACAACCAGGGCATGTGCCCTTGACTGGAATCGAACCCAGCCCGCAGGTGGAAGCTCTACCCACTGAGCCAAACCAGCGAGGCAGGTCACTAATGTACTGGAATGTGCCGTGAGGAAGATAGCGGAGGCCTGTGAGCTCCGTTAACTGGGCATTCTGTGAGAGTCCCCGTAAGTAAGATCGGAGTCTCCTTACCCTTCGACAATTCGGAATGAATCATGGTGCAGGACCCCAGGATTGCTACAGTCAGAGTGTTTGTTGTAGTGAAGTAGTTGTGTTTGGGAAACCTCAACAAAACGTGAGCCAGCCGCTGAGGGACTCGAAACGAGGAGCGGGGGCCGTGAGGTGGGCAGCCCGGGTTTGCGTCTGGCTCGGCCACCGGGTGTCCTCTCTGCTCTTCGCTTTCTCACCTGCGAGGTGGGGGTGCTCGTGTTTCTGACGGAGTGAAGTGACAGGTGTGAGCTGACCGGCATCGAGCTGCCCGCAGAAGGTGCTAGGTCAGTGGTGACGGCAGGTTTTACTTGTGGGTA
This sequence comes from Antrozous pallidus, assembly GCA_027563665.1. Classification (NCBI taxonomy): domain Eukaryota; kingdom Metazoa; phylum Chordata; class Mammalia; order Chiroptera; family Vespertilionidae; genus Antrozous; species Antrozous pallidus. The sequence continues at coordinate 60,344,603 of CM050524.1, forward strand.
CAGCCCTTCTGTGCAGACACATTGAGAGGAGGTGACGGGCCATGTCCTTCTCTGAATCTGTGTCCAGCTATGGGCTGCAGTGTGGATCTATGGATTGAGGCAGGTGATCCCAATACATCCCATCTCCCCCACCCCCATTTTAAAAATTATATTATTTTTAACAACAACACTCTGGAAAGCTGAATGGACTCAGAATGGACCAGTGGTTCCACTGTTATTTTAACACTAGAGGCCCAGTGTATGAAATTCGTGCACTGGGGGTGGGTGATCCCTCAGCCCAACCTGCCCCCTCACACATACTGGGAGCCCTCAGGGGATGTCCAACTGATGGCTCACCCCCAGCCTGCCCAAGCCATCGCCCTGCTCAGCTCAGCCCCAGCTGCCTGCGACCACCCATCCCCGCTGAGCTGGGCGCTCATGCCACTTGGCTCCGCCCCACTCCATAGCCAATCAGGAGTGAAGGTACGGTCAAATTTGCATGTTTCTCTTTTATTATATAGGATTAGCTAAGGTGCTGGGGGTGGGGGATGAGACCTCGGAAAATGTCATACTTTTTATTTTTAAACCTCAGACTTGAACCTAATCTGTGATTTTTATAGAATATATTGAGGGTAAGGAAAAGGTTAGTAATTGTGATTTTACAGACTTTTAAATAGAAAGCGTGTCCAAAATAGTAAAATCTGCGCTATCTCTTTTTAAATCAATTTCATAGCCTTTGTATTTTGTATAAAATGTATGTTTTATAGGCTCAAAAATACAGATGTGTTGAGCCCCGTGTCACTGTTATTCACATCCAACAAGTACCTTCTCAAATATGAAAAGCTTCAGGGGAAGCCAATTTTCATTGGGTAAAAACCAATCTTTTGTAAACATCCAATTTGGCTGTATTTCTGTCTTAAAAGTTTGAAAACAGAACAGATGTTATTTAACTCACTCCAGTGGCTTGTGAAGCTGGAAACACATGCAGAATTTGGTTCAGTCTGGAATGTTGGCTGACAGAGGCTGTCGCTCCTGACATGCACGCTCCTGTGGCTTTAAGACTGAAATGACAGTTTTACCTCATGTCTGTAGAGGCACACGGCGTCCTCTGGGTCGGACACTGGAAAAAGAGACACCTCTGGCCTCTCCTGGTCTGGGGTGGTAGGGGCCCGCAACTAAATGTCCTGGCAGTTATTGCGAAACGCGTCATGTGCCCTATATGTGTAATGTATGTTGAGCAATCTTTATTTTTAACTGAGGCTTAGATAGGTCATAAGATAGTTGCTAAGAAATATTTAATAGGATCTACCAAAACGTTCTGGGATAAGTTTTGTAGACGTTGTGTATTTTTTAAATGAATAGCAGTACAGAATTTTGTTTACATCTTTGTGAAGTGTTATACCACAAAGGTTAATCCAGTGAAAAGTTTATTACTGCTGAGAATTATGGAAAGGAGATATTTGGGAAGATTATAAAAATACTAGAGGCCCAGTGCATGAAATTTGTGCACAGCGGGCAGGGGGTGGGGGGGAGATGTCCCTTAGCCCAGCCTGCACCCTCTCCAATCTGGGACCCCTCGAGGGATGTCCAACTGCCTGTTTAGGCCTGATCAGGATTGCGCCTAAACGGGCAGTTGGACATCCTTCTCATAATCCAGGACAGCTGGCTCCAAACTGCTCACCTGCCTGCCTCCCTGATTGCCCCTAACCACCTCTGCCTGCCAGCCTGATCACCTGCTAACCACTATCCTGCCAGCCTAAGTGATGTCTAACTGCTCCCCTGCCAGCCTGTTTGCTCCCAAATTCCCTCCTCTGCCAGCCTGGTCACCCCTAACTGCCCTCCCCTGCAGGCTTGATTGCCCCAACTGCCCTCCCTTGCAGGCCTGGTGCCTCCCAACTGTCCTCCTCTGCTGGCCTGATCGCTCACAACTGCTCTTCCTTGCAGGGCCTGGAACCTCCCAACAGCCTTCCCCTGCTGGCCATCTTGTGTCCACATGGGGGCAGGATCTTTGACCACATGGGGGCAGCCCTCTTGTGTGTTGGAGTGGTGGTAAATCTGCAAATTACTCTTTCATTAGATAGGATTAACCTGGAATCATTTGTTTGTTTGTCCTTAATCCTCACCTAAGGATATTTTTCCCTCCTTTGTTTTCTGGAGAGAGTAGAAGGGGAGAGAGAGAAACATTGAAGTGAGAGAGACACACCAGTCAGCTGCCTCCTACATGAACCCCAACTGGAGCTGGGGAACCTACAACCTAGGTAAATCCCTTGACCGGGAATCGAACCCGGGATCCTACAGTCCAAGAGCTGATGCTCTAATCACTTGGGAAACTGGCCAGGGCATGGCATTATTTTGTTAAGAATTTGTAGAAACCCCAAGTGGCCTAATTTTACCCTCATTTTATTTTTTATTTTCTTTAAATATATTTTATTGACTTTTCACAGAGAGGAAGGGAGAGGGACAGAAAGTCAGAAACATCGATGAGAGAGAAACATCGATCAGCTGCCTCCTGCACACCCTCCACTGGGGATGTGCCCGCAGCCAAGTCACATCCCCCTGACCGGAATCAAACCCGGGACCTTTCAGTCCACAGGCCAACGCTCTATCCACTGAGCCAAACCGGTTTCGACTTACCCTCATTTTATAGATGGAGCCAGGAGATCCAATATCCCTACACCACAGAGCTAATTAGGGAGAGAAAATTGGAGTCCAGGGCCAGTGCACGTTCTGCTCCCCCGTCTGCCTCTGTGATCCGGTTGAGGTTAGAATCACAGGGCTGTGAATTAGGAGATCTTAATTCTTATATGCTCCTCTTAGGAGACTGGATGGCATTATTTCATTATTTGGGGTAAGAATGGCAAAGATAGCTCTTAGTGAAAATTTGCTGTGGCTCATTCTAAAGTGAACAAATCTGAACCTTTACTGGGGACCCCAGCCTTTCCTTGAGGATTTTTTAGCAGCTTGAGCTGTGGAACCTGAGGTCTCTTCAGGTTCCTTAAACCTCCCCTCCCCCGTCCCATCGTATCTTCCAGGCAGAGCCCGCACCTCCAAAGCCCGTGTCTCCTTGTGGAGCTGTTCGCATGCAACAGTGCACTTCAGTGCCAACCCGGGATTCCACCCCGTAACGCGCTTTCCACGTTTCTCCGAGACACAGTGGATGGCCGCTGAACATGGACGCAGAATGCGCGTTGCACCTGTAAAAATAGATGTTTACGTGTCATTTTTAGGAGTTTTCTCTGGTTGTCAGACTCATGCAGGGCCATTAGTAGGCATCTAAAAAGAAGAGTGTAAGGTAAAAGACACCACCCACTCCCGCCATCCAAGGTTGACTGCTGTCAACATTTAGAGTAGTTTCTTTGTCTTTTGTAAATATGTGTATCCAAATGTCCTTTATAAGTTTTGAGATTGTACCATCTTTTATGTGGGTATCCTGATTTGTTTTCTTTTAGTTATAGTGTGTGCGTTTTTCTACATCTAAAACCACCTTTTCCATTTCTTAAGGCACTGTTTATTTTTTTTCGTTTTATTGAGAAATAATTGACATGCATCCCTGAATAAGTGTAAGGCGTACAGCACGATAGTTTCATTCACACGCGTTGTAAAGTGGTTGCTGCTTTGGGCTCAGCCAACATGTTCTCATATCTTCTATACGTATAAAAGCCCATGCGACCATCTGACTGTTCAGTTGGTAGCTGTGATGCGCACAGACCACCAGGGGGCACATGCTCAATGCAGGAGCAGAAACCACAGGCATGGAAACATGGAACAGACTGATGACTCTCAGAGGGAAGAGGGAAGCGGGAAGCGATTAACCAAACATCTTATTTGCATACTAGATGCCCAGTGAATGGGCTCATGCACCTGTGGGGCCCCTCAGCCTGGCCTGCACTCTCTCACAATCCGCTGGTTTCATCCCGATCCCCACAGCCAGGCTGAGGGACCCCACAGGTGCACGAATCCGTGCACCGGGCCTCTGGTGTGTGTGTGTGTGTGTGTGTGTGTGTGTGTGTGTGTGTGTATGTGTACATACACACACACACACACACATACATACATAAAAGCCTAAGCGACCATCCAACCATCCGACCGGTAGCTATGATGCACACTGACACCAGGGGGCAGACGCTCAATGCACAGGCATGGAAACATGGAACAGACTGATGAACCTCAGAGGGACGGGAGGGGGGGAGGGGGAGGTCGGGAAGAGATTAACCAAAGATTAAATGGGTACTGGAGGCCTGGTGAACGTGCACCAGTGCGGACCTTCGGCCTGACCTGCGGGGATCAGGCCGAAACCGGTAGTCCTACATCCCCTGAGGGGACCCGGATTGCGAGAGGGCGCAGGCCAGGCCGAGGGACCCCACTGGTGCACAGATCCATAGATACAATAAAAGAAGAGAAAGAGCCCTAACCGCTTTGGCCCAGTGGATAGCGTGTCAGCCTGCAGACCCGGGGGTCCTGGGTTCAGTTCCAGTCGAGGGCACGTACCTGGGTGGCAGGTCCCCCCCAGCCTGGGCCCTGGTCGGGGCGCATGCAGGAGGCAGCCAGCCAGTGTGCTTCTCACATCGGTGTTTCTCTCCCGTCTTTCCCTCACTCCCCCACTCTCAAAACTCAGTGGGGAAAACATCCTTAGGTGAGGATTAAAAGAAATAAATAAGAGAAAGGAAAAACATTCAGGCTTTCCCTCAACAAGAGCAGCGTTAGCTGCCGTCATTATGTTGGGTATTAACCACATACCTAAGACTTAGCCTATAGATGCAAGTTTGGGCCTTTTGACCACCTTCCTCCAATTCTCCCTCCCTCCCCTCTACATCTGGTAATCACAAGTCTGATCTTCCTTTTCTGTGTGTTTTTTGGGGGGGTTTCATTTTGTTTTTCCGATTTAGTGAGACCTTCCGGTATTTGTCTGTCTCTGTCTAACTGAATTTCACTGGCATAATGCGCTCAGGGGCCTCCATGTTGTGACAAACGGTAGGACTTCATTATTTATGGCTGAGTAACGGTCCATTATGTATGTGCCACAACCTCTGTGCGCTCATCCGTCAGAAGAACACTTAGGGGGCTCCCGGGTCTCGGCTCCTGGAGCTGATGCTGCTGTGAGGCGGGGAGCGAGGTCGGGTGACTCGGTTTGCATTTCCTCTGGATCTCCCGGAAGCGGCTATCTGGATCACGTGGTGTTCTGTTGGAATGTGTTGAGGGTCCTCCACACTGTCTTCCACAGTGGCTGTGCCGCTGCCAGTGCCACCAGCAGTGCACAGAGGCTCCCTTTCCCCACAGCCAGCCAGCACAGCTGTTGGTCTTTCTGAGGTGGCCTTTCTCTCAGGCGAGTGACCAGTGTCTCATTGTGCTTCTAATTGCATTTTCTTAGTGACTAGTGATGTCAGGCACTTCCCAGGTATCTGTTGGCCTCCATATGCCTTTGGAGAAATGTCTTATTCAGGCTTTTTGCCTCTTGTTTTAAGGTAGATTTTTATTGGTTTCGGGGAGGAAGGGGGAGCAATAGGAGCATCAGTGATGAGAGAGACTCACGCATCGGCGGCCTCCTGTTCGGTCCGTGTCCAGCCGGAGCCGCGCCGGCCGGGCCGCCTGTGTTGTAAGGGCCTCGTTAGCGGTTGTTGTTTCAGTTTGCTGTCCGGTTGTGTGAGTTCCGTTAGCGTTTTGGATGTTAATCCCTCAGGAGGTAACGTGGTTTGCACATGCGTTTCACCGTTCCATAAGCTGTGTCTTCCCCTGCTGCTGGCTTCCCGGCCGTGCAGAGCCGTTAGCTTGGCGTAGTCCCTCCGGGGTTTTTCTTTCGGGGCTGGTGCTGGTGCTGGTGCTGTGGCTGTCACGGTCAGAGACTTACCTCGACCCATGCCAGCGAGCGTTGTTCCCGTTTTCTGGCAGAGCTTTATGATTCAGGCTTACATTTGAATCTAATCCGTTTGAAGTTCATTTTTGCGAGTGGTGTGAAAGTGGGCTTTGTTCTTTACGTGTGAAAACACACGTGATGGATGTACAGTGGCCACCGCACTGCTTATTGAAGAGACTGTTGGTGGCTCTCTTGTCAAGTATTAGCTGACCGTGTGCGCTCAGCTTTATTTCTGGGATCTGGATTCTGCTCCATTGGCCTATTTGCCTATTTTTATGCCACAATTACTGTTTTGATGACTAGTTTAGTAGAGTGGTCGGCAAATGCATTAGTCAGCAGAGCCAAGTATCAGCAGTACCACGATTGAGATTTCTTTGGAGAGCCACATTTTTTAAACCTAAACTTCTTCTAACGCCACTTCTTCAACATAGACTCGCCCAGACCGTGGTAATTTGTGGAAGAGCCACACTCAAGGGGCCAAAGAGCCGCATGTGGCTCGAGAGCCGCGGTTTGCCGACCACGGGCTTAGTGTATAGCTTGACATCAGGAAATGTGATGTCCCCTGCTTTGTTCTTTTTTTTCTCAGAACCTCTTTGATTAGCTGGGTCATTTGTGGGTCCCTGTAAATTTTAGAAGAGAGTAAACTGTTTTAAATGCCTTCATAATTAGTTATGGGACTTCTTGTGGATATATCACAATATATTTTATCGTTTCTTCCTTATTTTTTTAAAAATATATTTTATTGATTTTTCACAGAGAGGAATAGAGAGGGATAGAAAGTCAGAAACATCGATGAGAGAGAAACGTCGATCAGCTGCCTCCTGCACACCCCCCACTGGGGATGTGCCCGCAACCAAGGTACATGCCCTTGACCAGAATCGAACCTGGGACCTTTCAGTCCACAGGCCGACGCTCTATCCACTGAGGCAAACCGGCTTCGGCTCGTTTCTTCCTTATTGAACATTGGTATCGGGGATTGGCGGTTGTACATCAATTCAATCTACACTCCTGAGGATGGGTTCCAGGGTGGGGTCTCTGGGGTCAAAGGGTGTGTCTCTCAGATTAGTTGGCCACTTCACTGCCCAGAAAACGCATGCCCGCTAAGATCTTCCAACAGATTTCATATATAAAGTTGGACTTTAGGAAAGGACTTTGTCCTTTGAGATTTTTAGGGCAAAACATATTTATTAATAGTTTGTTGATAAGGTGAAATAGAGCATCAGCAGTATTTTAAAAGCAGCTTATTAGGTAACCAGAAGCCCAGTGCATATGAACGGGGGAGGGGGGATCCCCTCAGCTTGGCCTGTGCCCTCGCAATCCGGGACCCCGGGGAGATGCAGGGACCGGGCGAAACCGGCAGTCCCACATCCCCCAGGGCTGTAGCAGTGCGCAGAGTGGCAGGGGGCCAGGGAGGAGCCCGGGCCCACGCCCGGCCAAATGCAATGCCGCTCCCGCGCACCCCAGCCTCGCTGCGCTGCTTGGTAAGCTCGCTGAGGTGCTCCCGCTGTGGGAGCACACTCACCACCAGGGGCAGCTCCTGCGTTGAGCATCTGCCCTCTGGTGGTCAGTATTCGTCATAGCAACAGTTCCATCAACTGGTTGGCTGGTTGCTTAGGCTTTTATATATATAAACTAGAGTCCCGGTGCATGAAATTCATGCATGGGGTGTGTGTCCCTCAGCCCAGCCTGAATCCTCTCCAATCTGGGACCCCTGGAGGGATGTCCAAATGCTCGTTTAGGCCTGATCCAGGCCTAAATGGGCAGTCGGACATCCCTCTCAAAATCCAACTGCTTGCCTGCCTGCTCCCAACTGCTTGCCTGCCTGCCTCCCCTTATTGCCCCTAACCGTTTCTGCCTGCCAGCCTGATCACCCCCTAACCACTCCCCTACCAGCCGAATTGATGCCTAACTGCTCCCCTTCCAGCCTGATTATCCCCAACTGCCTTTCCCTGCAGGCCTGGTCGCCCCCAATTTCCCTCCCCTGCAGGTCTGATCGCCTACAACTGCCCTCCCTTGCAGGGCCTGGAACCTCCCAACGGCCCTCCCCTGCTGGCCATCTTGTGGTGGTCATCTTGTGTCCACATGGGGGCAGCCATCTTGTGTGTTGGAGTGATGGTCAATCTGCAAATTACTCTTTTACTAGATAGGATTGCTTCGATTCTGTGTTTAATATCTTAAAAGGTAAACTTTGCAATCAAGCCATATAAATACAGCTCATTTCCTTCAGCTATCGCAGTCTAATTAGTTTTAAACTTATGGTGGATTGCATTAGGAGCTTATCTTCCAGAATCTGACATATTTCCATGTGATCCTTACCATGTGGGATGCTGGTTTATCGGTGTGGTGCGGGGGGTTGAAAAAGATTCTTTATGAAAACAGAGTCTAAGAAAGTCTGTCAAGTAGATCATTTTTGAAGCTATAGTATATGAATCTTTTAAATCATATGACTGAGTATCGTTTATAATTATAAAAATCGATTCATGCCCTAGCAGGTGTGGCTCACTCAGTTGGTTGAGTGTCGTCCCATGTACTGAAAGGTCACAGGTTCAATTCCAAGTCAGGGCACATGCCCTGGTTGTGGGCTCAGTGCCCGGGTTTCGGGCTCCATCCCCAGTCGGTGGCATGCAGGAGGCAGCTGATCAATGATGTCTCTCTCATGGACGTTTCTCTCTCTCTTCCCCAAATAAACAGAGGGGAAAGGGCCAGGGGCTGCCTTAAAACAAAACACAAAAACACACAGTGGAGGACGAGAAATGGCGTTGGGTGAAGGAGAAAAGGAAAGGCTGGAGAAGTCGGTTGAATCTGGGCCACAGGGCCGCTGCGGAGCCTGGAGCTGAGGCACGGGGCGCCCTGCAGGTGGCTGTCCGGGGCTGAGGAGCCTGTGTTTTCGGGGGGGGTGGATAGTCTCAGTGCAGACTGGAGAGGGGAGCTGATTGCAGTTATTACCAGGTCTGTCTGGCCGAGACGGGGAGGTAAGGACTGCGGAAAGACGAGCGATGTTACGAAGTGGAATGGGCACAGTTGGCAGTTGGGTCAGAGGTGCAGGGAAAGGGGAGTTGTAGTCTAAGACCTTTTAAGGGTTTGAGTGCATGACGGGAGTAGCGGATGTGGGGGGGGCGGGGGGGGGTCTAGGAGAGAAAGGGGCCGAGGGGCAGCAGTGTTCTCTAGTTCGTGCTGGAGGATGCGGCTTGGGAGGCATTGCGGCCGGGTTCGAGTCCAGTGGGACCCACACCGAGTTAAAACGCCGTCGTGACCCTCAGGCGGGGTAGGAGCCTAGAGCAGTAAGACGACATGACTAGTCGTGAGCATGCCGCCTGGTTTCTCCTGGAAAGAGGGGTTGTGGGGCGCTCTCTGAGCCTGCCGGGCTCGGCCTGCCTCCCAGCTGCTGATGGCTTTGTGCGCGGGACTGGGCGGGCTGGGCTGTTCTCCGCTCCTGCGTGGCCTGAGCTGACGTGGTTTCCCTGCGGTGCGGGGCATTGTCTGTGCCCTCGGCGGCCCGACCCAGGCCCCGGCGGCTGGGCCGAGGCTGAGTCCGGCTCACTCCCTCGCAGCCCCGGGGGCCTTTGCTCTGATGTGAAGAGCTGTTTCTGGGTTCGTGGCGTCTTTCTGCCGAGAGGGAGCGTGGGAGCTTTCAGACGGCGTGCGACATAAAGGACAGCCGATCGGGGACTCTGAGGCGCGGGGAACCCGTGAGAGTGTTGGGTTCAGAGTGTCATTGCCCCTTTTTGTCAGGCGACATCACTGAGTGTTTCAGTGTGTGGTTGACAAAGTGACACTCCGACTTCATGTCCCCGTAGGCTGTGGGTGTCTGTGCACAGACCACTCGGCGGTCTGCTGTGGCTTTGGGGTGCCCAGAGAAGCCCCGTGTGGGACACAGGAAGCGACCTGCACCTGCGCTGGGGTGTTCTTAAGCTGGTCACTAAAAGGTTCCTCACCTCACATCGCCCTGAGGCTTTTCTTGTGCTGAGAACTTTCTACAGAGGGGAGGGGGGAGGGATAGAGAGTCAGAAACATCGATCAGCTGCTCCTGCACACCCCCCACTGGGGATGTGCCAGCAACCAAGGTACATGCCCCTGACCGGAATCGAACCCGGGACCCTTCAGTCTGCAGGCTGATGCTCTATCCACTGAGCCACACCGGTTAGGGCTGTGATGAGAACTTTTAAGATCAACTCTCTTGGCAACTGTGAACGATGCAGTATGGGATGTATAACCCTCCCCCCTTACCCTTCACCCTTCCCCTCTGGCAACCGCCAGTCTGCTCTTTGTGTCTGTGAGTTCAGTGTGTGTGTGTGTCTGTCTGTCTGTATGTCTGTGTGTCTGTGTGTGTGTGTCTGCCTGTGCGTGTGTGTGTGTGTGTGTGTCTGTGCGTGTGTGTGTGTCCGTGTGTGTGTCTGTGTGTGTGTTTTAAATAGGTTCTGCATGTAAGGGAATGTACCTGTTGGCCATCTGTAGTCTTGTTTGGGAAATGTTTCTTTTGACCTGACCATTTGTTGAGAGTTTTGTTTGTTTGTTTGTTTGGCTGTTGAGCTGTTGGATTGCGTGAGCTGTTTACATATTTTAGATCTGGCCCATGTCAGATAGACGAGAGGCACACGTTTTCTGCCGTTTCGTAGGCTGCCTTTCCACTTTATTGATTTATTGAGCTGCTTGGAAGCCTTTCAGTCGTTCAGCATGGTCCTGTGTTCGATTCTGCTTTTGTGACCGTTGCTTTGGGAACCAGATCCAAAAAACATCTGCAAGACCAGCCTCAGAACCCACTGCCTGTTCTCTCGGGCGTGCGTGGGTTCGAGCATTACCGTCAGTCTTGAACTGTTCTGAGCTCGTTGTTGGGGGTGACACCGTCATCTGGCTCCATTCTGTGTGTTTTTTCAGCGCCTGTACTGGAAAGACTGCCCTCCCCCATTTCACCTGCTTGGTTCTTTGTCCTGAGTTAATGGACCATACGGGGTAGGTTCCTGAAAGTTGTGAGTTCTTGAAACAGAGTTTATTTTTGTATTATTACTTATTGCATTTTCTATACAAAAACTCTAAACCTGCTTTTGCCCCGCCTGTATATGTGTGGGTTTACTTTTGGGCTCTTTACTCTGTTCCAGATATTGCTTTGACTATTTGGGGTTTCATTTCTTTAATAGATTTCTGAATAGTCTGTTCAAGTTTTTCTCCCTTGGTGAGTTTTGGTAAGTTGTGGCTTTCAAGGATTTCATTAGACTTGTTGAAATTATGTGCATAGCGTTTATAGTATTTCCTTATCTCTTTATATCGGTAGAGTTTAGAGATATCCCTTTTTTCATTACTAATATTACTATATTTATCTCCTTTTTTTGTCAGTTTATACATCTTTTCAGAGAATCAGCTTTTGGTTCTATGATTTTCTTTTATGAATTTTCTGTTTTCAGTATTATTAATATTTACGCTCTTAATATATTCTATTGCATTTAGAGGGAGAGAGAGAAAAATATCGATGTGAGAAACATTGATCACCTGCCTCCTGCCCGTCCTCTACTGGGGATCAGCCATGAACCCCGACATGGTTCATGCCCTGACCTGGAATCAAACTGGTGACCTTTTGGTGCCTGGGACAGCACTCACCCCCCTCAGCCACCCCAGCCAGTACTGCTCTTTAAGTTGTACAGCACAATGAACTGACATTCGTCTGTTATGGATTGATTAGCACAGTAAGTTACTTTAACATCCATTATCCTATAAAAAGAGTAATATGCAAATTGACCATAACTCTGACCAAGCTATGCCCACAGCCACGCCCACCAGCCAGTCAGGAGCAAATTATGCAAATAAACCCCAACCAAGATGGCTGCCACCATTGAGAGCAGGAGGGAGGCTTGGGTTTACCTGGCAACGGAGGAAGCCAAGCCTACCACCTGCCCTTGCTGGCCTAGGCCTCCACTCAATGCTATAAAGTTTCAATTATAGAAGATACATAATCCCAACAGAAATGGCAACAGCCACAGAGCTGGAGAGAGAAGAGGCTAGGGTTGCCAGGGCCAAACTTCTGCAGCCCTAGCCTAGGCTTCTACTCTAGGCTACAAAGTTTCAAACAGAAATGGCTGTCGCTACAGAGGGAGTAGAAAGCTTGGCTCTGCTCCAGGCAACAAAATTTCAATTGTAGAACATAAATTAATTCCAGATTCCAGGGGCTGACCAGCCTGCAAACAACCATAGGCCCTTAGCCCAGGCCACCCATGCCCCAAGGGAACCCTTACCCTGATCTGGGACACCCTTCAGGGCAAACCAGCTGACCCCAGCCATGCACCAGGCTTCTATCCTATCTAATAAAAGAGTAATACACAGATTGACATAACTCCAACACACAAGAGGGCTGCCCCCATGTGGACACAAGATGGCCACCACAAGATGGCCAGCAGGGGAGGGCCGTTGGGAGGTTCTAGGCCTGCAAGGGAGGGCAGTTGGGGGCGATTAAGCCTGCAGGAGAGGGCAGTTAGGGATGATCAGACCAACAGAACAGGGAAGTTGGGGGCAAACATGCTGGCAGGGGAGCAGTTAGACATCAATTAGTCTGGCAGGGTAGTGGTTAGGGGTTGATCACGCTGGCAGGCAGAAGTGGTTAGGGGCAATCAGCGAGCCAGCAGTCCTGGAACCTGAGAAGGATGGATCGGGCCTAAACGGGCATTTGGACATTCCTTGAGGGGTCCCAGATTGGATAAGGTGCAGGCTGGGCTGAGGGACATCCCCTTCTCCCCCGCCTTCTGTGCACAAATTTCATGCACCAGGCCTCTAGTTTAAAACCTATTGCTGAAAAAAGTTAGCAGTTTCTTAAAAAGTTAAGCATGTAACTACCACGTGCCACAGCAATAGCATTTGGTTTTGTACCAGAAACATAAACATTTATGTTCTCTTGGAAAGAATGTGTGTTGTGCTCTTTCTGATGCAGCATTCCACCTGTCAGTCATGTCCCGTGGCTCTTAAAGGGCCTGCTGGTGGCCTTGGCCTTGGTGGGAGATACAGCCAGACACTGAGCGGCTTCCCTAGTTAGCAGCTGTGTATCTGCTAGGGCTCCCCAGCACTGACTGGGGGAGCGGTCACTTTCACTGTCCGGCCTCATCAGCATTTCTGGGGTGGCTCCTGGGCTGGCAGGGGATGCGCCCTAGGAAGTAGTTCCAGGCCAGCAGCTGCGCTTCCCCTCGGCGTGTCTGGATCGGGGCTCATGGGGTTCATGACCAGCACCATGGGCACAGGGTGGGGGGGTGCTGCTGGATGGAATTCCTTCAGGAATGAGGTGAGCAGGAGGGAGAGTGTCGGGCCCCTCGCTGAATTGTGGGTTGGAGAGCATTTCAGTCCTCCGTGGCCGGAAAGGAGACGGTGCCGAGCGGCTCCAGGGGGTCGCAGGCAGTGAGGTGCAGCAGAGGGACAGCAGGCTCTTAGCAGCAGTTGGCCTCCCTGTGCCGTTTGCTCTGTGAGGAGGCCTAGCCTGGCGGGTTTCCGTCCGTTCCCTGCGTGTTCCGAGCCCGGTGTCAGAGAAGACGGGAGCCTGGCACTGCGTGTGTGTCGCCCAGAAAGAACTGGGTTCAAGTCCACGCCGCTGCTGCTGGGGTGTTTCCTATCCTGACAGTGGACAAAGCCTGCAGCCGTCAGCGTGAAAGTAACAACCGCACCCCGGTTCCGCCAGGATCAGCCTGGTGGCTGGCCAGATCGCTGTGAGTTCACAGCGACAGAAAGACAAAACCACAAGCCCTAGCAGGGCCGGTCAGCCCGGGACTTCCTCCTGGGCCTGAGGGGTCGGAGCCCCTCCCGGAGGCTGGTCCAGAGCCCGCCGAGGGCATTGGCGGTGCCTGGGGCCCGGTAGCCCCGCATCTGGGGCTGGAGCGGGTCTCCTCGGGGTGACTGGCCCTGCTAGGGGTTTTGGTTTTCTCTGACATCGGGCTGTCCCTCTGAGCCTCGGGGGTGTGATTCGGACTGCCCGGGTTCGACTTCTCACGTGTGGCCCACGCCCCCTCCAGCACGGGCGGTTTGGGGGGGTGGCCCCTGGAAGACAAGGGGGCACCTGCTGCTCAGAGCACCCCTCGAGACCTAGCGTCCGCTGGCCTTCCGTTTTAAGCGCTTCACAGCAAACAAATAAGAATGAAAAAAGTTGTTCTTCTTTTTCTCACGTCTCCGGAATCTAGGAGCAGCGTTGCTATCAGAACCCACACGCCAGGGACCGGAAGGCCATCTGCTGCCACCCCGGACAATGAGTGCTGGCGGCCGGCCGGGGCGGCTCGGGCTGGCCGTCGACTGGACCGGGAGGGCACGGCTACACTCCCGGTCAGGGCACAGGCCTGGTTTGCGGGCTCCGTCCCAGTGTGGGGTGCAGGAGGCAGCCGGTCCATGATGCCCTCTCATCGTGGATGCTTCTACTCCCTCTCCCTCTCCCTCCTCTCTGAAGTCAAATGACAACATGTTTATAAAGAGCCGAAACCGGTGTGGCTCAGTGGCAGAGCGTTGGCCTTCGGACTGAGAGGTCCCGGGTTCGATTCTGGTCACGGGCATGTGCCTTGGCTGCGGGCACATCCCCAGTGGGGGGTGTGCAGGAGGCAGCTGATCGGTGTTTCTGACTTTCTATCCCTCTCCCTTCCTCTCCGTAAACAAATTACTAAAATATGAAAGAAAGAGAGAGAGAGAGAGAGAGAGAGAGAGAGAGAGAGAGAGAGAGGAAGGAAGGAAGGAAGGAAGGAAGGAAGGAAGGAAGGAAGGAAGGAAGGAAGGGCACGAGGCTGGTGGTCCCCGCAGAGGCGCACTCCCCACAGGGCTGGGCGGGTGCGGAGCAGTGCGGGCCCGGCGGAGTGGTCGCTCTAACGCCCGTCTGTCCCCCACAGTCCGGCCAGTTCAGCGAGGACATGATCCCCACCGTGGGCTTCAACATGAGGAAGGTGACCAAAGGCAACGTCACCATAAAGGTACGCCCCCCCCCATCGGGTGTCCAGGGGTTCCTGTCGGTGGCTTTTTACGTCTGAACTGACGAGCAGCCTGTGCCCAGGGGGGCCCGCAGAGCCACTCTCGGGGTGGGGGGTCCTGGGAATAAACCCCTCTTCAGAGCTGGGGAACACGGGATCAGTTCTGTCCTGGGCAGTGTGTGTAGAAATGAGTAATTTAGTGTATTTGGGGCAGCAAATACGGTAACCAGTTTTCCCCTTCTTTACCTCTAAGCCTTAAAGTTGAAACTATGAAAGGGGAAAGTTTACTCATTTCACATGATTTTGTTTTAGAAGCTTGAACCCTGTCTGTGAGCGGCCATGTTTCAGTGTGTGTGTGGGGGGGGGGGGGGGTGGCTCAGTGGCTCCTGGGAGTTGGCTCGTAGGGCCTGGCCCTTGCGGCCTTTCCCAGTCCCCGGCCCCCGCAGCGGGGCCCTCGGCTCCTCAGGGAGCTCCGAGGCAGCAGCTCCTCGCTGCTCACGCACATGCTCTGGTGCGTGTCCCGGGCCTGCCGCTCGGCCGGGGGCCTTTGGAGGATCAGTGCCATCGGCTGGAATAGGAGGCCTGGTGGCGGCGTTGTTGGGGAGGGCTTTCTATGGTAAAATTAACGCACGTAAGGAAATCACTGGGCAGGAATGTTGCCTGTGTTATTCACAGAGTTATTAAAAGCCATTAGGCATTAACGTGTACACCCAGTCAGTTAAACGTTAGTAGATTCGAATGAACCGTTTTCTGTCTCGGCATTCAGTCTGGGTGGGGGTGACGCCGGAGGGTCTCGGGTTATGTCCCTGATCTGCTGTCTCAGCTCCCCACGCAGCCCCCGTCTGACAGTATGAATGGGAAATCCCAGAAATAAACAATTCACAAGCTCCAATTCGTGCCACCCCCTCTGTCCCACGTGGGGCACGAATCGCCCCTCTGTCCAGCATGTCCACACGATGTGCCGCCTGCCCTTTAGGCACTTACAGTGTCACAGCTGTTTTATCACCAGTGACTGTCACCCGGCGGCCTCGGTTGTAAGTTGCGCTCATCGCAGGCATGGACACGGAAAACGAGGGAAGACTCCACACTGTCCGTGGTCTCAGGCACCCCCTGGGGGACTCAGCGTTCCCTGCAGGTGTGGGAGGACTGCTGTGTTTTCAATATTGGAACTTTATTGGTAATCAGGCAAAGCACGCACTGCATAGAAAACTGAATCTGCTCAGCAGAACTTACTGGGTTTCGTGTGACGTTTTTTTAAAAACATATTTTATTGATTTTTCACAGAGAGAAAGAGAGAGGGACAGAAAATCAGAAACATCGATGAGAGAGACATCGATCAGCTGCCCCCTGCACCCCCCCACCCCCGGGGATGTGCCCGCAGCCAAGGTCCATGCCCTTGACCGGAATCAAACCTGGGACCCTTCAGGCCGACGCTCTGTCCACTGAGCCACACCGGCTTCGGCTCGTGTGACATTCTCAGTGTGCGCCTCACGTTTGGAAGGGCCCCGAGCGTCAGAGAAGAGCCTGCTGAGCCCAGGTCTGCGGGGACGTGGCTCCTGAGGAGAGCCGGTCTGCCCGGCCCCCGGGCCGCGGGGTCTGAGACGTCCGCTCAGAGTGTCTGTCTTGCTTGCAGATCTGGGACATAGGCGGGCAGCCTCGGTTCCGGAGCATGTGGGAGCGGTACTGCCGAGGGGTCAATGCCATCGTGTAAGCCCTTCAAACCGACGGCGGGGGCGGGGGCGGGGGCGGGGAGGGGCCGGGTGGGCGAGAGGAGAACAAGGTTCCCGGACTTAGGTTTCCGGGAAAAGTGATGTTTTTTAGTACTCCTTCCTTCCAAAGCCTCGCGTTTACTTTCAGTAGCAGTAGTTGTTCTTAGAAGTTTCTTCCTGTAACTCATTAACATGAGACTTCAAAATACCTGGTCATAGAATGAGAATCTTACGTTTTTGTTTATGCTGCTCTCTCTACGCTAAGAAATGTAACCCTGTTACTAACGGTATTAACTCCTAAGACGGTCTATTTAAAGGTATTTGGGGCGCTGAGCTTTTTACCTAGGGTTTATCTTTTTCCCTTACCCTTTCCCATCCCCCCCCCCCCCCGAGCTTTATGTGATGAGCAGTGTCGGGTGTAAATGTTGACAGTGGACGTCTGTGGTGTTAACTGTGACCGTGACGGGACACGGCACATCGAGATCACGTGTGTTTCAGTTACATGATCGATGCTGCCGATCGCGAAAAGATAGAAGCCTCCCGCAACGAACTCCACAACCTTCTAGACAAGCCGCAGCTCCAGGGAATCCCGGTGAGTGTCGGCCGCGCTCTCCCTCCCACGTCCCGCTCCCGCTCCCCACGCCGCCCTCCCACGTCCCGCTCCCGCTCCCCACGCCGCCCTCCCACGTCCCGCTCCCGCTCCCCACGCCGCCTTCCCACGTCCCGCTCCCGCTCCCCACATCCGAGCGCCTGCCGTGTCCGGGCGCTGTGCCGCTTCTCCTACATGGTGGTTTATTTTATTTTATATATTTTATTGGTTTTTTTTACAGAGAGGAAGGGAGAGGGAGAGGGAGTTAGAAACATCGATGAGAGAGAAACATCGATCGGCTGCCTCCTGCACACCCCCTACTGGGGATGTGCCCGCAACCAAGGTACATGCCCTTGACCGGAATCGAACCCAGGACCCTTCAGTCCAAGGCTAACGCTCTATCCACTGAGCCACACCAGCTTTGGCTACCTGGTTGTTTATTAAAACCCCATGCAGCCTGGCCGCCCAGCCCTGGAGTGATCAGACTGTTTGTTGTCTGAGTCCTTCCGATTTCAGTTAAGAACAGAGTGAGGGGGGAGAGGACCACAGGAGCAGCATGGGAAATGACTGCGCAGAGAGGGGTGGTGTGGGAACAGCCCCCCGACGCTGGGGGCTAAAGGGCAGGTGTGGGGAGCCTCCCTGGCCGAGGCGTTCGGTGGAGGGGGCCCTCGGGTGAATGAGGGGATGTGGGCAGAGGACCAGCTGCAGCCTCATGCGAGTCGGCGGGTGTCAGACACGAGGGGTAGCCCTGGAGTCACCCTCACAACCACCGCGCGGTGGGACCTCCTTAAAGGCTGCGGTTAGCGCTCGGTCACCTGGCCTCGGGCCTGTCACAGCCAGGTTTTGCATCGGGGTCTGACTTCGACGCTGCTCTTTTCCCTCCGCAGTAAAAGCCAGGTGCACTCTCGGAGGAAAGCCGGCCCCCCGGCCCCCCGGCCCCGGAGCAGGAGGCCGCCCGCCCTGCTCCCCGCTCTGGCTCTGCGCCCGGGCTGGGCTGCCCGTGGCCGGGCTCCCTGCTCCAGCAGAGAGGGGTGCTGGGAAGGAAATCGATTGAAAGCTTACGTACGCGTTCACATAACTAACAGCTTGCAGATAAAAATGGTTAGAAATTGTTTCTCCGCCCTTGGTTGTTAAGATCACGTCTTGGGAGAGATTTGTAAGAAGTGGCCGAGTGCACGCGTGCTCACAGGTTCAGTAGAAGTTGGCAGCCACGTGCTGGGTAAAGGCGCCTATGGGTGGGCGGGGGTGCAGATAACGCTGGTTTGAGCGATTCAGTGAGCGAGCGAGGCCAGCAGTTACACGTGCTTTACGGTTATGGCGGGGTGGGGTCCCCTTCTCACTCAGCACCCACAGATGAGCCTGATGTC
Source organism: Antrozous pallidus (assembly GCA_027563665.1). NCBI lineage: Eukaryota > Metazoa > Chordata > Mammalia > Chiroptera > Vespertilionidae > Antrozous > Antrozous pallidus. The sequence continues at coordinate 60,363,010 of CM050524.1, forward strand.
CTTATGTTTACTCCTCACGTCTTGTCTTTTAAAGGTGCTCGTCCTTGGAAACAAGAGAGATCTTCCGAATGCCCTGGACGAGAAACAGCTCATTGAGAAGATGTACGTGTTGCGCCTGAGGGGGGCGGCGTGGTCGTGGCTCTGAGCGGCTCCGCCCGCCCAGCCCTGCGTGTGGCTGCTGCCCTCCGCGGGCTCCGGCCGTGGCGTCTCCGCGGTTCGGCAGCGCAGTGACGAACAAGGGGCGCTGAGCAGCGATGAGGCTGACGGCTGTTTTGCGTGCAGACTTACTCTTAATCTGCTTCTTGCAGGAACCTGTCTGCTATTCAGGATAGAGAAATTTGCTGCTATTCAATTTCTTGCAAAGAAAAGGATAATATAGGTAAGAAGTGGCGGGTGTGTCTGGAAGGAAGGGTTATCCGGGAAGCGGCATCTGGTGGCATTTCTGTTTATTGTCCCCTTCTGTGTACTGGCCTGTACAGAGCGCTGTGGCCGTGGCCCGCGTCTGGCTGCACCGTGCAGGAAGCGGCTGCAGCGCATCCGGGTCACGCAGATGGGGTCCGCTCGGTGTGACTTCCGCTGACCTCACACCCAGTGTGCTCTAGAGCACAGGCCTGCCTTCCGGACTAGACCTCAACTGGGCCTCAGCACTGTCTCCGTTGGGGGCCCAGTATTCTCCCTGTGTACCCTCTGGTGGAGGGGTAACCCCAGATACCCTTCCCTTCCTTCCAGTCTGTCCCGATGGCCTAGGCCCGCCCTGGCCAAGACCACACCCCGGCAGCTGGAAACAGCTTTGTTCTTTCCAGTTCGGGAGGCGGGGCGCCCGGAGTCCAGCAGGGGGCGTGCGGGAGGCAGCCCAGCTTCTCAGTCGCGGCCTCCATGCCCACAGCCCGCCTTGCTGCGGGCCCGCTCTCCTGCGCCCCGCCAGCTCTGTGCTGGCAGCCCTCCACCGCCTTCTCCTGCTGCTCCTGCTGCTCTTCTGAATAAACTTGCATTTCCTGCTTAAGATTCTCCAGCACCTCGCTGTGGACCTGGGGATAAATTCCACATTTCTTGGTGCCTTAGAACGGCTCTCAGGGCTCCCTCTCGCCCTGGGTTCAGCGGAGGCCGGTTGCTCCCCGGCACCTGTGGCAGCGCGTGGCGGTGTTGGCTGTCACAGCCGATGGCAGCGCGTGGCGGTGTTATTGGCTGTCACAGCCGCGGGGGCGGGCGCAGTGCTTTAGTGGTAAAGGTCATGGATGTCGCAAAATACTCTGCCGCGCCCAGCAGTCTTCCAGCCCAGATACCAAAGGGGGGCGGGGTGAACCTAGCTTTAGCAGTAAGAGCCCCCCTCCCCACCCCGCCCCCCGCCCCGTCACTCACAGTCCGCTCAGAGCCATGCTGTTCCTGCTGCTCCTCGTGGCGGGCGGCCCGGGGGTGCTGGGAGTTGGCTGCAGTTGACTCTCTCTGGTGTTTAGCTTCTTCACTTCGCTGTCTTAATGCCTCTTTCCTCCGTCTTCAGATATCACACTTCAGTGGCTTATTCAACATTCAAAGTCCAGGAGAAGCTGAGAAGCGTCCCCGAAGTCTTCCGGTCCTCCTGGCTCCGATCCTCGAATTACTGTCCGTCCCTCTGAAGTTCTTCCCGGAGCCCGGTCCCTCCTCCACCCAGAAGCCGCCTGTCAGCGTCCATTTCCATGAGCACCGCGGCCTGTCCCAATTCCCGAGCGCCCGCCAGAGGTCCGTGCCGTCGGCAGAGAGCTCCTGCGCACGCCGCGCCTGGGGCTTTTTACAACACACTTGGACCATCTGAAATCAAGAAAATTGCGTATTTCTGTTCTGGTCTTTCTGGGCCAGATTTTATATTGGTTTTCGGTAAACGTCTATATTATATTCTAGTCTAGTAGCTTAACCTGATACTGACTTGATACAGCATGAAGTTTCTAGTGCCACACACAGTCCTTAGGAAACCTGTAGCCTGACCCACGTGGGGGTTCAACATACGTGTACACGTCCCACGATGCATGTGAAGCCTGTAACCGCACCTAGGAGTGGAATGGCCTGCGGGGATGAGCGAGGCCCGGCCCGGCCCGGGCGCTGTTCGCTGTGAGGCCCGGCCCGCCGTGTGGGCGCCCGCCTCTGCCCGGGCCTCGTCGCGGACGGCCTGGCGGGGCTGTTGGTGTCTGTCCCATCATTACTTCCCTGTTTTCCTTTTTTGCTGGTTCAACACACTTTTCTAAGGGGTTGGGAACTGAAGATTTTCTCAAAAGCTTTCATGAATTTAGAGCATTCCGGCCAATATAATATAATAAAACGTGTTGAGATCTCAGACGTGCTCTTTTCTCGGTCGTGGGTCAGTGCGCGGCCTGACCTCTGTCCGCCACGGAGTCCGCGCTGGGCACAGACACTCACACTCGGGACGGACGGTTCTTGTCTGACGGGCGGCACCTCGGGGACGGCTCCCGGCCGTCTGCTTTCTCTGGCCTCTGCCGGAACCATGCGAGGGCCTGCGGCTGTGGGTGACCCTCCCACCAGCCCTGAGGGCCTGAGGCTGTTCCCGAGTCTGTGGGACGGACGGAGGTGCGGAAACGTAAGACAAACCAGTTTTGTAGGGTGGCGACCTCCACATCGTACAGGGACCTGCTGCTGCCTCAGCGGCTCCCCGGGCCTCCGTGGCGGGGCTGCGCCCGCCTGCTTCCCTGACCTCGTGTGATTGCTTTCCGTGGTCGGCGCGCTCCTGTGGACGGCGCATCTCCACGTGTGCTCACTAATGTGGGCAATGCATCTCCACATGTGTTCACTAATGTGGGCAATGCATCTCCACATGTGTTCACTAATGTGGGCAATGCATCTCCACATGTGTTCACTAATGTGGGCAATGCATCTCCATGTGTGTTCACTAATGTGGGCAATGCATCTCCACATGTGTTCACTAATGTGGGCAATGCATCTCCACATGTGTTCACTAATGTGGGCAATGCATCTCCATGTGTGTTCACTAATGTGGGCAATGCATCTCCACATGTGTTCACTAATGTGGGCAATGCATCTCCACATGTGTTCACTAATGTGGGCAATGCATCTCCATGTGTGTTCACTAATGTGGGCAATGCATCTCCACATGTGTTCACTAATGTGGGCAATGCATCTCCACATGTGTACACTAATGTGGGCAATGCATCTCCATGTGTGTTCACTAATGTGGGCAATGCATCTCCACATGTGTTCACTAATGTGGGCAATGCATCTCCACATGTGTACACTAATGTGGGCAATGCATCTCCATGTGTGTTCACTAATGTGGGCAATGCATCTCCACATGTGTTCACTAATGTGGGCAATGCATCTCCACATGTGTTCACTAATGTGGGCAATGCATCTCCATGTGTGCTCACTAATGTGGGCAATGCATCTCCACATGTGTTCACTAATGTGGGCAATGCATCTCCACATGTGTTCACTAATGTGGGCAATGCATCTCCATGTGTGTTCACTAATGTGGGCAATGCATCTCCACATGTGTTCACTAATGTGGGCAATGCATCTCCACATGTGTTCACTAATGTGGGCAATGCATCTCCATGTGTGTTCACTAATGTGGGCAATGCATCTCCACATGTGTTCACTAATGTGGGCAATGCATCTCCACATGTGTACACTAATGTGGGCAATGCATCTCCATGTGTGTTCACTAATGTGGGCAATGCATCTCCACATGTGTTCACTAATGTGGGCAATGCATCTCCACATGTGTACACTAATGTGGGCAATGCATCTCCATGTGTGTTCACTAATGTGGGCAATGCATCTCCACATGTGTTCACTAATGTGGGCAATGCATCTCCACATGTGTTCACTAATGTGGGCAATGCATCTCCATGTGTGCTCACTAATGTGGGCAATGCATCTCCACATGTGTTCACTAATGTGGGCAATGCATCTCCACATGTGTTCACTAATGTGGGCGGCGCATCTCCACGTGCTTAGCTGGATGGCGCATCTCCACGTGTTCACTAATGTGGGCGGTGCATCTCCACGTGGTCAGCTTGTGGACAGCGTATTGCCACGTGTGTTCAGCTCATGCGGATGGCGCATCTCCATGCATGTTGAGTGCTCATGCGGATGGCGCATCTCCACGCGTGTTGGGCACTCAGAGTGCGCAGCAGCGAGTCCTAACGAGCAGCAGTTCTGGGTCGCCCCTGCCGGCCTCGCTCGGTTCACACCGCGCGGGGTGGATGCAGAGCCTGCCCGTGTCCCCGGCCGTGTCGGGAGCAGCAGCTCCTCTCAGTCCTGTCCTCAGAGGTTCCCAGAGCGGGGGGCGGGCGGGGGGGGGAGTGGAGAGGGGGTTCCGGGCGGAGGGACAGCTCGGCTGCTGCTGCGGCCCAGCGCCAGGAATGGTCCCTGCAGAGAACGGTGACTTGCTCGTGCCCAAGAGGAGGACTCGAACCGGGAGGAGAGACGGGGATGCCGAGTCCGCCAGGTGACCTGTAGCTAAACCTCGAGTGCCCGTGTGTCTGGCCATCGTTGAGCATTTCAGGACGTCCGGACGCCACTACACGCTCCGTGCGCTCCTCTGCGTGGGAACGCTGTCCCGCTACCGCGCCTTGTGCCGGGTTTGTCATCCGGTGGCTGCGTTTTTGTCTGTTACCGCTCTTCCCCGCCTCAGTCCATGAGCTTGGGCTTTGAGGGTGGTGGGGCCAGTTTGCACTTGGACGGTGCGTGCTGGGGGAAGGGTCACTCCTGGGGGAGCGTGACAAGATGGGTGCAGGGCTGGGCCACGGGCGTGTGCAGGAAGGGAAGCTCAGCTCCCGAAGAAGTAAACTTCCGTGCCCACGTGACTGAGGCTGATGAGGGGGTGCCCGAGGTGCCAGAGCTTGTGACCCGTCAGGATGCACAAGTTTGGGACTTTTAAAGAGCTAGTTATGCATTTTATAATCCAGTCGTAAAAGTCAAAAACAAAACTCGTCCAGAAAACTGAAATCGCAAGACAAATCTACGTCAGGCTCTGGATGAAACGATCTAACTCTGAAACGGTGGTTTCCCACAAAGGCCCGGTTTTTTTGTTTTTGTTTTATATTTTTTATTGATTTCAGAAAGGGAGGGGTAGAAACATCAATGATGGATCGGCTGCCTCCTGCACGCCCCCTACTGGGGATGGAGCCCACAACCCGGGCCTGTGCCCTTGACAGGAGTCGAACCCGGGACCCTTCGGTCCCCAGGCCGATGCTCTATCCGCCGAGCCAAACCAGGTAGGCCACACAGGCACGTTTCTGAAGTCTAGCTTTGGCCTGTGGGCCGGGTGCAGCCTCTTGTGCCGTCAGTGACCGTCGGTCTCAGAGCTGTTGGAGAGGGGCGGTCGTGGCCACGCCGCTGCGCTTCGGGTTGAGCATCGGCCCAGGAGCCACGAGGTCACTGGTTCGGTTCCCAGTCAGGGCACACGCCCAGGAGCAGGCCCGGGCCCGGGAGGGAGGTGCAGGGTCCGCGATTCTCTCATCGATGTGTCTTTCGCTCTCCCTTCCTCTCTTTAAAGGTCAATAAAAGCATTTTTTTTTTTTTAAAAGGGGAAGTAATGTTTTGTATTTTCACTCGGAGAATTCAGCTTGGCTCTTCCTGTGTCCGTGCTGTGGTCTGTGCGGCCACACTGTGTGGGCCAGGGTTGAAACCCTTTCACATCCCGCGTGGTTCAGGGTTCCAGGTCAAGGCTCGGGTTCTGGAGAAGGCTGCACACAAATGAATAGAGAGACTAGGAAAACATTGATTTGGAAAGATGGGGGCCAGGCGGCAGAACAACTCTAGCGAAGGACTGGCTGCCTCTTGCTTCGGCCTTGCCATTCTTTTTATTCAGGTTTGAGATACACCCATTGCCTTTAGGCAGGGAATGAGCAGACTATCTTATGAGTAAGGATTTGCATGATTATCTGGTGGGGAAGTGGCTGCAGCTGCCCTTGTCTCCATCAGACAGGGAGCGGTTGGCTCTGACCTTTCCGAGCTTCGAGGTTGACCAGCCTCCCGGGTTCCTTGTCCACACCTTTCTGTTGGTGAGGCAGTGGCTGGTTTCCTGCAGGCCAGCTTGGGGGTTGGGGGGGGGGGGGTGTCAGCTCCCCTGGTCAGAAACCCCTGGGGTGTCCAGCTCAGTCTCTCATTGAACCAGTTTGGTCCTCTTCCCGGCTTTTTATCCTGGCGATTGTGGAAGGAGAGAACGAGTGTGTGTGGCGGGGCCGGAAGATAAAGTTGGCTCACTTGACTGTGAGTCTAAGTTTCGATCTGCTTTAAAAACAGGTTTCTAAAGCCCGTCCTTTTGCTTCTGCCAAGTCGGTTGTATTGGACGGCGGCCACTCCAGCGCTCCGGGTGGGGACTGAGGAAGAAACGGCCTTGTGTGTCCTCCCACAGAGCTGTCACCTCACTGAGCCCCGTCGACTGGTCCTTCCAGCCCCACTGGCTCTCACCGGTGCAGACTGGAGTGAGGTTTCAGTGCACTGCAGCCTGGCCTGTGCTCGGTGGCTAGAGCGCCGGCCCTCAGACGGAAGGGTGTCGGGTTCCATTCCAGTCAAGGGCACGTTGCAGGTTCCATTCCTCCCTGGCCCTGTCGGGCATGTGCAGGAGGCAATTCACCAATGTGTCTCTCACATCGATGTCTCTCTCTCTGTCTCCCCTTCACTCCCACTCTCCCTTAAAAATCACTGACGACTAACAAAGTAAAAATAAAGTAAATTGACTGTAGCCCAAACCGGTGTGGCTCAGTGGATAGAGCGTCAGCCTGCAGACTGGAAGGTCCCAGGTTCGATTCCGGTCAAGGGCATGTACCTTAGTTGCGGGCACATCCCCAGTGGGAGGTGTGCAGGAGGCAACTAATCGGTGTTTCTCTCTCATCGATGTTTCTAACTCTCCCTCTCCCTTCCTCTCTGTAAAAAGTTAATAAAAAATACATTAAAAAATAAAAGCCACTATTACATCTAGCTTCCTAGAGCAGCGAGAGCCCTCGTGTGGTAGACGCCTCTAAACTTGTGTTGGGCTGGGAGGCTCTGGGACCCGCTGCCGGGCGAGGGCTCCCCCCCCCGCCCCCCCGGCCTGGCAGTGTGAGCCCCCCCCCCCCCCCCCGGGCTCACCAGGCAGGTTCCGAACACCGGACCGGGAGTCCCCACTGACTCAAGTGGAGGGTGTCCTTAAAGGCGCCAGATCCTTGCTGAGCAGGCACCTCCTTCAGTCCACGCAGGAGGGAGATTGCACGTGGGTCACCCCGTCGATGGGACCCCACCCCACGGAGATTTAAGACAGTCACGTGTAGAAGCAGAAGCAGGGTGAGTCCAACAGAACTGGAATTAGACTTTTAGCATTTTATCCCATGTCCTATTTCAGACCCCGTTTCCTTAGACACATTCCCCCCTAAAATAGTGCCTGGGAAATAAGAAGGGCTGAGTTCCCTTCATCCGGCGACCTCAGCTGTGTGTGTGCAGGCGGGGACGTGGACTAGACTCTGGCCGGGTCCCAGAGCTGACGGGCAGTCATGACTGGCTCCCTAGGCAGGTAGCCCTGTTGTACGACACCGTATATGGAACCATTTCATCCCACAACTGGCATATGCCGTGCTGTTCTCATCACTCTTGTGGGGTTTTAAATAAATATATATATATATATATATATTTAAATATATTTTATTGATTTTTCACAGAGAGGAAGGGAGAGGGATAGAAAGTCAGAAACATCCATGGGAGAGAAACATCGATCAGCTGCCTCTTGCACACCCCCTACTGGGGATGTGCCCGCAGCCAAGGTACATGCCTTTGACCGGAATCGAACCCGGGACCTTTCAGTCTGCAGGCCGACGCTCTATCCACTGAGCCACACCGGTTCGGCGGTTTTAAATATATTTTTATTGATTTCAGAGAGGAAGGGAGAGGGAGAGAGAGAAACATCAACAAGAGAGAATTATGGATCGGCCGCCTCCTGCACACCCCCACTGGGGATCCAGCCCGAAACCCGGGCATGTGCCCTGAGGACCGGGAATGGAACCGGGACCTCCTGGTTCACACGGGGGGACGCTCAGCGGCGGAGCCACGGGGCCCGACAGCTGTGGTCAGCTTGCCATAGAGAGCACCTTTCGGAGTGCGGCGGCGCTCTCTGGACACGGAGATGTGGGTTTGTGCACCTGTTTCCGGGGTGGGGCCTGCAGCCGGCACCGGTGTGGTCGACAGCTGACGGGGCAGAAGCTCAAACTGAAAACTTGTCAGTTGAAATTCGCAATAAAATAGCTCAGGAAGGAAACACGACAGGAAGGCAGAGCCGAAGTTCAGGATCAAGCACTGAGGTTGGCCTGGCGGTGGGTGCGTGCCTCCCGCCTTCCCAGGAGAGAAGAGGCAGAAGACCTGGCTCAGTTCCCTTCGGCTTTTATTATTTTTATTTATTTTTTAAATATATTTTATTGATTTTGTACAGAGAGGAAGGGAGAGGGATAGGAAGCTAGAAACATCGATGAGAGAGAAACATTGATCAGCTGCCCCCTGCCCCCTCCCCAACCCCCGGAGATATGCCCTCAACCCAGGTACATGCCCTTGACTGGAATCGAACCTGGGACCCTTCAGTCCGCAGGCCTATCCTCCATCCACTGAGCCAAACTGGTTTCGGCGGCTCTCTTTGTCTTTTGAATGCAAGATTCGGGCGAGGATAAGGCTCGGTCACAAAAAGGGTGTTACTGTGTGTGAGCCCCTGTGCTGTCCTCACATGCTCCCCTGTTGCAGAAGGGCCGGGCCTGACGAGGTGATGCGTGTGCCATGTGATCATCCTCTGACTTGCTCATCCTCTGACTCACTCCCCCACTCACTCAGCCAGTCTCTGGCTTGGGCCTCCCAGCAGGCCTTGCTCCCAGGCACGCAGCCTGAACCTGCGGAGGGCAAACCTTACACACGTTTCCGAACGCAGCCAACAAAAGCAAACAGAAACCCCTGTTGGATGGTCCCTGAGAGTCACAGCTGCTCAGAGCCGGCGTGTGCAGCAGCTTCCTTAGAGGAAGCACACACAGAGGAGTAAAGTGATCTGATCGGGAACCTGGCCACACCAGCACCAACACCGCCACACCTGCACGCTTTCCTTTTCGAATATGTCCGTACTGATTTCAGAGAGGGAGAGAGAAACACCCGTGATGGGAGGGAATCATGGACCGGCTGCCTCCTGCACGCCCCACACAGGGATCGAGCCCGCAACCCGGGCCTGGGCCCTGCCTGGCATCCAACTGTGACCTCCTGCTTCCTAGGTCAACGCTCAGCCACCGAGCCACCCGGCCGGGACTTTCCTCTCTTGTCTTTAATTGATAGAGAGAGAGAGAGAGAGAGAGAGAGAGAGAGAGAGAGAAAGAGAGAGGAATATTGATTTGCTGTTCCACTTATTTATGATTTGTTGGTTGATTCTTGTATGTGCCCTGACAAGAGAGAGAGAGAGAGAGAGAGAGAGAGGAATATTGACTTGCTGTTCCATTTATTTATGATTTGTTGCTTGATTCTTGTATATGCCCTGACTGGGATCAAACCCAAAACCTTGGAAGACGTTCTAACCAGCTGAGCACCCACCCAGCCAGTTCCCCTCCCCCCACCCCCGTTCCCCATGGCCCCCGTGGCCCCGCCCTGCTGCATGCAAAAGATGGAACGTCTGAGAAAAAGGCCGCACCACCTAACTCAGCATCTCCTGAGATTGCCTGGTGCTGAGCACCCCCAGCAGCACCGTGAACACACTCCCGGGAGCCTCTGGTGGAGTTCGGCGGGTCCGACACGGGCTCTGAGCACGTGTTTTACAGTATGTGTGCGGTTCCCGCACATGAGGGCGTTCTAGCAAAAAGAGCAGACTTGCCCTAGACCGTGGTCGGCAAACTCACTAGTCAACAGAGCCAAATATCAACAGTACAATGATTGACATTTCTCTTGAGAGTCACATTTTTTTAAACTTAAACGTCTTCTAACTTCAAAATAGACTCACCCGGGCAGTGGTATTTTGTGGAAGAGCCACGCTCAAGCGGCCAAAGAGCCGCATGTGGCTCTCGAGCCACGGTTTGCCGACCACTGCCCTGGCCGGCTTGCTCAGTGGCCAGAGTGTAGGCCCGCAGACCTGAAGGGTCTCAGGTTCGATTCTGGTCAAGGGCAGTGGCTCAGTTGCAGGTTCTGTCTGGCCAGGGCACCTGCAGGAGGTAACCAATCAGTGCATCTCTCCCTCATCGATGTTTCTCTCTCTGTCTCTCCCCCTCCCTTCCACTCTAAAAAAATAATTAAACGGGAAAAAACATATTCTCCAGTGAGGATTAACAACAAAAAGAGCAGAATTCTGTGCAGTCTTGAGCTAAAAGGTAATACCCTACCCTCACCATCAGCAGACAAGTTAAAAACCCCACCACCTGCTGGGGGAAAGGTGAAGGGATTAAGAAGGGCCAACTGGGAATTAGTTACAAAATATGGATGTGAAGTATAACATATAGAGAATATAATCAATAATGTTGTAACAACTACCTATGGTGTCCAGGTGGGATGCTGGAAATATCGGGAAACACTGTAAATTATGTGCCTGTCTAACCACTATTCCGATGCTGACACCTGAATATAAAATAAGGTTGAAAGACAACTGTCATTGAAAAATTACACACACACACACACCTGCCCTTGCCAGCAGCGCAGCTCCAGGTACAGAACGCCCGAGTCCCTCCTCCCGGGCCTCCTAACTGTCACCGTCCGTACCCCACGGCGGTGCCCACTTCCTCATCCCGCTCGCCGGGCGGGTCCGGGCCACGTCTGTCCCACGTCCGCCGGGCGCTCCGTGCCGCCCTCCCATTGGCTGGAAGTTCCGTCGCCCGGAGCCGCGCGGCCTCCACTCGCCACGCCAGCCCGTCGGGACTCCGGCCCGCCCAGGGGCGTGGCTTTCTCGCGATGGGCGGGGTCAGGCCCGGGGGCGTGGTCGGGAGCGGAAAGCGGGGGCGTGGCCAGGAGCGAGGGCGGGGCGCGCAGACGCGGGGCGGCCTATGGCGCGGGAGGCGCTGCGCCGCGCCCCTCGGGGCCGGGCCGGACCGGGCCAATCCCGGGCCAGCCGGCGGGCGAACGCGAGGCCGGGCGGGCCGGGCCGGAGGGCCGGGGGCGGGAGACAATGGGCCGGTTCCTGGTGCGTCACCCCGGAGTTCCTTAAAGGGGAAGCGAGCGGGCGGCGGGCGGCACGGGGGCGGCGGCAGCGGCAGCGCGGCGGCGGAGGGCCCCGCGCGCCGGGAGGATGCCCGCGGCGCCCGCGCGACCATGCAATGGCGAGCGCTCGTCCTGGGGCTGCTGCTCCTGCGGCTCGGCCTCCACGGCGCGCTGTGGCTCGTCTTCGGGCTGGGGCCCAGCATGGGCTTCTACCAGCGCTTCCCGCTCAGCTTCGGCTTCCAGCGCCTGATGGGCCCCGACGGCCCCGCGCCCGCCGCCCCGGGACCCGCCGCTGACCGGCCCGGGGCTCCGGCGGGGCCGTCGTGGCTGCAGCCGCCGGGACCCGGGGCGGCGGCGGGGCGGGGGCGGCGGGCTCCGCGGCGGCCCCGGCCGGGCGTGTGCGGCCCGGCGCACTGGGGCGACGTGCTGGGCGGCCGGGGCCGCGGGCCGGACGAGTACGAGCGGCGCTACAGCGGCGCCTTCCCTCCGCAGCTGCGCGCCCGGATGCGCGACCTGGCGCGGGGCATGTTCGTCTTCGGCTACGACAACTACATGGCGCACGCCTTCCCGCAGGACGAGCTCAACCCCATCGACTGCGGGGGCCGCGGGCCGGACCGCGGGAACCCGTGAGTACCCCTCTCCACCCCCGCCCTCCGGTGCCCCAGGGATGCCGGGGCGCTTAGGATCCTGGGCCGGCGCCCCCGCCTCATTGGCCGAGTTGGGGGTGCGGGATGGGCTGGTCTTGGGGTGCGAGATGGGCTGGGGAGATGAAGAGCTCCGGGACAGTCCCTCTTACAGATGGGGAGACTGAGGCTCAGGGTTCCGGGGAGACCATGCCAGTGCCAAGCGGTGACTGGGGGCCTCTAGAGGCCCATCTCCGCCTCCTCGTCAGCTGAGCGCACAGGAACCTCAAATCCCCTGTAAACGCAGTTTGAAAACAAGCCCGTACCTCTCAGCCCTGGCGTTTCGGTTGAAAATGTCAGGACCCAGGAGTTGGCCGGGGACGGACTTCTCTGAGGCCCCCAGTGCGCTGAGGCCGAGCCAGGCGACCCCCTTTCTCCTGATGACGGGCTGCTTCCTGGGCTGAGGCCATGGGCGGGAGGGAGGGAGAGTCTGGCCCAGATTTGGGGTCCTGGTGCTCGAGTGAGATTCCTTGGCGGCCGAGTTGACTGTCCCCTAAATTCCCGCACCGGTGGCAGGGCTGAGGGGGGACTGGCCAGCCTTGTTTGTGCCGGCTGAGCTCCAGGGGTCACTGCCGCTGACCTCAGAGTCCAAGAGGGCAGCTCACCCAGGAAGGACCTCCCGGCCGGAGGGAGGGCGTGCGGCTCGCTGACCTGTCAGGCAGGCTGGGTGACTGCCTCCCCGTGGGTGGCTCCCTGACGGGCGGGAGCGGTGGGCTGCTGCTGGCCCTGGGCCCGTGCCCTCTGGTGGCCCTGGACCGGGGTCCCGGTGTTTCTCCGCCCGGTAAGAGAGCAGAGCCCGGTCCTCGGGCTGGAGGGCAGTGCGGACACGAACGGGGTTGAGCAGGTTTAAGTGGCTTGTTTATCTGCTCCTTCAGGCTGGGCTGGCAGTCGGAGCGCATGGTTTTCAGGGACGCAAGGTCAGGTCCCAGGTGAAGTTCAAGAGACGGGGCTTTCCTGAACTGGAGGGAACCCAGCGCTATTTTCCTCGCTTTCCTATCAGTCTTAACACATGTCAATGTCCCTCTCTCTCTCTCAGAAAAAGTTTTACTACATTAAGTTGCTGGGTCTTTGCAGATGGTGGGGATTCGTGAGTTGTCTTTATGTCCACGTGTTTTCTTCTGCTCTTAAGTTTTGGAGAAACGTTAAAATTGGAAAACAGAGCTTGAGAGCTCACAGGTATTTTTCTCTGCCCTTTCGCACCAGCTCCTGCCCACACGCTTTCACGGAGCAGACGTCAGCGTGTGGGGAGCGTGTACGTCCCCCCTGAAGCCCGTGGGACCCCAGGAGGGGCGGGAATCGGTTCAGGAAGTGTCGGGGCCGTCTCTCCTCGCTGTTTTCTCTGGTTCCCCATGTGGGGCGGGCCCGGGGAGCCGTGTAATGAGGACCTGGCGGATCCCGCCCTCAGCTGGGACTCTGGTAGTCGGGAGCGAGTGGGTACCAGTTTTGTGGGTCTTCATGAACCTTAGGGACCCCCTGGAGACCTGGACTCCCCCCCCCCCCGACCCCCCAGGTTGCAGCGAGGGGCGGCCGCCCGGGATTGGCCTGCTGGTCCCGCGGTGGCTGAGGGTGGCGCAGGCCTCGGTTTTGGGGAAGTCTGCTGGCCGGGGTTTCGGTTTGAGTGTGCGGTGACAGCGTGGGGACCTAGAGGTCGGTTGCTTTGGGATACGAATGCTGTTGGCAAGATCGTGCGGGGGGGCTGGCGTGTGGGAGGGGTGTAGTTGGTACAGGAGGTGAGAGCTGGGTGCTGTGGGCTAGAGGAGACCCCCACGCTGGACATACCCCCCCCCCCCCGCAAGAGTGCACTGAGCCCTCTGCTCCCTCCCCTTCCTGCCCTTATCTCCTCCCTCCCAGGCCTTAGTGTTTCCAAGTGCAGTTTAGAACCTGAGCTTTGTCCTGCTGGCTCCAAAATAACAGGGCACACCCACACCCCAGATAAGCGACCTGTAACGCAAACCTTCCGGGGACACCTTCCGGGGACGTCTGAAAGCAAACGTGTTCTGGCGACTGTTCTCGGGGCATCTCAGGGTTCGTTTTGTTTAAAGCGCGGCCCCAGCCAGGCGTCCCGCGTCCAGAGAGAAAACCTGGGCGCTGGGCGTGGGTCTCTTCTTTCTCAGTTCCCCGTTTCCCGGCTTATCTGCCGTCTTGTTTGACTTGCGGCGGGCGAGCAGTTAACCGGAGTCGGTAAAACCTGACCTCTAAAAATAGCCGGTCTCTCGTGGGCCACAGATGGCTATGCAAAGCCGGTTCCTCTCACGTCCCCCATGCGGGTCAGAGTTTCTTTCTTGCTTCTTTTTTCACTCCTCCCCCGCGGGTGTTTTCCCATTGCGCTTTAGGGAGAGGGGAAGAGAGAGGGAAAGAGAAATACCGATGTGCGAGAAGTGCATCGATCGGTTGCCTCCTGCACCTGCCCCCACCTGGGTCGGATCGGGGAAGCAGCCTGAAACGGAGGTACATGCCCTTGACAGGAATTGAACCCGGGACCCTTCGGTCCACAGGCCAATGCTCTACCCACTGAGCCAAACTGGCCCGGGCCAAACTCAGCGCTTCTTCCAGTCCTTCGGGTGTTATTACCCTGCATTCTGTGTGGTCCGGGTCCTGGGCACATGATCCTTCTCCGCTTCCTCCCATCATACCGCTATTCAAACAAAACAAGCAGGTCTCCAATGAACAAAAACGCCCAAACCGACTCGCTCCTAGGCGCCCCTGGCTCCGCGAGGCCTCGGCTTCGTTCCTCGATCTCTGGGGTCAGGGCCACATCCTCTGCCCTTTTGTGATGCCGCTGACCTGTCTGAGGGTGATTTTCCCTGATTGGCCAGTTCGCCTTCTCTCCCTTTGCGCGTCCCCGGGGTGACCGAGCCCTGGACCGCCCGTGCCCTCTGCCTGCACAGCTCGGGCCGGTTCCCGGTGCACGCGGGCGTTTGTTTCATACAGGGATGCGAGTCTCCATCTTTTGGGGGCGATAGAACCTTACGCATTCGCCCTGGGGTGAGGGGCATGAAGGGGGGTCGGGTTCTGCGTCAGCAGCTGGTTCGGTGGGAAGGTGTGTGCTGCCAGCCCAGCCTGGCGCTGAGGATTGGGCTCTGGGCTCGAGGCAGTCAGCCGAACCGAGTCAAGCTGGCCACGGGTCAGGAGCATCTACAGAGCACGACCGAGGGCCCCGGCACCGTGGTTTGGCGTAAACGGACTCCCAATCGATCGTTGGTGGTTTAGGCCAAGAGGGTTTTTTTGGTTAATCCTCACCCAAGGTTATTTTCTCATTGTTCCCCCCCCCCCAAGAGTGGAAGGGAAAGAGGGAGGGAGGGAGGGAGGGAGGGAGGAAGAGAGAAAGAGACATCGATGTGAGAGAGACACATCAATTGGGTGCCTGCCGCAGGCACCCTGACCCGGGGCAGGGATTGAACCTGCAGCCCAGGTACATGCCCCTGCCTGGAAATCGAACCCAAGACCCTTCTGTGCTCGGATGTCACTCTAACAACGGAGCAGCCAGAGGGGTGTGGAGCCTGCTGCTTTCTTCATCCCCTCCCCAGTGGCCTTCTTTCTTCTCCGGCACATTTTGGAAGCGCGGACAGCGGTTTGATGGGCAAGAAAAGTCTGAACTCGCACCTTAGACCTCTGAGTGCACTGAGTAGAGGGAAGGACCGCCCGGTCATTGCGAGCAGGTGTTTTCACTGTGACACCATGTCATGGTTCATTGGAGTGACAGCTGGGACACTGGGTCAAAAGTATTCTAAGACGGGGTCTAGCCCTGGCTGGGGTGGCTCAGTGGATAGAGCATCGGCCTGCATGCTGAAGGGTCCCAGGTTCGATTCCGGTCAAGGGCATGGACCTTGGTTGTGGGCACATCCCCAGTGGGGGTTGTGCAGGAGGCAGCTGATCGATGTTTCTAACTCTCTATCCCTCTCCCTTCCTCTCTAAAAAATCAATAAAATATATTTTTTAAAAATAAAAAAGACTGAGTCTGGCCCTAGCCGGTGTTGCTCAGTGGATAGAGCATCGGCCTGTGGACTGAAGGGTCCCAGGTTTGATTCAGGTCAAGGGCACATGCCTGGGTTGTGGGCTGGATCCCCACTGGGGGATGTGCAGGAGGCAGCCAATCAAGATTCTCTCTCATCACTGATGTTTCTATCTCCCTCTCCCTCTCCCTTCCTCTCTGAAATCGATAGAATAAATGACAAGAGTAAACTGGGCCGTTTTAGCTGGAGCCTGGGAGGAGCGGCCCAGTGAGGCCTGGGCAGGCGGCAGTGGTGGGCTGCGCGGGGAAGGAGGGAGGTCCGGAGGACTCGCTGGCTGGGTGCCGGCTGAGAGCGACCCTTTCTGAGGGGGGGGTGGCCGGAGGCCTCGGTTTCCCAGCAGCGGAGCCGTGGGGTTCAGCAGCGGCGCCTGAGCACGTCCCTGCCTGCCTTGACCTCCCCCCTTGCACCCGTGTGCCTCTCGGCAGGCGTGCTGCGGGGAGGGGGGGCTCGCTGTAACCGGCTCCCGTGAGCGGAGGCCCGGCTGCGATCGGGGTGTTTATGGGGAGTGGACGCACGGAGGAGCAGGCAGCACACGGCTCCTCGCCGGGTGGCGTCTGGTGTGTGGCCGGTGCTGACAGCCTTCCCCACAGCCCGTTTAACCACGGGCCCAGCCCTGGCTGGCGGCTCAGGTGGTGGGAGCATAACCTGGGCCCCAAAAGGCTGAGGGTTCGATTCCCAGCCAGGCATGTGCCCGGGTTACCGGTGCGATCCCCTGCAGGGGTTTGTACAGGAGGCAACCAATCAGTTTTCTCTCTCTCTTTCTCTCTCCAATCAATGAAAACGTGTCCTTGGGTGAGGATTTAAATAAGTAAGTACATAAATAAATAGGTAGGTAGATATAAGACATGGATCTAAAGTGTCTTTTGTTGTTGTTTTAATGATATTTTTACAGAGAGGAAGGGAGAGGGATAGAGAGTCAGAAACATCGATGAGAGAGAAACATCAATCAGCTGCCTCTTGCACACCACCCCCCACTGGGGATGTGCCCGCAACCAAGGTACATGCCCTTGACCGGAATCGAACCCGTGACCGTCAGTCCCCAGACCGACGCTCTATCCACTGAGCCACCCCGGTTGGCAGACCTGAAGTGTGCTGTGCGGTCTGCCCTGGAATACGGGACGTCACAGCCAGCTCAGCAGTGGGGGCCTGAGAAGACCGCGGGCGTGGGGAGCGGTCCTGCTTCCGGCTGGCCCGTCTCGTGGCCCGGGAGCAGGGACTGTGGTCTGGAGTTGATGGGAGACGCCAGGACTGGGCGCTCCCTTTGGTCCTTAAACCTGCGCTGGATTTCCCCCGACTTCCATCCTTTCAGGTTTCTGTGGCTCCTCTCTGGGGTGTGGGGATGGGACAGGGAATCCCTGAGCCAGACCTGGCTGAGCTGCCTGAGCCGTGCTGTCCCCCCCCCCCCCCCCGCCCTCCGGGACACACACTTGTCTGTCCGCCATCTGAGCCGCAGACCTGCCCTCGGCCCAGCGGCCTCGCCTCCCGGCAGCCCTGACGCCGGGCCTCCAGGTGGTTTCAGAAAGGGGAGCGGTGCCCAGCCGGCGTGGCTCCGTGGCTGAGTGGCGACCTAGGAGCCAGGAGGTCCCGGTTCGATTCCCCATCAGCGCACGCGCCCGGGTTGCGGGCTCGGTCCCCAGTAGGGGGCGTGCAGGAGGCAGCTGATCAGTGACTCTCATCATTGGTGTTTCTCCCTCCCCCTTCCTGTCTGAAGTCAATAAAAATATATTTTAAAAAATAGCAGAGAGGGGAGCGGTGTTGGTGGGGACAGGGGTGTAGCAGTGGCTCAGCTCCTGTCCTGGCCCTGTCACAGCCATCCTCAGCCCCCACGGGGCGATGGGCTCGGGGGTGAGCGTGAGTGAAACTGGACATGAAGTTCATTTGTCCCCGCGGCGAGGACGACGGGATGCTGGGCCTGCGCCGGAGGGGCCGGCTTCCGGCTGGGGGCGGGGGGCCGGGCTCCCCTCTCTGCTCCTGAGGGTCTGAAGTCTGAGCTGCTCGAGGTGAACGGAGCGAGCGCGTAGGGCCACATAGCGGTGTCAGACGGCGGGGGACTCGCACGGCCCGGCCTGCGCCGGTCTCCCTCGCGCTGGCCGTTCGGGGCCGCGCCCGGCGTGAAGGCGCGGCTGTGCGGCAGCAGAGGAGTCCGGACGGAGCAGCGTGGCCAGCGGGTTCCGCGGCCGATGGGCGCTGGTTTCCGTCCTCCCTCTAACAGCGCCGTGTTCCTTCTCCTCCTTCCCGTCCAGCTCCAACCTGAACATCAACGATGTGCTGGGCAACTACTCGCTGACGCTCGTGGACGCGCTGGACACGCTGGCCGTGAGTGCTCCTCCTGCCCTGTTCGCTCACCAGGGGGTTTGGGGGTCGTTGCCCTAGCTCCCCGCCGGGACGGCAGCTCCAGGAAACCTGATCCTCAAAACACAGTCCTAGCTTTCACAACTGTTCTTCCTTTTTTTAATTTTTATTTCGGAGGGGAAGGGAGAGAGAGAGAAACGGCAGTGATGAGAGAGAATCACGGAGCGGCTGCCTCCTGCACACCCCACGCGGGGGACCGAGCCCGCAGCCCGGGCCCGTGCCCCGACCGGGAATGGAACCCTGACCTCCTGGCTCCTAGGTCGGTGCTCAGCCACGGAGCCACGCCGGCCCGGCCTTAACTGTTGTTTCTTTTCGTGGCCTTGACGCCCAGAGCAAGACAAGTATCGCGGGGGAAATGAGGGGAAATGTGGTGATTTGGGGAACCTGTTTTTCTCCCGGCTTTTGCACCGTTTTATCGCCTCAGAATCAAAAGAGCATTCGTTAGCGCCGCAGTGACGGTAACCTTGGCGGCAGGAAAAGGAGGTTTCAGAAGGAGAAGACGGAAGCTGAGGGTCGGTCAGCCCCCTGACCCCGGGCGGCCCTGAGCCCAGGCCTCTGCTACGGCCTGTCCTCGCCGCCCGTGCTCCGGACACACCCACAGGCTCCCCTCGGTGCTGCCTGCACCCCCATTGACGGCAACAGGAGGCCTTTGACCGGCCGCAGAGCAGGTGGCGTGGGCCCTGTGGCAGGTGCTCCGTGCCAGGCCTCCCGGCCTCTGCCACCTGGTGCGGCTCCCAGGGGACAGCTCAGGTCTCTCCCTGCACGTCCAGCTAGCCTTCACCCTTAGCACATTCCCACTGCGGCCCGAGCTCGTGAGCGGTAAAGCGTGGGGAGAGAGTTGTGCAATGCTGGCGAGGTTTGCGTCGGCGCCGGCCAGCGCGCTGCTCGCGGGAGCGGTGCCAGACGGGGCAGGAGCTGGAGAGAGGGCCCATTGGCATTCCATGGGCCCCGTCTGATGCGGGAGCCGGGGTGGAGCTGCCGGGCTGGGGTTGCCAAGCCCTCGTCTCCCGGGATCTCCTCCTGCATCTACGACTCCACCCCCTCGTCCGCCGTCCCAGCCCGACGTGCCCAGACCGGCCCGTTTGGCCCCCGGAGGACCGGCCTGTCGGGGATAGCAGGCTGACTCAGCCGCATGTTGCTTAACAATGTCCCGGGGCTGCACAGCTGTGCACGCCCGCCCGCCCCACTCGTGACGTTCAGGCCTCTTGTCACCCGCCACGCTCCCGCCTCCAGAGCGGCCTGTGTGCAGAGCGCCTTTCTCCGGCGCCGGCGCCGCCCAGACTCCACGGGACCTGAAAGAGGAGTCTGTCCCCAGGGAGCTGGCAGGAGTCCGCACGTCCGTCCGGGGCGGAAGCCCAGCGCACGCGGGCGTCTCGGGGCCTGGCACGCCCCAGTACGGGCACCGTCTGCTCCCCAGCCGACTGCGTGGCCAGTGACAGTCGTCACTTCCTTCTCCGCCTCCCTCTCGACCTGCAGCTGCCCCGGCAGAGGTGCTGCCGACATCTAACATCTGGAAGGAAACGGGCCTCTGGTTTCCGCCCCACAGCATCCGGCCTCTGCTGGCTCGGCGTCGGCGGAGGGTTCCTTCCTCCGGTGCATGTCGGCGGCTCCCGGAGAGAGCAGCGGGCCTGGGAGGCAGGTCCCCTGGCCCGGCCAGCTGGCGGCAGCCGCAGCATGATGGCGCCGTCTTTTTTTAAATATGTATTTATTTTTTACAGAGAGAAAGGGGGAGAGGGATAGAAAGTCAGAAACACCAATGAGAGAGAAACGTCTGTCAGCTGCCTCCTGCACACCTCCTACTGGGGATGTGCCCAAAGTACATGCCCTTGACCGGAATCGAACCTGGGACCTTTCAGTCCACAGGCCGACGCTCCATCCGCTGAGCCACACCGGTTTCGGCGATAGTGCCGTCTTTTACAAAGAACGCTTACCGGCCGGAGCCGAGCCGCCTGGACGCTCTGCCTGTGGCAGGGAGGGGACAGCGAGGGGCAGGGGCCGCAGACCGGGGAACGCGCGGGAACAGTCACCAGAGAGAACTGAGTCTGAGATGGTCGGTTTTCCTTGGCGTTCGTGTGTGTCCTTATGATGTCGTCACAGTTCTCGGAGTGTCGTAACAGTTTTTAACTACATTGTTACTGACTTCAGAGAGAAAGGGACAGAGAGAAACATCAATGATGAGGAAACCGTGGATCGGCTGCCTCCTGCACGCCCCCTACTGGGGATCGAGCCCGCAGCCCGGGCGTGTGCCCTGGGCTGGAATCTAACCCGGGACCCTTCAGCCCGCTCCGTCCCCCGAGCCAGACCGGCCAGGGCCGTCACAAACGTGTGGACGGCGTGGAGGCCTTTCATTTCCGGTTAACCTAAAAAGCTCTGTCCAGCTTGCACTTCATGTGGAGAGAGCAGCCTGGGGCGGCCTCCTGCCCACGCACCCCAACGGGCGTGGTTCGAGGCCCTTCTGTAAAAATGTGTTTATCCATTAGAGAGAGGGGAAGGGAGAGGGATGGAGAGGGGGAAACATCGACGAGAGAGGAACATGGATTGGCTGCCTCCTGCATGCCCCCTGCTGGAGATCGAGGCCCCCCCCCCCCGGGGCATGTGTCCTGACCGGGAGTCAACCAGCCACCTCTTGGTTCGGGTGGAGGTCAGCCACTGAGCCACCCGGCCGGCCCAGGGTGTGTTTTTAAAGGGACCGAGCCGATTGTCTCTTGTGCTTTGTTTGTTCTCAATGTCACTGGACGTGCTTTGCTCCGAAAGATAATCCTCCTGTTTCTCTGCGCGTAAACAACCGGTCACAAGCCACCCTCGTTCCCGGGTGTTTGGTCTCCTGGGCGCCAGGCACCGAGCTGTCCGTGTGCGTGTGTGCGTGTGTGTGTGTGTGTGTGCGTGTGTGCGTGTGTGTGTGTGCGCGCGCATGTGTGTGTGTGTGCGTGTGTGCGTGTGTGTGTGCGCGTGCGTGTGTGTGTGTGTGTGTGTGCGTGAGTGTGTGCGTGCGTGTGTGTGTGTGTGCGCGTGTGTGTGTGCGTGTGTGTGTGTGCGTGTGTGTGTGTGCGTGTGTGTGTGTGTGTGCGTGCGTGTGTGTGTGTGCGTGTGTGTGTGTGCGCGTGTGTGTGTGCGCGCGTGTGTGTGTGTGTGTGTGTGAGTGTGTGAGGAGCAGGAGGGAAGGTCGAAGTTCTGTTCCTTCCGTTTGGGGGCGGAGTTTTACCTGTTCCAGAATTTGGGGAGCTCTGATGCCTGAGGGGAAGGGCTGATGGTGCCAGCTATCGGTGCTCAGTTTGCGGACGGGATTGCTGAGCTGGAGGCAGGGCTGGCCAGGTGTTCTGGGAGCCCACCCAGAGCTCCCTGGACTCAGCAGGTGCCAGTGGAGAGCTGGCCCCGCCCCCGGCCCTCAGCCCCGCCCCCTCCGTTACAGATCATGGGAAACGCGTCTGAGTTCCAGAAGGCGGTCAAGCTGGTGATCGACACCGTGTCGTTCGACAAGGACTCCACCGTGCAGGTCTTCGAGGCCACGATCAGGTGAGACGCTCGGGCACACCGGCGGCTGCCCGCGGGAGACCCTCCGGGGGGTCCTCGGCCACGGCGTCGAGGCGGGGTCCACGGGCATCTCGCCCCTTCACTCCGACGCTTTGGGACTGACCGGAAAGACGTGCTCTGACGGAGGTGTGGGGGGGTGTCCCTCATGCGGTCTGGGCTCGTGTCCTTCGTCGCGGTGTCCTGGGAAAGCCCTGGAGTTTCTGAGGGAAAGGAGCCCCGTCTCCGCTGCGGCCACGGAGGGAGGACCTCTGCCCCCGCCGGAGTGGCGCCTGCCGGCGTGCCTCTCGCTGACACGGGCACGCGCTCGTGCCCAGTGTTGTGTCTTGTCTCTTTACCTCGATGTGTCGTGACTATTTTTCTGTCATTTAAACTTTTTAAAAAACATTTTATTGATGTTTTTACAGAGAGGAAGGGAGAGGGATAGAGAGTTAGAAACATGGATGAGAGAGAAACATCGATCAGCTGTCTCCTGCACGCCCCCTACTGGGGATGTGCCCGGAGCCAAGGCACATGCCCTTGACCGGAATCGAACCCACAACCCTTCAGTCCACAGTCCGACGCTCTATCCACTGAGCCAAACTGGTTAGGGCTCATTTAAACTTTTTAAAAGTATATTTTTATTATTTCAGAGAGGAAGGGAGAGGGAGAGACAGAAACATCAGTGGTGAGAGAATCACGGATCGGCTGCCTCCCGCACGCCCCCCACTGGGGATGGAGCCCGCACCCCGGGCCTGTGCCCGAGCGGGAACCGAACTGACCTCCCGCTCGTAGGTCCGGCTCAGCCCGGAGCCGCACCGCCAGGCGCGTGTGAGCTCTAGGAAGTTTGTATCACTGCGTAGTCTTCCGAGGTCACGGTGAAGTTAGGAAAGCGTTCGTTCTGGAAAGCAGTGGCTTTTCGGGGACTCGGCCCTCAGCTGGGCTCCCCTGCGAGGAGGTGGAGAGGCTGCGGAAGAGCTCCTCCCGTGCTCGGCGCCAGAGCAAAAGGTTTCGTCTGTGCTGTGTCGCCGTTCTGTTTCTTAGCCACGTGTCCCCCAGCGCGATCGATGTCTGAGCATAGAGGTCGTGTTCCCCTGAGAGCACTTCGAGCCTTACCCCCTCGGCTGTTACTTCCCGGGGCCTCATCCCGGCACCTCCAGATCAGTGCCCCGGTACTTCCTGTCAGTAGAAGCGGTGGCTATGAGCAGGCAGCTCTCCCCAGGCTGGGGAGCACCTCAGAGGCCCCAGGCAGAGTGCGGGGTGCTCTCTCTCGAAGGGGACTGTGTGTGTGCACGGCCAACACGGTTCTGCCGTTTCTGTCCCTCCGGCCCCCAGGGTGCTGGGCAGCCTGCTGTCCGCCCACAGGATCATCACGGACGCCAAGCAGCCCTTCGGCGACATGAGCATCAAGGACTACGACAACGAGCTGCTGCACATGGCGCACGACCTGGCCGTGCGGCTGCTGCCGGCCTTCGAGAACACCAAGACGGGCATCCCCTACCCCCGGGTAGGCAGCCGCGCGGCCGTCTCCCTGGATGGAAACCTCTGCTGAGCCGCATGTTTGGGGGGAGAAGGGGCTGATACCCGGGGGCCAGCTGTGTCTTTGGGAGAACCTGGCCCTACATACGATGCAGACATTTTTCCCATTCTTCTGGCATTTGCTGAGCACCTACTGTGTGCTGAGCACCTACTGTGTGCCGTGCACACAGCACACATCTGCTGCAATTGCCTCCTCAGAACAGAGCTGTTCCCAGCTCAGCATCACCTCCACGGGTGGGGCTTAGCCCCTGCTTCGAGCAGCATAGTGTGTCTTTGTTCCCCGGGGGCACATCTCCCCAGGCTCCGGGGCTGCCCTAGGAGCTGGAGCTGTCGTGTGACTGCTCCCCACGGTTGCTTCCCCATAAAGACCGCACAGACAGCACGTTGGCTGCTGGTTTAACTGCAGACGTGGGGTGAGAGTCCATCCCTGCGTCTGATTCGCCGAGCCCCGGACTCCCCGGGGATTGGAGTCAGCCGCTCGGGCCGGCAGAGCGTGGCCAGCCCAGCGCCGTGGTGACGGTGACGGTGATGCTGACAGAGCGGCCTGGCCCGCCTCTCTGGGCTCCTCTCCCCAAGTCTGAGCAGGAGGGAGCGCCGGGAGCGCCCGCAAACCTGTGACTCACGGCCTCGTCCCCGGGCCTCCTCTCCTGTGTCCGCAGCTCCGGGCGGAGGCCGCCAGCTGACTCCCCGCAGCTGTCCAGGGCGGGCCGCACCTGCCGGCCCTGCGGCTTCCTTGAGTTTTGCCACGACCGTCCCCGTTTTTAAAAGACTTGTTGATTTCAGAGAGCAGGCAGAGAGAGGTTTCAGAGAGAGAGAAACATCCACGATGAGAGAGACTCAGCAGCTGGCCGCCCCTGCACTCCCCACACCAGGAAGGGAGCCCGAAACCCGGGCCTGTGCCCAGCCGGGAATCGAACCGTGACCTCTCGGTCCGTAGGTCGATGCTCAGCCACTGAGCCTCCGTTCCACCCCCAGGTGAACCTGAAGACGGGGGTGCCCGCCGACAGCAACAACGAGACGTGCACGGCGGGCGCCGGGTCGCTGCTGGTGGAGTTCGGGATGCTGAGCCGGCTGCTGGGGGACTCCACCTTCGAGTGGGTGGCCCGGCGCGCCGTGAGGGCGCTGTGGAGCCTCCGGAGCAGCGGCACCGGGCTGCTAGGTGTGCGGCTCCCCGGCCCCGGGAGGGAGCGGCTGGGCCCCCATTCCTCCCCTTCCCCTTCTCCGGCCACAGGCCTGCGGGCTGGGCCCCCCATCCTCCGCTTCCCTTTCTCTGGGCGCTCCCCCCCTCCTCCCCGGCACCACTGAATCTGAAAAGTGACCAGGGCGATGGGTCCTCGGTGTCTGTCCCACCCTGTGTCCTCCTGGACTTGGCTTAGAGGGCGCCTGTGAGGTTCCGTGGGAAAAACAAACGACACCCTTTTCCCGTTCACATTCAGTGTTCCCCGTGTTGGGGTTAGGGGCAGCTCCTGAGACAGGACAGTTTGGGGGCCCAGCTCCCCATCCTGCTGCCAGGGGTGCTCGGACAGGGGCTGAGGCAGGGGCCCCGGCAGTGGGAGCTGACCGCTCCGTCCGTGTCACAGGCAACGTGGTCAACATCCAGACGGGCCACTGGGTGGGCAAGCAGAGCGGCCTGGGCGCCGGGCTGGACTCCTTCTATGAGTACCTGCTCAAGTCCTACATCCTGTTCGGGGAGCAGGAGGACCTGGACATGTTCAACGCCGCCTACCGCAGCATCCGCAGCTACCTGCGCCGGGGGTACGTCCGTCCCGTGTGCGGGGGTCCGTGTGCGGGGGGGACGTCCGTCCCGTGTGCGGGGGTCCGTGTGCGGGGGGACGTCCGTCCCGTGTGCGGGGGTCCGTGTGCGGGGGGTTCGTCCCGTGTGCGGGGGTCCGTGTGCGGGGGGGACGTCCTGTCCCGCCGCCTGGGTGCTGTCCCAGTGCAGATTCCCAGGCCCCGCTGGCCTTGGGCGCCCTGCTGTCCGTCCCTCATCTGGGGGGGAAGAGGTGCCTTCGCTGCCTCCTGCTCCATCGCAGGCCCCCCAAAACTGGATGCTCAGGGCCGCAGACCGCCTCGCACAGGGCCTCCGGGACCGTCCCAGGCTGTAGGTGGGGCTGCGCCTCGTCGGCCGTCCAGCCGGACGGTCCACTTCCGGTGCCCGCGGCGGCCTCTGTGGGCGGCTCCGGCGGCGTCCCTCGGAGAGAGATGGTCTCGGTGACGGCCCGGCGCGGCCTGCGTCCGGCACAGCCTGCAGGCAGGGCAGCCGTCGAGCGGGCGGTCACTGAGGCACTGCACCCTTTGCTGTCCGGGAGCTGCCAGGGTTGGCCTTTCCCCCGCTGAGAGCCAGGCGGGGCCCAGTCCTCCCTCTGCCGGTTTAAACCCGCAGCTGCGGCCTCCCAGCTGGGCATCCGGGCGGCGGCCCTGGCGTCTCCCGACGCCCCGATGTGTCTCGCTCGGGGCCTGGACCCGTCCCACAGCAGCGCCACGGAGCCCCCGGGGGTGTCGTCCGCTACCGGGCTGTCGGCCAGGGCTCAGCCGCTTTCCCTGCTCTGGGGAGGGGCCGTCTGTCCTGACTTTCAGAGGGAGGAAGAGAGAAACTTTGGTGTGGGGGACACCCACCAGTTGCCTCTTGCGTGTGCCCCAACTGGGAGTCGAACCCGAAACCTCCCAGTACATGAACGATGCCCTGAGCCCGTCTGGCCGGGCACCACTGTTACTTTTTAAGGCCCCGAGTGGACAGGAGCCGGCCGGTGGGCAGCTGGCTCGGAGGGGGGCCTGCACCGTGGTGGGGCCTCATGGGGAAAGAGCCGTTTTTATGCAGAAGCAGCCAGGCCTCCCACCCAGGTCACACCCCACGCACACCTGCTGTGCCCCAGCCCTGCGTGGCCCCTCCTTACGCTGAACGTCCCAGAGGATGTGAGCCGGGGCTGCGTTCCCACCTGATGCCCATTCAGGGCCTCCCTGTGCAGCCAGTGTCGCTGGGGGGCGGTCTGTCTGCAGAGCCTTAAAGGGGCAGCACGTATTTGATGACTTCTTTAAAATTATATTCTATTGACCTCAGAGAGGAAGGGAGTGGGGGAGAGAGAAACATTAGTGATGAGAGAGAATCATTGCTCGGCTGCCTCCTGCACGCCCCCTACTGGGGACCAAGCCCCGCAACCCGGGCCCATGCCCTTGACCCACATCGAATCTGGGACCGTTCAGTCCGTAAGCCGACGCGCTGTCCACTGAGCCAGACCAGCCAGGCTGGAAGCCAGTGTGTAGCATTTTTGAACAATTGACCAAAGCCGTTGAGTTGGCCAGGAAAAGGTGAGATAAGTAAAAATGTGAAAAATAGGGGGGGGGTAGGGGGAAGGTTCGTGCTGATGCCACGGAAGCGGAACTCCGGGGCCACGGGGGCGGGGGGGCAGGGATGAGCCCGGCCTGTCGCCTCCTCTCACCCTGCGCTCTGTCGCCGCAGCCGGGAAGCCTGCAACGAGGGCGAGGGGGACCCGCCGCTGTACGTGAACGTGGACATGTTCAGCGGGCGGCTGGTGAACACGTGGATGGACTCGCTGCAGGCCTTCTTCCCGGGGCTGCAGGTACTCGTCGCCGACCCGCAGCCGGGCGCCGGTCCCCTCCCACGGCTGCGCTCCGGCTCCCGTGGCTCGGGAGGGCCGTGGCGGGACGTGTCTCGGGGGTCCTATTGGCGGCGGTAGTTCCAGGGTGTCGGATGGAGCCACCAATGAGGGGATGCCGTGCCCGAAAAGTGGGTGTCCCCTCGCCCGGGGCCCCGGAGAGGCCTCTCCTGCTCGGGGGGCTCCTCCGGGGCCGTCCCAGCCCGGGTGGGTGTAGGGGACGGGGAGGGGAGGCAGCGTCCTAGCCCGGCCGGTGCCCGCAGGTCCTGATGGGAGACGTGGAGGACGCCATCTGCCTGCACGCCTTCTACTACGCCATCTGGAGGCGCTACGGGGCGCTGCCCGAGCGCTACAACTGGCAGCTGCAGGCCCCCGACGTCTTCTTCTACCCGCTGCGGCCCGAGCTGGTGGAGTCCACCTACCTCCTCTACCAGGTGCCGGGGCCGGGCCGGGCTCTCGGGGGCCCTGCCGGCTGGTGTGGGCTCTCGTTTCCCAGCCGTCCTGACGTGACCTGTCCAGGCGTCTGCTGTCAGCGTCCCGCTGGCTCCACGGGCGAGGATGGCTGCAGGCTCGATCCCCACCTGGTCGATCGGGCAGGGTGGGAGGGAGACAGCCAGTCCATGTGTCTCTCATTTCGGTGCCCTTCTCTCTCTCTCTCTCTCTCTCTCTCCCTCTCTCTCTCTCTCTCCCCCCCCCCTCTCTCCCCGCCCCCCTCTCCCCCTCCTCCCTCCCTTCGCTCTGTAAAACAAATAAATGAAAACTATTCTCAGGTGAGGATGAGAAGAGATGACCCCGTACGTGAAACCCCTCGAGGGGAGTCTCACCTTCCCGGCACAGCCTTTCCTAAGGAGCCTTCGGACCGGGCTGAGCCGGGCGATCGGAGGCCGAGAGCAGCCTCGGGGGGGCCTCGGGAGGCTGTGTGGGGCCGGGCGAGCCCTGCTCCCCGTGCCCGAGGCGCAGGCTTCGGGGGAGTTGGGGGGGGCCTGGCTGGCGGCTCAGGAAGGCGGGCGGGTGGGGCCGGCCGTGGAGCCGACGTGAGCTGACACGTAGCCCTGGACGCCGTGACCCTCTGGCCGTGACTCATCACCCAGACACGGCGATGCGCGCCCCGCACTCCCCGCCCCTGCCCGCCCGCCCGGTGGCTCACGCGCTCTCTCCTCCCTCCCCAGGCGACCAAGAACCCCTTCTACCTCCACGTGGGCATGGACATCCTGCAGAGCCTGGAAAAGTACACCAAAGTCAAGTCAGTGCCCGCTCCTCCTGCTGCTGGAATCGGGGTCACGGGGGGCTGCTCCGGGAGCGGGGTGCCCGTTTGGTCTAGGGGCGGGCGAGTCCCCCGTCTTGGATTTGAAGGAAGTTGCTTCTTTCTGTGTCACCCGCATCCCTCTCGGTGGTGGGTGTGGCAGACTGGGGGGGCTGTGTTCTTCCTACGTAACTCTTCCCCGTTTCACACGTAAACACACACTGTGCTGCCCCGGGCTGCCCGCGTGCAGAGAGGAGCGGGGTCTTTACGTCTGTGTGCTCTGTTTACATGTGTTTGTATGTGATGTGTGTGCACGCATGTATTGTACAGAAAAGGCTGTTTCAGTTTTGTAGCCTGCAGTTTTTTACCGAGCAGTGGGTCCCTAGTATTTTTATAAACTGTCGTCTTAGACTTTCCAAATGATACGTCAGGTCTGTGAACATTAGGATGGAAAGGTTAATCCGTCCTGAATTCGGCCCAGTCATTGCTCGGTGTCACATGTGCTCTCAACAGACTGCCAGCACCCGCCTCCGCCACCCCCCCAACCTGGCGATTCAGCCGCCAAATCTGTTTTTGTTTTTTAATACGTTTTATTGATTTTTTACGGAGAGGAAAGGAGAGGGAGAGAGACCTAGAAACATCGGTGAGAGAGAAACATCGATCAGCTGCCCCCTACACACCCGCAACGAAGGTCCATGCCCTTGACCGGAATCGAACCTGGGACCCACAGTCCGCAGGCCGATGCTCTATCCATTGAGCCACACCGGTCAGGGCCGCCAAATCTGTTTTTAAACCAGTGCGCTGATAGGCAGACAGCCTTGGCTGAGGCAGGCTGAAACTGGGCGGAACCTGTTTGGGCGGGGTTTGCTGGTGGGCTGGTCATTCCGGGACTGGCCTCCCGCTCCGCCGCTTGGTGAGCGGCCCGGAGGGGCCCAGGGCTGACGGCTGTTTGCAGGTGCGGGTACGCCACGCTGCACCACGTCATCGACAAGTCCAAGGAGGACCGGATGGAGAGCTTCTTCCTCAGCGAGACCTGCAAGTACCTGTACCTGGTACGTGCGGGCCTGCTCTGCGCGGGCCGTGCCTGTGCGTACGGGGGGTGACCCGCTGGGCTCTCGAGTGACGGGCGGGGTGCGCTCGGACCCTGTCCTGGCTCCTTCCCCCGTGCTCTTCCCACCTGACACGCTGCCACGTGCACGCGTGGTTTGTATGCACGTGTGTGCGCGCACCTGTGCGTGGCGCTGCTGCGCTCCGCATGCTGCCTCCAAAGGACACGTCCTCAGGCCCAGGGGGCGGCGTCCTGTGGGGACGGCGTGGCTGAGAGCGGAGACCCCGAGGAGGCCGCGTCCTGAGCCTCCGTTGGCCACGGCCGTGCTGACTCGGGGGCTTTGGAGGGGGCGCGGGGCCAGGTGGCTGGGACGGCACAAGCGCGTTTGGAGGTGCCGGTCGCAGGCTTCCGCCGCTGGCGGCACCGTCCACAGGAGACCGTGGAGGGCGCCTCGTCTCCCGTGGGAGGACGGTCTGCTGCCCCCGGGCCCTGTGCCCACGGCCCCCCCGGCGCAGCCGGGCCTGGCCGCACCCCATGCGCTGGGGGCACGCTCGCAGGGCGTCTGGAGCGAGCGAAGGAGGCCCCGGGTCTGGGCGGGGGGACCCGGGTCCGGGAGGGAGCCGGGCCGACCCTGTCCCGCTCGCTGGGTCTCGTCCTCATCGGTAACCGCGGTGACGGCAGGTGTCTGCCTCCTGAGACCCTAAGTGGCCGCCATCGGCGTTTGCTGAGCACCTGCCGCTCCCACCGGCCCCCCATCCCGGGCCGGGTCTCCCCTCGCCCCCCTCCCCCAGCACAGCCAGCGGGAGGGCCGCCCTGGGCCGTGTCCACAGCGCCGGCCCAGGGCTGACACTGAACCAGCAGGTGGCCACGTGCCGGGTCTGCCGAGATGGACAAAACCTGCCCCCCCCCTCCCCTCCCCTTCCCCCGCATCTGCATGTGAGAGGGGCAGACGGTTCGGGTTCCAGCCCGAGAACTGGGCACACATGGGCTCGTCCCGGGGACTCTAGCCGGGGGTTGGGGGGAAACTGAGGTGAAGGGGAAGTGGTGCCTCAGACTCGAACCCGGGCTGGGACTGCAGACGCCTTCCCAGACGCTGATCCCTGGAAAGCAGGGTTGGGGGCTCCCCCCACCCCCCGGGGCTGGGCCACCTGAGGTCCACCCTGCCTGCTCCCCCAATGTCTCTCCTCCCCCCTCCCCCCGTGCCCCCCCCGTGTCTCTCCCCCCAGCTGTTCGACGAGGAGAACCCGGTGCACAAGTCGGGCACCCGGTACATGTTCACCACCGAGGGCCACGTGGTGGCCGTGGACCGGCACCTGCGGGAGGCGCCCTGGAAGGAGTTCTCCCCCGACGGGCGCGGCCCCGGCCCCGGGACGGCTCTGCGCCGGCCGGCAGCCCCCGACCTGGGCACCACCAACTCCAGCTCCAACGTGAGTGCTTCTCCGGGGTGGCTTTGCGTGTGGCCGGGGAGCGGACACCCCTGATTGACGGCTCAGGCGGGGCGGGGGGGGGCCGAGTTTCCAGGCAGTTACAGGTGCCGTCGGGTGGGAGCGCGGGCAGCCAGTCACTCCGGCCGAGGGGATGGCAGACGCTCACATAACAGACCTCATTCTGTCCCGGAGGCTGGGGATGGGGCCGATCGAGGGGCTGGTCCTGGATAGGTGGTGGCTGGTGGGGAGACCGGCTCCTCCCAGGAACTTGAGGAGGGAACGGCCACGGAGCTGTTGAAACAGGAAAGGGGAACCCCCTACAGGGAAAGCCTGGAGGGTTCTGGGAGGAGCTGGCTGTTCAGTCGGTCCGGAGGGGGTCGCAGGGAGGGGGTCCGGCAGAAGGAAGCAGGCCCCCCCCAACAGGAGAATGGGGGGGTGCAGATGTCGGGACCAGCTGAGGGACTTGTCAGGGCTGGCCCTGGGAGGATGAGGAGAGCGAGGTGAATGTGTGTTGGGGGGGGGGGCGTATTTCCGGGGGACAGCAGTTTGGTTCCTGAACACGCTCTCCTGGGGGCGGGGAGTAGGGGCCTCGGTGTACGACCGATTAGGTTCCGGCTGTGGGCGAGAGGAGCGTGAACGCAGAGGAGCCGCACTTCCCCAGAGAGAGCGTGTTTCCTCAGCTCTGGGTGGGGGACCCTGATGCCGCTCAGAGTCCCAGCCACTGTGTGGGCGTCAGCCTCCCGGGGTCCCCGCCTGTGCCCTGGGAGGGGGGTGTCCACCCCTGCGCGCCCAGCGGGTGCCGCTCCTCCAGGGGCAGTGGCCACGTGTGGAGCATCCCGCTTGTCACCTCTGGGGGTGCTGCGGGCACCTGCCTCACCCGGACCCCAACCGGCTCCCAACCGGCTCACCACCATTTCCGAGGCTCTGCACAGGGAGGGCTTCATACTGTTTCACGCTGTCAGAGAGGAAGGGAGAGGGGGAGATGGAAGCATCAGTGATGAGAGAGAATCATTGATCCCCTACCTCCTGCACCCCCTTCCCGGGGATCAAGCCCCTAACCCGGGCACGTGCCCTGACCTGGAATTGAACTGGGACCCCCTGGTTCGCAGGGCAGTGCTCAAGCCCTGAGCCTCACTGGCCAGGTCAACCCGTGGGTCTTTAACTCAGTTCCCACGCCCCACCTCTAGTGCAACCGCGTGCCCGACGAGAGGAGGTACTCGCTGCCGCTGAAGAGCGTCTACATGCGCCAGATCGACCAGATGGTCGGCCTCGTCTGAGCGCCCGGGCCGCTGAGCCGGACAGCGCCACGCGGCCACGCCGGCCACGCCGGCCACGCCGCCACGCCGGCCCTGCGGGAGGTGGAGGCCCGGAGGCCGGCCGACCGAGTGCCGCGGAGGTGTCGGCTCCTCGCCCGCGACCAGCAGCGCCCGCTTCCTTTCGTGTTTCTCTGTTCAGTAAGACGCCGTCTCCTGCGGGGTGACTGCGGGGGAAGGGCTGTCGGAGGGCCTCGGAGGACCTGCTGCCGCGGACGGCTCTTCGTGGCTCGGGACGGTGGGGCCAGCCGCCTCCCTGGCCTGTGGTGGCTCCGGGAGGCGGCCTGCGGTCCGGGCCTCCGCCGCCTTCTGTCGTCCTCCCGCTGTCGCCGTGGTCTGGGTCACATCCGGCCACCGGTGTGCGCCCCGGGGCCTGCGCCGTGTCGCCGGTCGGCCCGTCGCCCGGACCCGCGGCTGCGCGCTCCAGAGCCGGGTGCCTTTCGGGAGGACACGCGTGGGCACGGACCGGGATGCGCAGTCTGACCGTGGTGGTTCCGGTCCCGCGTCTCGTGCCAAGTGACGGTCAGGGAGGCCGGGCGCCTCCGGCCGGGCCAGTGCCTTACGTGGCCCCGGCGTGGGCCGCGCCCCGGTCAGCGCCGCCGTGGCTGGGCCGGGCGTGTTTTGTGTGGCCGCGTGGCAGGACCGGGAAAGGGGGGGCTGGGGGTGTCAGGGAGAGTCTGCAAGCTCCCCGGCCAGCCCTGGCCTCCCCCCCCCCCCCCCCCCCCGTGGTCCCGGCTCCCGAGGAGGGGCCTGAGCTGAGACGCCGTCTCTTCCTCCTCATCTGCGCCGCCTCGGCCAGGACGAGCCCCCGAGCCCCGGTGCCGCGAGGAGGGGGCCTCGCCTGCTTCTGTGTGGCCGGGGGGGGGGCCGAGCCCAGGGGAGGGGGGGGCTCGTCACCCCGTCCCGTGGCCTCCGTCTGAACAAGAGGCGGGCACAGCGCCGCCTGCTGGACTGCTCCTCCTCCACGTGCTGCCGCTGTGTCCTCCCGGGCTGCCGCCTGCTCTTCGGGCTTTTAAAGGGGTTTCAGGAGCGGGTGTGTCGCCTCCATCTTCACGTTCACTGTGCAGGTTGTTTTAAAGTGAAAGAACAAACGCTTCTGTCCTGCCTCTTCGTGTCGGAGGCTCTGTGTCGGCTTTGTCTCAGCCGAACGGAAAGTGGTCTCGGGGGTCGTGTGGGTC
This sequence comes from Antrozous pallidus, assembly GCA_027563665.1. NCBI lineage: Eukaryota > Metazoa > Chordata > Mammalia > Chiroptera > Vespertilionidae > Antrozous > Antrozous pallidus. The sequence goes on from CM050524.1 coordinate 60,396,051, forward strand.
TTCAGTGTCCTCATGGCCTCGGAGAGCTCAGGGTCCCGTGTTAGATGCACAGGTGGGCTGAATGGGTCCTTCCCCCTGTGCCCCCCCCCTGCGCCTCACCCGTCTCCCCCCTGCGCCTCACCTCTGTCTCCCCCCTGCGCCTCCCCCTGTGCCTCCCCCCTATGCCTCACCTCTGTCTCCCCTCTGTGCCTTCTCCCTGCCCCTCCCTCCTATACCTCCCCCTGTGCCTCCCCCGTCTCCCCCCTGTGCCTCCCCCCTGTGCCTCCCCTCTGCGCCTCACCCCTGTCTCCCCCCTGTGCCTCCCCCCGTGCCTTCTCCCTGCCCCTCCCTCCTATACCTCCCCCTGTGCCTCACCCCTGCATCCTGGACTCCCCTCTGCGCCTCCTTCCTGTGCCTCCCCCTACGCCTCCCCCCTGTGTCTCCCCTCTGCACCTCCCCCCTGCGCCTTCTCCCAGGATCGGTCGAGCTGACTTGTCAGCACCCGTTTGGGACGATGGGTCACATTAGGAAGGAGAGCGGGTCCCGGGGTGCCCGTGTGTTTCCTCTCTGGGTGCCACCCGGCTCCCCTCCCGGCTTGGGGACAGGCCTGCCGCTGGGCCTCCCTCTTCACACCGGGGAAGGGGCCCTGCCCAGTGCCTCCGAGGGCCCGGGACCCACGGGACCCGTGACACGTCCGGTACTGTGTCACCCCGGTGACCGAGGGCCTGGGTTCTGGCCCTGGGTGTGCGGTTCCGCACAGCAGCTGGGCTGGGGCGGGGGCAGACGGGGCCGGGCCGGGCCGTCCGCGGGCCCGTGGCTGTTCGGGGGACGTGGGCAGCGGGCGGTGCCGGAGACGCCCCGCTGGCTCTGCCCGGCGCCCTGCTCAGCCGTCACCCCGAACAGCCGCGCCCCTGCCCCGCTCCCGGTCCACGTGACGCCGGTGCCCGGTCTGCTCTGGGCGTGAGGAGTGGGGCTGGGAGAACCTTCTGGTTCAGCCCGGCGCAGGCCGCAGCAGAGGATGACGGGAACCCCACTTCCTGGAGTGAGGGGTGACAGGAAGTGCTACCAGCCCAGCTGTGACCCCTGAGAGGCCAGCTTGTCACCTCTTCCTGCAGGTCGCCTGGTGCGTGCTTCCGCCCAGACCGAGGTTCCCGCCTCTGTGTGCACAGCCGGCCTGCGGGCGGCGGGGACGGGACGGGCGGCGGGGATGGGCCGGGCGGTGGGGATGGGCCGGGCGGCGGGGCTGAGCCGGGCTGCAGATGGCAGGTCAGGTGTGCAGTCCGGGGGGCTGGAGCCCGATGCCCCCTCTGCCCCAGCTCAGCTCATTGGTTGATCGCAGGCTGGCATCCAACCCTCCTCCCTCCCTCCCTCCCCTGCACTTTCTCTCTGACGCCGGCTCCGGCAGTCCGGGCCCCTGAGCGGCTGACAGCGCCTGTGACTTCCATCTCCCCTCCCCCACCCGCACCGGCCGGCCCCCCGCAGGGAGGTGCTGTGGGGGGGGCGGTGCGGCTGGCAGGGCTCAGGGCCACCCCCTCCCCGCCCCGCACGCACTGCCAGACGGGTTCGTGCCTGTGGTCCCGGCCCCTCCCCTTCCTCAAGCGGAGAAATCGTTCCAAAGGTGTCTGCTGGCGTTCTAAGTAGCGGGACACACGCTGTGTTATTTATTGCGCCCGGAACGCAGGGCTGCGTAAACCTGGAGCTGGGGACCCGGAGCCTCCGAAACGGCGCTGCTCCCGGACGTGCCATAGGCTTCCCGCCGGGGCTCTGTCCACGCGAGCGAGCGAGACGTCCACGTGCAGAGGAGCTTTCGTGAAAGGACCAGACATCTGCAGATGTGCCGGGATGTGTCCCGCTCTGCGGGGTTTACTAGGGTTCTATGAGCCGTTTTCATTAAAAGGTTCGCTTTTCCGGCGGCGTCTTGTTTCTCCTTTCCACGCGCACACGGACACGCTGCCTGCGGCGCAGACCGGCAGTCTCCCAGGAAAGGGCAACACCGGGTGGGTCAGAGCCTTTCACAGCCAGGCCGCCTACACTGCCTGCCCCGCCTTCACTGCCTGTCCCCAGCTCTGCCACCTTACTGCCCGCACCGCCCGGCCCTGCTGCCTTCACTGCCTGCCCCAGCTCTGCCACCTTACTGCCCGGCTCTGCCACCTTTACTGCCCGCACCGCCCGGCCTTGCTGCCTTCACTGCCTGCACCGGCTCTGCCATTTCACTGCCTGGCTCTGCCACCTCACTGCCCGCACTGCCCGGCTCTGCCGCCTTCACTGCCTGCCCCGGCTCTGCCATTTCACTGCCCAGCTCTGCCACCTTCACTGCCCACACTGCCCAGCCCTGCCGCCTTCACTGCCTGCTCCGCCTTCACTGCCTGTCCCGCCTTCATTGCCTGCCTCACCTTCACTGCCTGCACTGCCCGGCTCTGCTGCCTTCACTGCCTGCCTCACCTTCACTGCCTGTCCCCGGCTCTGCCACCTTCACTGCCCACACTGCCCGGCTCTGCTGCCTTCACTGCCTGCCCCACCTTCACTGCCCACACTGCCCGGCTCTGCCGCCTTCACTGCCTGCCCCGCCTTCACTGCCTGTACCCGCCTTCACTGCCTGTACCCGGCTTCACTGCCTGCCCCGGCTTCACTGCCTGCCCCACCTTCACTGTCTGCCCCCAGCTCTGCCACCTCACTGCCTGCCTGGCACCTACGGGGAGGCCCCAGTTAGACGGCAAGCGGTGTCTCGGAGGGGTTTGTCCCGCCCCCTCCACTCCAGCCTCTCTCTCAGTTCCTGTTGCCACTTGTCGGGGTCCGTCCAGGTTCTGGACCTGTCATCTGTGTGGTCAGCAGGGCAGTCATTCCCCTACCCTCTCACGGGGAGACGGGGTGGCACGTGCCCTCGATGTGGGGGGCACTGCCCAGGGAAGCAGGCCAAGGCATGTCGGGACAGAATGGGACCTCGAAGGTTGCTGATTGTGCCCCTGTGGCGTCCTGGTGCCCAGCTCTGGGTCACAGGCGGTTCTGACACTTTTCCGTTGATTTTTAGAGCGTGGACGGGAAGGGGATTGACCCAGAGGGAGAAACACTGATGTGAGAGAGATGCACCGATTGGTTGCCTCCTGCACGGACCCCAACCGGGCTGCGAGTCGAGCCCGCCACCGAGGGACCTGATCTTGACCGGAATCGAACCCAGGACCCTCCAGTCCTCGGGCCGACGCTCTACCCACGGAGCCCGATTGGCGAGGGCAGGGCTGTAATCTCTGGAACGCTGCCCAGGGCCCCGAAGAGCCATCTGTCCCTGCAGCCCCGCCTGCCTTCCTCTCCCAGGGGCCGAGCGCCGACTGTGGCAGCGAGGGGCCTGGCCCAGCCTGTGCGGAACCCGGGAGCACGAGGCCTCAGCAGAGGGACCCCCTGCAGCCCGCTGTCCCTCCTGGAGCTCGTGCCGTGGGAGTCAAGAGGCTCGCTGCGTCCCCATGGGGTCCGCCTTGTCCCGTGGGGATTTCACATCCCCCCCTTGGGGCCCGGAGGTGCTCGGTGCCCGATGAGAGGATTCTGGGTGGTGAGAGGCCCGCCCCCTGATAAAGGGATGGGGTGTCAGGTCATAGGTCAGGGGGCATTTTAGGGGAGAGCACAAACCCATCCTTTCCAACCTCTGGGCCGAGGCCCTGCAGGCAGGTTCCATAGCTGCTGTCCACACCGCTCACGTCCACCAGAGGCCGCTGTCGCGTCACTCTCTAACGGTGCCTTTTTTGAAACAGAGTCTAAGAGCCCTGGTCCAGGAAAAGCACGTCCGCGCGTTCCCACGCGTGTGCAGGCGTGACGGCACGGCCCTTTGTGCTCTCGGCGGTGTCAGCAGAGACAATGACACTGGATGTCCGTCTGGTTTTCCCCACACGATCAAGCTCTTTTTTAAATCGTTTTCAAAATAGATTTTTATTGATTTCAGGGAGGAAGGGAGGGAGAGAGAGAAACATCAGTGATGAGAGAGAATCATTGATCAGCTGCCTCCTGCACACCCCACACTGGGGATCAAGCCCACAACCCAGGCCTGTGCCCTTGACCAGAAATTGAACTCTCTCTCTCTTTTTTTTTAATATATATTTTATTGATTTTTTACAGAGAGGAAGGAAGAAAGTCAGAAACATCGATGAGAGAGAAACATTGACCAGCTGTCTCCTGCACACCCCCTACTGGGGATGTGCCCGCAGCCAAGGCACATGCCCTTGACCGGAATCGAACCCGGGACCCTTCAGTCCACAGGCCGACGCTCTATCCACTGAGCCAAACCAGTTTCGGCCAGAAATGGAACTCTTGACCTGGTTCATAGGCCGATGCTCAACCACGGAGCCCGGCGGGCGAGCTCTCGTGTTTGCCTCTCAGTGGGGGCTCCCGGCGCCCGTCTGGGGTCCTCGCTTTCCGGAGAGTGAGTCTAGGGCTGGCGCAGAGTTCACGTGGCTCAAACCGGCGGCCACGGGATTGACATGCTTGACGTGGGTGGTTGAACTTCCCCTTGGGGCGCTCTGCCCGCCTGCCGGCTGGGGGCGCTGGCGTGCTGTGGGTGAAGCCTGGCCATGTCTCTGGGCGCCCAGGGGCACCGCTCAGCTTCGGCTCTCCTTCCTGAAGCCCCTGGCACCAGCTTCAGCCCCAGGGACTCACCCCTGTCTGCAGTGCCCCTGTTCTGAGCTGGTCCCAGGGGAGGGCTCACCCCTGCCTGCAGTGCCCGTGGTCCGAGCTGGGTGTCCGGGGACTCACCCCTGCCTGCAGTGCCCGTGGTCCAGCTGGCAGCAGGCAGCAGCGGTACTTGAGTCCACGCTGTGGGCCTGGCCCCGGACGCTGCCCCTCTGAGCTGGGCCGGTTAGTGACCCTCTGCGTCTCAGCTGCCTCCCCTGTCAGGCGACGAATTACACCACCTCAGCTGGCTTCCGGGACGGGAGCAGGGCCTGGGGTGCGGGCAGGGGGGTCTCCCGGCAGCCCTCCTTCCCTCTCCCCCCCGCCCGCCCCCCAGATCGGCTGCCTCTGCAGGAGGCGGGTCTGAGAGCTCACAGATCCCGTGGGACCGGCCTCACTGCCTGTGGCCCGACCTGTGGTGCTTGGGCCGACGGTTCTCAAAACTGCGCCAGAGCCTCCCATCCTGCCCCGCCGGCCTGGCTCCGTGGCGGAGCGTCCACCTGTGAACTTGGAGGTCACGGGTTCAATTCCATGTGCACGGGTCAGGGCACACGCCTGGGTACTGTGCCAGCCCCAGTGGGGGGCCTGCAGGAGGGAGTTGATCCATAATTCTCTCTCATCATTGATGTTTCTATCTCTCTCCCCCTCTCCCTTCCTCTCTGAATTCAATAAAAAGCGCTTCCCTCCTCCCCCCAAAAGACAACAAAACCTCCTGTCCCAGCCGAGGGGCCGCTCCCCCGCAGGAAAGCATGGCTGGCCGTCCGCGGGGCTGAGCCAACAAGACACCCTCATCCGTGCAGGCTCCGGCCATCGCCGGGGGCCTGGGGGCACAGGACAGCAGGGGAGGGCGGGTCTGCTCTGCTGAGAGGGGGCTCTGACCCCTCCTGCCCTGGGACACGGTCTCGGGCCTCTGGCCTTGGCCTGGGACGCCCTCAGCACCCCCTGCACCTCCTGCCGGTGGAGTTAGCGGAAACTGGCCGGGCGGGTCTGCCTCTGGCCGCCGGTAGCCTGAGGGCTCCTGACTTCCTGCAGGACACATTTCACAACGGGAGTCCAGGCGACCGATGGAGCGTCATAAAGGCTGTGACCGAGAACAGGAAGGGCCTCCCATAGAGGCAGCGGAGAGCCCAGGCCGCCCGCCCGCCCGCCCTCTGCAGAGTCGGGTGGGGGGTGAGCCTGGGGCAAGCTCCCCAGGGCGCAAGCCTCGTGGTCCGTTAGAGGTTAAGGACAGCAAGAGGGGAATCGGAGTGGGGTCCTCTGGCCACCGCCTCCCAAGCCCTGGGACACTGACCCAGGCCGTCCTGGTTAGCAACAGGCCGGCGGGGGGCTGTTTCGTAAAAAGATGCGCAGGAAGAGGCTTGTGATTGGTCAGCGCCGGGCAGGGCTCCTTCGTCAAGGCCGCTGGCTGGTCTTGGCTTCGCCCGCCGGGTGTGGCTGCTTTTCTGGGCCTGGCGCTGCCAGCAGCCGAGGCCGCGATGGGCTCGCCGGGGAGCTGGCCGTCTGCACCTGCGGTGAGTGCTCGGCCGGGATGTCCAGCTGCCTGCCTCAGTTTCCCCGTTCTGCCCGTCCTGGCTCCCTGGCCCGTCTCATTGAGACTGGTCAGCCCCCGTACTCAGGTGAGGCCAGTCTCTTACCGTAAACCTCTCTCCGCGCCTCTTTTTGAAGACAGCCCCCGGCGTGTTGCTAACCCGTTCCTGGACAGCCTGAGTCCGTCTCCCAGGGGTTTTGGGGAGTTTACTGCATCTCGAGGCTTACTTCCAAAGGTGCTTTCAGCAAATTGGCACATCAGGCTGGTCTAAGCCAGTCCTGGGACCCCCTTTGTCCCCCACCCCGGCACCCTCTGGCACTCAGCAGCTGCCCCAGGACACACTCAGAAAACCGTCCCTCAAGACAGGAAAGCTTCTGAAAACGGCTGCGAAGCTCTGTTAGTGAGAGCAGCATCCTGCACACCAAGGTTGTGGGTTCGATCCCCGGTCAAGGCACATGCTAGAATCAACCAACGAATGCATAAGATAGTGGAATGACAAGTTATTTTCTCTTTCTCTCTCTCTCTCCACTCTCCTCTCTCTCTCTCTCTCCTCTCTCCTCTCTCTCTCTGTCAATAAATAAGCCCTGCCCGGCTTGGCTCAGTGGATAGAGCATCGGCCTGTGACTGAGGGGTCCCAGGTACAATTCCAGTCAAGGCCACAAGTCCAGGTTGCGGGCTCGATCCCCTCCCCCATAAGGGGCATGCAGGAAGCAGCCGATCTATGATTCTCACTCATCATTGATGTTTCCATCTCGCTCTCCCTCTCCCTGCCTCTCTGAAATCAATAAAAATGTATTTTCTGCCGGAGGAAGGCTGGGGTGGATGGGAGGCGGACGCTGGGGGAGATCAACCGAAGGGCTTGTATGCATGCATGTGAGCATAACCAACGAATGAAAGACACTGGGGCGGGGAGGGGGGTAGGGGAGGCTGGGGAGAGGATAATGGGCGGGGAGAGGAAAACATGTACTACTATTATAAGTTATACTAAAAAAATAAATTCATTTAAAAAATGTATTTTTTGAATCAATAAATAAAAAAGAAGGAAATGCCATGTGGTTGCGGAGCAGCAGCAGCCCCGATTGCCACTGGGGGGCCTGCAGGAGTTAGGGAGAGGGAACCCGCTCCAGGTCTGCAGCTAGGCAGCTGGGGCCTTCCTCCCACAGGTGGGTCAGGGCCCTGCATCTAGGGGCTGTGCGGGCTGGGAGGGGGGGCTCCCGGACCCCCTCCTGAGCAGGCAGGTCTGAGCGCTGTCAGGTCACTTACTCTCCCCCTTATGTGCCTAAACCGTGTGCTGTTCACGGCGAGAGGCAGGCTGGGTGTTTCAGCCGCCACCAGGGGCCGGGCTGGGCACAGAGGTCTGGGGAGGAGACTGCCTTCCCAGACATAACGTTCGTTCACCCCAAATGTGAGAGCTGTGGGAGGAAGTGTCGTGCGGTGGGGCGGTGGGGGGGGGGGGGTGATACTTGTTTTTCTTGAGTGACAGAGGACATGACTGTCATCCTCGTTCTGGGAAAAGGGCCTTGATCTTCACCGCACGCCACTCAGGTCCCCTGTCCTTCCCCGGTTTGGGGGAGGCACATGACTCAGGTCCCCTGTCCTTCCCCGGTTTGGGGGAGGCACATGACTCAGGTCCCCTGTCCTTCCCCGGTTTGGGGGAGGCACACGACCAGGCAGAGCCCTTGTCTCCTGCAACAGTGGCCCCTCTCAATGGGCCCTGTGCTGCAAAGGAGACTCAGTCCTGGGCCTTTTTCTTTAAAAAAAAAAACAAACAAGAAATACATTTTATTGATTTTTTAGAGAGGAAGGGAGAGGGATAGAAAGTCAGAAACATCGATGAGAGAGAGACACCAATCAGCTGCCTCTTGCACACCCCCCACGGAGATGTGCCCACAGCCAAGGCACACGCCCCTGACCGGAATCGAACCTGGGACCCCTCAGTCCGCAGGCCGAAGCTCTATCCACTGAGCCAAACCAGTTTCGACAGTTCTGGGCCTTTTTCTAAAACACGACTGCAGAGCCCTGGCCGGCTCGGCCCAGTGGATAGAGCGTCGGCCTGCGGACTGAAGGATCCCAAGTTCGATCCCAGCCAAGGGCACAGGCCCGGGTTGCAGGCTCGATCCCCAGTGCGGGGCGTGCAGGAGGCAGCCGATCCGTGCTTCTCTCTCATCACTGATGTTGGTATCTCTCTCTCCTCCCTTTCTGAAGTCAATAAAGAAATATATTTTTAAAAATAAATAAAATAAAACGACTAGAGAGACGGAGATAGGAAAACTGCTTTGGTCAGTGCTAACCTGCCTGGGGTGGGGTTTTCAGGGGCTGACCTGGGGGAAGGCTTTCCTGTGAACTGGGGACTCAGACACACCCTGGGGGAGCCAGCCGAGGGAGGAGCAGTCCTGTCACCGTGTGCGGGAGGCCAGTCATTGTTTCAGTGACAGAGCTGTGGACAGGGAATCCAGCGGGCAGGTCCACCTTAATTGCTCTGAGGGGTCGGAGCTGGTTACTGGATGTTGGTGACCACCTGAAGCAGCCCCCACCTGTTAGTCCTTTTACTGGTGTTTCCTGCCTGGGGGATGCGGGTTTATCTTTTGATCTTAATCTTAATAAAAGGGAAGGTAAAGCCAGAGCCAGCAGTAGTTCTCCCATTAGAGTTGGGCTACCACCTGGCCCACCTTTTCCAAATTAATGTTTTTCTAAGTCTCTTTACTCATTTGCGTTCGGCCTTCTCCAGATCCCGAACCCTGAACCGGGGTTCCCACAACCGTGGACAGCCAGATGCAGCGACGCCCGAAGCATTTGATCCCGGACTTTTTAGTGTGGAGAGCTCATACTTTCCGTTTCCAGCTAGAACTCGTTTCATCCCTGGAAGCTCCAGGGTTGTGATATTAAGCACAGAGACCATGGGCCCAACTCCGGGTTCTGTGTTCCGGTGCGGCATCACCTCTTCCGGTTGAGAGGATTCAGCAAGAGGGAAGAATCTTTTTTTTGAAAAAATATATTTTATTGATTTTGTTTTACAGAGAGAGAGGGATAGAAAGTCAGAAACATCATGAGAGAGAAACATCGATCAGCTGCCTCCTGCACACCCCCTGCTGGGGATGTGCCCACAACCAAGGTACATGCCCTCTACCGGAATTGAACCTGGGACCTTACAGTCCACAGGTCGATGCTCTATCCACTGAGCCAAACCGGTTTCGGCAAGAAGGAAGAATCTTTGTGTCAATTCCATGGGGCATATAGGCCACAATTTTCAATTAATATTAATACATTTTAACGACATTAATATATTTTTATTGATTCCAGAGAGGAAGGGAGGGGGAGGAGATAGAAACATCAAGGATGAGAGGACCGTGCCTGGATCGGCTGCCTCCTGCAGGCCCCACACTGGCGATAGAGCCTGCAACCTGGGCCTGTGCCCGACTGGGAATCGAACCGGGACCTCCTGGTTCCTAGGTCCATGCTCAACCACTGAGCCACGCCAGCTGGGAAATTTGTTAATATTTGTATCAGAACTGTATTTTATTGAGAAAAGGAAAAAATGTCTGCTGGACACTGTGCTTCTTTGCAAGAGGGGGAGGGAGGGAGACGCTGTGCCATCTGGACCTTAAGAATGGAGATGAGAACCGACACGCCCTGAACTGGGGACTCAGACACACGTGTCTGAACCACAATATATGGGGACAGTGAAGCAAAGGCAACAAGCTAGTTCCTCCCTGCAGCCCAGCCACCCTCGCTGAGCACCTCCTATGGGCTCTGATTGGACCCCTGATCGTCCTAGGCTCGCCCAGGGGCTGATGTCAGACACGGCCAGGGTGCTGGGTGCTGGCCAGTTCGGTAGGAGCTGGCAGGTCTCGGCTCACCAAGCTCTAGCTCTCCTCCAACCTCGGGGCCTCTGCACCTGCAGGTCCCCCCAGGGCAAAAGCCGCTCTGACGGGGACCTCCAGGTCTCCACTCCAAGTTCGCTTCTTCCTAGAGGCCCCTCACATGCCGCCCGCCTGCGGGCAGGTCAGCGGGTGGGCTCCAGCGCAGGGCGGGGCGGCCTCGTCGGTGCCCATCCCCGCAGGAGGTGCTCGGGCAAGGTCTCCGGGCTAGAGGGTGCCGCGCACACACACGCACGCCCACCCCCGTGCGGACCCCTGTCCCGGCCACAAGTGGGGGGACCTGCGGATCTCGCCGGCCTGCCCACCCAGCGGGCACGGAGCCGACAGGCTCGCGCACGCGCACACACGCGCACGGAGCGGGACGGTTCCCCGTCGCCCCCCCCCCCCCCGGAGGCTGGCTGGCTCGCGCATGCGCCGGACACGCCCGCCGGCTCCGCGCCCGACGCCCACCCGGAACCAGGAACGGCCTGTGCGCACGCGCCGACCGAGTCCCCGCCCCTCGCGGTCGCGCCCTGGGGGCGGGGCTTGCTGGGGGCGGGGCTTGCTGGGGGCGGGTCCTGCGACACCGCCCGGGAAGCGGCGCGAGTTGGGCGGCCCCCGCCACATCCTCCTCCTCCTCCGCCTCCTCCTTCCCCGGGTCTGAGCCAGCGGAGCGGAGCCAGGGCCGAGCCGAGGGCTCCGAGGGCGCGGGCGGAGCAGGGCACGGAGCCATGGCGCACCAGACGGGCATCCACGGTGAGGGCGGATGGCGGGCGGGCCGGGGGCAGAGGGTCTCCTCCAGCCGCTGCACCCCCTCCCCGGCTCCCGGCTCCCGGCTCCCGGCTCCTCCCCGGCACCAGCGCGGGGAAGCTTCCTGTTCTCTTTTGCAGCCGCTCGTCGCCTGGGGTGGCACATCTGGGGGGAGGGGGACTCCCTGTGCAGAGTTGGGAGTGGGTGTGCATGGAGGTACCCAGCCGCTGCGGAAGTTTCCGTGTTGTGTGTGCCCATCCGGGTGGATGTGCCTGTGTGTGCCCATCTATGGGTTTGTGTGCCTCTCTGGAGGTGCATGCACCCGGATGCGCACATCTGGGGAAGTGTGCACGCATGTTCATTTGCGTTGTGTGTGCAACCCTGTGTGTGCCCAGCTGGGTGCACATACACTAAGGCCGGGCTGGTTGAATTGACACAGGAACATGGGACCATCTGTAGACATCAGTGTTTCGTGACTGTGCACACATCTGTGGGTGTCTGTGTGCACAATCTGGGTGCCTCTCAGTGTGCATTCGTTACCATGGAAGCATGTACCCGGTGTGTCTGGGTATGGCTTGGATGGGTTTGTGTCTGTTTCAGGAGGGGGCCCTGACCTTCGGCTCCTCCCACACTCCTGCAGGGGAGGCTGGGGACACCTGGGACAGGGCCCTGTGAGTGGGATGGGAGCATGGCGGGTCTGACCTTGACCTCATGTCCCCTCCATTTTCAACTCTGATCTGAATCTGTCGGGGCCAGACCTGATGGTTCCAGTTCCAGGTTGGGAACACAGAAAAGGATCCAAGTATGGGGTTTTCTGGGGAGACTCCCAGGCCAGCTTCCCCCTAGCTGAGGCTTCTCCAAGCCAGCATCACCTCCTTCCCCCCAGGGCCTTCGTTTCTTCCTTGGACAGGCTGCCAGGGAGGCTGTGGCCAGGACCCAGGTGTCCTGACCCTACCTGGGCCTCAGTGTCCCCCTCCGCTGTCTTGAGGGGCTGCCTGGCCTGTGCAGAAGGTCCAGCTGCTCATCCAGGGAGCCTGGTGGTTTGGCCATCGGCCAATCTCCCCACCACACCAGGATATCCCTCTCCACCACCACCACCACCCTCCCAGGGCCACCATCGACCAGCCTGACCGCCTGCCTAGATGTCGGCTTGTGGTTGTGGCCACTTGCTGGCCAGGCAGCCCTGAGGGTTTCCTTGGCCCGGTCCCACAGGACAGCGGGCCGGGCTGGGTCAGGGCCAGCCTCCCCCAGGTGGCCAGCCTCTCCCAGGAGGTGTTGGCCAGCCTGCCGGTGACTCAGCCCCATGGAGAGAACCCGCTGTCATTGCTTGGTCATTGCTGCTGCCCCAACAGGGGAGGGGGGGCGGGAATAGGAAGCGAAGGTTCCTCCTCTGAGCTCCAGGCTGACAGTCCTGTGTCCGGGCCCCAGCTCCCTCTCTCATTTCCTTCTGCCTGTGAGCAGCGCTGGCCCCCCCCCCCCGCCCCCCCCCCCTCCCCTCGTTGCCGGCCCAGCCGGGGAGGTGGGAAGAAAGTTGGCCCTGCCCCAGCTGGCTGTAGGTGTGAATCTGCTGACCTCAGAGCGGGGCAGGGGAGGGACCTGTAACCCGAGGCTCACAGGTGGGGAGTGGGCAAGGCAGGGGTGGGGCCGGGGGCATGAATCTTTGATGAGAAGCTCAGGTGTCCCAGGCCCGGTCTCTGGATTATTGATGGTGGCTGAGGAGGCTTGGGGGTTGTCTCTTCCCCTTCTGGGGTGTCATTGCCCTGGTAACAGGAGAAGGGACCAGCCTCCCCTCTGGGAGAGCTGCCTCCTGGCCCTCCCTCCAGGTCTGAGCAGGTAGCAGGTCTGAGCAGGTAGCAGGGCCCAGCACAGCTGCCGGTGGCCACTGGACAATGAGGTGTCATCAGTGTAAGCCCCTCCCGGAGCACTTTCTCCCGCTTCCTCCTCACCCCAGCCTCCGCCTGGGGGAGGGGGAGCCCCACCTATGGAAGAGTTTGAGGTTCAGTGAGGTCAGGGGTCACACAGCTATGGGGAAGGTGGCAACCAGAGGCCAGGTCTTCATGAGAGACCTCGGGCTCTGCAGCTGGGTGGCCCTGCCTGGCCCCGGGGGGCTGCCCTGAGCACCCAGGACCCGCGGGCTCACCTGGGACCTGCCCACCCAGCGGCCTCGGAGGGTGGTGCCCAGCCCGGGTCTCAGGCTCAGGTTGCCCTGCGTGAGGGGCACCTGAGGACGTGGCCAGCGTGTTTCCTAAAGGCCCCCCCGGCCCCAAGCTGCGGGCCCTATAAATACCCTCTGACCTCAGCCCTCCAGCCGTGTCCCTGCAGAGTCCTCCTGACCTCCGGGAAGCCTCAAGGTCATGGTGGCCGGGCCTGTGCACCCACAGACCGGCTCGGCCCTTCTACTTGGGGCTGGGTTTCCCCTGAACCTCGGTGGGGCTGTGACGTCTGGGTTCCCTAGCTCCGACCACCACCCTCTGCACTCCGGTCCCTGGTCATTGGCTGTCACCTCCCAGCTCAGGGGTCCAAGGACCAAGACAGAGTCTGTTTTGGGGCGTTCCTGAGAGTCACTCCTCCTCCCTGAAGCCTTCCGGACTGCCTGGGGGTGGAGCTTGTTGCCCCCCCCCCATGTCTGCGCATGCCTGTGTGTTTCTCTACAACCGTTATACATCCCCTGCCTGCAAACATGCCTTTGCCAAGCTCTGCGCCTGCCATTCATGTGTGTGTGTGTGTGTTAGAACATGGAGGCTGGGTGTGTGTGCGTGTGTCCAAACGCGTGTCCATCGGTGTTAGACCAGCTGAGCGTGTGCTCATGGACGGGCTGCCGGCGTTCACACGCCTCTGTCACCCGCCCGTGTTGACCTGTTACGTTCACGCATGCCGGGCTGAGTACGTGCCTGTTTGCTGCCACATGCAACGTGTGTGTGCGCGTGTGTGTGTGGGTGTCGGTGGGCACAGTGGGCATCGGGGCACCGCTCGCTGTTTCTGTCCGTGGCTGCGACAAGACGGGGTGTCTCCCTGTCCCGCCCGGCGCCGGCCTCCCTCCCACCGGCCCGGCCTGCCCAGCGCCCGCCCCTCCTCGACAGGCCGGCCCGGCCGCCGCCCCGTCACCAGAGCGCCTCCCGTCAGGTGGCCACTCACCGCCACCTCGGGGCTAAATTTGGGAGCGTGTGTTCAGCCGTCTCAGGTTCCCGGTCACATGGGGGCTGTATTTAACCCCGCTCCCCGCTCCCCGCTCAGCCACCAGACCCCGCCGAGCAGAGGGGCCCGGGCCGCGTCCCCGCCGTGTCCCTGCCACCCCGCCCACCGCCCCTCACCCCGCCATGTTTCTCGTGCTTGTAGCCACCGAACAGCTGAGGGAGTTCTTCGCCAAGGCGCGGGCCGGCTCCGTGCGGCTCATCAAAGTCGTCATTGAGGACGGTGAGTGCCCCTGGGGGCGGGGCGGAGGCTGGGCCTGAACTTGCTGTCCTCTGGGAGGTGGGCACACGGACCGCCAGCCCACTCGGCCTCAGTCTCCCCCTCTGGGGACGGGAGGTGCCTGGAGAAAGCTCAGAAGTGGCGTGGTCGTTTCCGTTTCCTGTTAAACAGCAGGAAGCTGAAGCTGAGGGGTAGCAGGTGGGCCTGGCCCTGGGGTCCTGCCCAGCGCCCCCCCACACCCCCCGCCCCAAGGCTGTGTAGGGAGAAATGGGCTGGGCAGGGGACAAGGGACCAGGGAATAAGCCAGGCCGGGCCCTGCCCCATGTGGCCAGTGCCACTCACCTTCGTCAGTGGCTGGCAGACCTAGACTGGCTTGGCTGCTGGCCATGGGGAGTCCTGCAGAGAAGCCCCCAGAATGCCCCACAGCAGGGAGAAGGACTCTGAGATCCAGATGGTGAATTCCGGGCTTGGCCGGGCCTTGGCCTGGCCCTGGGGACATGCATTTGTTGGGCAGGGGTTGGGGGGGAGTTGAGCTGAGGCCGGGGTGGGGAGGTTTAAGGAGGAGAAGTAGACGATGCCTGTGGGGCCGGAGTAGAGGCTCCTCTCCTCCTCTCCCCGTTCGTCTGTGCTGGGGGCTGTCCCCGAGAGGAGGGTAAGACTCTGGGAGTGGGCTGCTGCCCCCCCAGGTCCTGCCAGCCCTGCAGTAGCGGGCCCTTCAGGGGCTCCCCGAACGGGCTTGCTGCCCCGGCGGCTTTTCATGCGTTGGATCGGCTCCAAGCAGGGTCTGCCCAGATGGGACGTCCCCACAGGTCTGAGCTGGGGGACTCCGGGGGGCGCATACCGCCCAGCCGTGCATGCAGTGGGGGGCAGCTGGGCGTGCCCTGGAGAGTCCAGGCCCCCGGTGGGCAGCCACTGCCATCTCCACCTGCGTGCGGCCCGCTCCCGGGTTTCCTAGAGAAACCGGGAATTCCACCCCCGACGTGAAACGCGCCGGTGAGAGCAGGGCCGTCGCCTGAAGAGCTCTGACAGCGCTGTCGGCCGCCTCCCTGCGGCCCGGCTCTCCCCCGGCCCCTCCGAGTCGTGGGAGGACAGCGAGGAGGCCGAGGCCTGCAGAGACCGGGCTGGGCTGCTGGGCCCGGCATGTTGGGGCCCTCGCCCCCATCAGGGGCCTGGTAGCAGGTGCCAGACCCAGCCCGGGCATGATTGTGCCCTGGCCCCGTGGCTGCAGCTGTGAGCCCCTCCTGAGCACATCTGTTCTGAGAGGCTGCGGGAGGGGGGTCAGGGGCGCGGAGGGAGCAGGGAGCTGGTGGCGGCGGTGGGCACGCATCTGCGTGTCTTCGTGTGACCGTGCCCAATCCCGTGCGGGCATCACCTGGGCCGTGTGTGTGTGTGTGTGTGTGCGCGCGCGGAGGGAGCAGACCCTGGTGGCAGCCTGTCACCCACTCACCCACTCACCCACTCCCTTCAGTCCCAGCCTCGTCCTTCAGGGACTGGGGGCTCCAGGGACGGTGGGGAGGGCGGCCAGAGGCTGGAGGGCCAGGGGGCGGGACTGGGGCTCACCCCGCCTCTGCCCCCAGAGCAGCTCACGCTGGGTGCGTCGCGGGAGCCGGTGGGCAGCTGGGAGCAGGACTATGACCGGGCCGTGCTGCCGCTCCTGGACGCCCAGCAGCCCTGCTACCTGCTCTACCGCCTGGACTCCAGGAATGCCCAGGGCTTCGAGTGGCTCTTCCTCGCCTGGTCGCCCGACAACTCCCCCGTGAGTCCCAGCCCTGCCGTCCCGAGATCGGGGGACGGGGACCCTGGGGCTGAGCGAGACCAGGCCGATTCTTGCGGATGGGAGGGATGGGGGGGATGTGGGGACCTGCTCCAGGACGGCTGAAGGGACAAGGCCCTGGGTCGCCTGCAGCCCTCCTGGCCATTGGCCGCCTGGCTCCGGGAGTCAGAGGTCGGGCTGGGCGAGGGCTCCCCCTGCCGTCCGAGCCGCCCCACTGCATCCTCACCTCCGCCCGGCGCCCTCTGCCGGGGTGTGGGCACCAGGCAGTGATGGCCCCGCCCCAGGGCCTGGCCTGCGGGAGAGACAGCCGGCGGAGGGGCCTCACTCGGGTCCCCGCCCGCAGGTGCGGCTGAAGATGCTGTACGCGGCCACGCGGGCCACGGTGAAGAAGGAGTTTGGGGGCGGCCACGTCAAGGACGAGCTCTTCGGCACCGCGAAGGTAACGCCTCCGGCCGGACCCTCCGAGCGGGGTCACAGGCCTCAGAGGGCGGGACGGGGTCGGGGTCCCGGAGCCAGTGGGCACCAGGCTGGGACGCGGGTGGGGAGGGCGTGCCCGGGCTGCAGGCTGGGGCCCGCTCACGCCTCTGCCCCTGCAGGACGACCTCTCACTGGCCGGCTACCAGAAGCACCTGTCGTCCTGCGCGGCGCCCGCCCCGCTGACCTCGGCCGAGAGGGAGCTGCAGCAGATCCGCATCAACGAGGTGGGTGTGCTGGGGGCGGGGGGGCGGGGGGCGGCGGGGGGTCCCCGGCGGCCGCAGGCAGGTTCGGCCGGCGAGGCCCGGCTCACTGATGGCTGCCCCAGGTGAAGACGGAGATCAGCGTGGAGAGCAAGCACCAGACCCTGCAGGGCCTGGCCTTCCCCCTGCAGCCCGAGGCCCAGCGGGCGCTGCAGCAGCTCCGGCAGAAGACCATCAACTACATCCAGCTGGTGGGTCCGCCCCTGCCCGGGCCGCGACCCCCCCCGCCTCCCCCACACATGTGCAAGCGTGCACACCCACATCCCCCCACCCCGCCCCCCAGCCTGTCCACGCAGCTCACCCGCCCCCACCCCTACCTGTTCCCATTTGGGTGCAGCTGCCGTGTGTCATGGGTGCGCTCTGCCCCCTGCCCTGTCCCTGCTCATGGGCAGGGGGCCTGTGGCAGTCCCCCCCTCTCCGTCCGCACACTGTGTGCACCGGGTTCCACTGAGTCCTTAGCTCTCAGCCCCTTTCTGTCCCAGACGCCCCCTCACCCCCACCCCCAGGCAGGCCTCCGCCCCTGTGGTCCAGGCTGCCCCCTTTGGAGCCTGGTGGCGGCCTGGCGTCTGAGGGGGGGGCTGGTCTTGTCCCTGGCCTGGGGGGGACCTTCTCCAGCAGAGCTTTCCCAGGGGAGTTGGGGCCCGCAGGGAGGGACATCCCGCCACCCCCCACCTCGGGAGCTCGCCTCACCCAGCGCCCTCGCCCCCCTGCCCTCGGCAGAAGCTGGACTTGGAGCGGGAGACGATCGAGCTGGTGCACACGGAGCCCACGGACGTGGCCCAGCTGCCCTCGCGCGTGCCCCGGGAGGCCGCCCGCTACCACTTCTTCCTGTACAGGCACACCCACGAGGGCGACCCGCTCGAGTCTGTGGGTGCGTGGCGCGGCGCCCCGGGGAAGGGGGGCAGGGGCGGGGCCGGGCTGCAGTGGGGGCGGGGGGGGGGCGCCCAGTCACCCTGCTCTCGTCCCGCTGCCCGCAGTGTTCATCTACTCGATGCCGGGGTACAAGTGCAGCATCCGGGAGCGCATGCTCTACTCCAGCTGCAAGAGCCGCCTCCTCGACTCCGTGGAGCAGGATTTCCGGCTGCAGATCTCCAAGAAGGTGGGCGCGTGCATGTCCCCCGAGGCCGTCCCCCACTCTGCCGGGGCTGGGGTCCCGAGACGGCGGGGGGCGGGGTGGGTGGGGAAACCGAGGCCGGTCCAGGGCCGCCCCGCCGACGGACGGCCTGGGCAGGCCCGAGGCCTGGCGCCGTGCCTCCTGTCGGGTCCCGAAGGCGGGGGACCAGGGTGTGCGGGGCAGCGGGGCCCAGGCTCCCAGTTCCTGGAGGTGGCCGTCCAGGTGGGGGTCGGGGAGGAGACTCAGGCTGGAGGAGAATGAGAGAGAAGGGGGCGCCCCGGAAGTGGGGGTGGGGGTCTGGGCCCCGCACCGGTGGGTGACACTGCTTGCCCCTCCCAGATTGAGATTGGCGACGGGGCCGAGCTGACGGCCGACTTCCTGTACGACGAGGTGCACCCCAAGCAGCACGCCTTCAAGCAGGCCTTCGCCAAGCCCAAGGGCCCGGGGGGCAAGCGCGGCCACAAGCGCCTCATCCGCGGCCCCGGGGAGAACGGGGATGACAGCTAGAGGCGGCCGAGCCGCGCCCGCCGCCCGCTCCTCACCGCCGCCCCCCTCCTCCCGTCCGGGCTCCGGGGCAGGGTCGCCTCGGGGGCGGGAGGGCTGGTGACGGACCACGCTTGCCATTTCCAGGGGCTGCTGGGCTGGCGCTCGCGACCCTGCCCCTTGCTCTCCCCGCCCCTCCTCCGTGCGCCCGCGTGTCCGGGGCCCCGCGTGGCTGACTCCATGGCCCGGCATGAACTTGGTCCCCAAGGCAACTGAGACCAGGGTCCCCGCACAGCCCAGTAGCCTTTGGCCACAAGGGGTGGGGTGCTTCGGGGCCGGGCAGGGGGTCTCGGCGGGGGAGATGGTTGAATGCTGTATTTTTTAAAGAATAAAATATTTTTAAATCAACACCCGAGTCTGGCTCGAGGGAGCACCACTGGCCCCAGGCATCGGGCCGCCCCCTGCGTGTAGCCGCCCCTCCCCCACGCAAGGTGTCGGGAGAGAGTGTGTCTGTGGGTGCGAGGACACCCCTCAGAGGGGTCCGCTGGTGGCCGGGGGCTCGGCGCGGGAGGCGGCCACCGCCTTGTGACATGGGGCCGGGGGTGGAGGCTCGCTATGGCTGCTCTAAGTTCCCCAAACTCACCGGCTTTTCTATTGCTGTTGATTTCAGAGAAGAAGGAAGAGGGAGAGAGAGATGGAAACATCTGTGATGAGAGGGAAGCACGGACCGGCTGCCTCCTGCACGCCCCCCTCTGGGGATCGAGCCTGCAGCTCCGGCAGGTGCCCCGACCGGGAGCTGAACCTTGACCTCCCGGTTCACAGGTCGACGCTCAAGCCCTGAGGCACACGGGCTGGGCCAGACTTCCTGTTTCCAACAACACACGTGCACTCTCCCACTCGGGGCGTGAACAGGGCTGAGGCCGGGCGGGCAGGGCGGGCGCCTGGAGCCGAGGGGAGAATCCACGTCCACACCTGTTCCAGGCCCCCCTCAGTCCCAGACGGAGCATCTGCTTCCGAGGAGCCGGCTTCCTCTGCCTCTGCCTCTGCCTCTGCCTGGAGAGGACAGCTCTAATTATAGCCACTTCCCTTTTCCTGGGGTGCAGGCACGCTCCCCTCCTAACTCCGCCCGCCGGCCCCTTTCTGTGGAGTAAATTCACAGGCGGGGCAGTGGGGGAGGGGAGCTCTGCCCACTGGGCTATGGCGGGCGGGGCTGGGTGTCTGGAATCTTGCAGCGTCCAGTGTGTGTGTGCACGCACGCACCGGCTTCCCTGGCAGCTCACGGCCACCTCGGGGACCTGGGTTCTGCCCCCAGGTGGCCGCTGGGAGGGGAGAGGGCCTGGGTCTTGGGTCCCAGGGACCCCGAGAGAGGCTCCCTGGAGCTGGGGGCTCAGCGGGAGGTGCAGGGGTGAGGACCTGGGTCAATGGCAGGTGCATCCACTGACCTGGCACTGTCCTTGCTCCTGTGGGCACAGCCTGGGCGAGGGTTTAGGTCTGTCCCATCCTGCAAAGTGGCCTAGCCCCGCCTCCCCCGGCAGAAGCCCTTGGCATTCATCCTCCTCACTCAGAACCTCTCTGTCCATCTGAGGGCTGGACAGCCGCAGGCTCAACAAGCAAAGCACCTACTGTGTGCTGGGCCCTGGGCAGGCCCTGGGCTACAGACAGAACAGGCCCCACGTGCCAGCAGGGCAGTAAGGCTACACACCGGACGATGCAAAAGCGAGGAAATGGCATGTGGATCGGTAAAAACTCACAAAAACGAAAAACGGCCAGAAAAGGGGCTCAGCCCAGGATGGAGGTTTGGATGAAGGGAGGCCCCGCTGAGGCCGTGTGAGTGGACACGTGTGAGTGGACACGTGTGAGTGGACACGTGTGAGTGGACACGTGAGGGAGGTGACAGAGGGTCTGAGAGAAGAGGTTCCAGGCAGAGGGAACCGGAAGTTCACAGGTTCCAGGCGGGAGCGTGCCCACGTGTGCCCGGGACGGTGTGGGAGCGTGCCCACGTGTGCCCGGGACGGTGTGGGAGCGTGCCCACGTGTGCCCGGGACGGTGTGCCGGGAGTGTGCCCAGACGTGCCCAGGCCATGTGGGAGCGTGACAGGAGTGCCCGGGCCGTGTGGGAGCGTGACAGGAGTGCCCGGGCCGTGTGGGAGCGTGACGGGAGTGGCCGGGCCGGTGTGGGAGCGTGACGGGAGTGCCCGGGCCGTGTGGGAGCGTGACGGGTGTGCCCGGGCCGTGTGGGAGCGTGACGGGTGTGCCCGGGCCGTGTGGGAGCGTGACGGGAGTGCCCGGGACCGTGTGGGAGCGTGACGGGAGTGGCCGGGCCGTGTGGGAGCGTGACGGGTGTGCCCGGGCCGTGTGGGAGCGTGACGGGAGTGGCCGGGCCGTGTGGGAGCGTGACGGGAGTGGCCGGGCCGTGTGGGAGCGTGACGGGAGTGGCCGGGCCGTGTGGGAGCGTGACGGGTGTGCCCGGGCCGTGTGGGAGCGTGACGGGAGTGGCCGGGCCGTGTGGGAGCGTGACGGGAGTGGCCGGGCCGTGTGGGAGCGTGACGGGAGTGCCCGGGCCGTGTGGGAGCGTGACGGGAGTGGCCGGGCCGTGTGGGAGCGTGACGGGAGTGGCCGGGCCGTGTGGGAGCGTGACGGGAGTGGCCGGGCCGTGTGGGAGCGTGACGGGTGTCCCCGGGCCGTGTGGGAGCGTGACGGGAGTGGCCGGGCCGTGTGG
Source organism: Antrozous pallidus (assembly GCA_027563665.1). Lineage (NCBI taxonomy): Eukaryota > Metazoa > Chordata > Mammalia > Chiroptera > Vespertilionidae > Antrozous > Antrozous pallidus. The sequence goes on from CM050524.1 coordinate 60,417,052, forward strand.
GAGCGTGACGGGTGTCCCCGGGCCGGTGTGGGAGCGTGACGGGTGTCCCCGGGCCGTGTGGGAGCGTGACGGGAGTGGCCGGGCCGTGTGGGAGCGTGACGGGAGTGGCCGGGCCGTGTGGGAGCGTGACGGGAGTGCCCGGGCCGTGTGGGACTGTGCCCAGGTGTGGCCGTGCCGCACCGGGAGCCGGGCTGGTGGAGACTGACTGGTCCTACAGGGCCTTGGCCAGTATGTGGTGAGGTTTTGGCTCCAGAAAGGGTCACAGAGTGGCCTGAGCGGGGTGGGGGGTGGCCTCCTGTGACTTGGGATCCATGGGAACAGGCGTGAGCACAGAAGCCGGCCGCCCGGGAGGAGAGGCCAATGGCGTTGGTCTAGGCAAGAAATGGTGGGGGACGGGCAGGAGCTGACGGGCCTGAGAGTGGAGCCCCGGGGTCGTGCTGAGGGGCGGGGCCCGAGGAGCCGGAAGAGGCCACGTGGGAGGCCCAGCCACAGGGCTTGTGCTCTGACCGGCCCCAGATGTCGGGGACGCAGCTGAGGAGGCCCTGCTCCTGGGGGCAGTGGCAGGCTGGGGGTGCAGGTGCAGTGGGGAGGCTCAGCTCCCCACGCCCAGGCCCCGAGGAGCTCTGGGGACGGGCCACCGGGCCGGGAGGGGCAGGTGCAGGGAGGAGGCCCGGCCTGCTGCCGCCTGTGGGCGTGAGGGAGAGGGGGGGCCTGGCCCGGGGTCGGCATGCCCGCTAGGTCTGCCACCGCCCCGATGCCACCTCCCCGGGAGCATCGCCTGGGCTGGCCCCGTGTCTCCCAGGGCCCCCAGGAGGCAGGTGTGAGGCCAGGACAGAAGGCTGGCCTCGCCGGGACAGGCTGGGACGAGGGAGGGGAGTGAAAGAGGAAGGAGCGGGACCCTGTCTGCCATCTGCCTATGCAAATGGCCTGACTCATTGCAGGCCCCCCGGCACGGCCAAGTCTTACTTCCTCCGCGGCAGCAGTCGCAGCGGAAGGGACTGGCTAAGCGAGACCCTCCGGACAAGCCCCCTCTCCTTGTCATGGTAGGACCGCCACCCTCAGCCCCCCCGGGAGAGGACAGCGGGGACCAGCGACGGGGGACGGGTGGGGAGAGAGGTAGGCTTGGCAGCTACAGACAGCAGGGGACACGCTGTCACCGGCATGGCCAGCGGCACTCCCTGAGGCCCCAAGACATCAGAGCAGAGCCCGGCTCTGAGCAGAAAGCCCCACCCCACTGCGTGATGGAGGAGGCTGAGACCGAGGGCTCGCTCACTGTGGCCCGGGGGCTGAGGCAAAGCTGGGCGTCCAGGCCTGGCTTGGACCTGCAGCAGGTCCAGGGCTCCTGGGCAGAGGGCAGAGAGCTGGGCAGTGCCCACCGGTGCCCAGACCCTGGGTGGTCCCCGGCCTGGTCCCCAACGAGAGACCCTCATTCCTGCCTGGGTCCTGGCCAAAGGGAGGGGAGGGGCTGGGGAGCAGCGGGCGGAGGGTGGAGGGGGCTCCTTGCTCAGGAGAGGAGAGAAATGGGCTGAGGACAGAGGGAGAGTGAGGGTGGGGGCCTGGGGCCTGCGGGCACCTGCCTGGCTCTTGTGCAGCTGGGGTTCGGTGATGCGTGAAAGTCTACCGTGAGTCTGGGTTCCGGGACTCAGAAGCCGTTCTGAGTCAACGGCTGAGTCCCCGACCCAAGTCCGAGTTTCCCATGAGCCTTGGAGGTGGGAGGGGGGTGGGCAGAGAGGACTGGAAGAGACTCGGTGACCCGGGTGGGGAGGTGAAGCTGGGCTGGCACTCATGACCCCCGTCTCCCCCCCCCCCCAAAGGGCCCCCACCATGGCGCTCGGCTGCCCCTGTCGCTCCTGGTCCAGGCCCAGGTGCTGGCCCTGGCGCTGGCCCAGGGCGCCCTGCCCGCCTTCCTGCCCTGTGAGTTCGTGGCCCCGGACCACATCAACTGCGAGTGGCTCTTCCTGTTGTCCGTGCCCCACTTCTCGGCGTCCTCGCCCCGGGACAACATCACCAGCCTCTCCCTGTTCGCCAACCGCATCCGCCACCTCCATGAGGAGGACTTCGCCCACCTGCCCGGCCTGCGGAAGCTGGACCTCAAGTGGAACTGCCCGCCCAGCAGCCTCAGCATCATGCACTGGCCCTGCCACATGACCATCGAGCCCCGCACCTTCCTGGCGGTGCCCACGCTGGAGGAGCTGAACCTGAGCTACAACAACATCACCACGGTGCCCGCCCTGCCCGGCGGCCTCCGGACACTGGCCCTGAGCCGCACCAACATCCTGGCCATCGACGCCGACAGCTTCCGGGGCCTGCACGCCCTCACCCACCTGTACATGGACGGCAACTGCTATTACGCCAACCCCTGCGGCCGGGCCGTGCGGGTGGCCGAGGGCGCCCTGCTGGGCCTGCGCAACCTCACCCACCTGTCGCTCAAGTACGACAACCTCACGGCGGTGCCCCGCGGCCTGCCGCCCCGCCTGCACACCCTGCTGCTGTCCTACAACCGCATCGTCGAGCTGGGGCCCGCCGACCTGGCCAACGTCACCGGCCTGCGGGTGCTGGACGTCGGGGGGAACTGCCGCCGCTGCGACCACGCCCACAACCCCTGCGTGGAGTGCCCCCCGGGCTTCCCCAGGCTGCACCCCGACACCTTCAGCAACCTGAGCCACCTGGAGGGCCTGGTGCTGAGCGACAGCTCTCTCTACAGCCTGGACGACCGCTGGTTCCGGGGCCTGGACAACCTCACCGGGCTGGACCTGAGCGAGAACTTCCTGTACGAGTGCATCACCAGCACCACGGCCTTCCAGGGCCTGAGGAGGCTGCGCAAACTCAACCTGTCCTTCAACTACCACAAGGGGGTGTCCTACGCCCACCTGCGGCTGGCGCCCTCCTTCGGGGAGCTGCGTGCCCTAGAGCACCTGGACATGACCGGCATCTTCTTCCGTGAGCTCAGCAATCAGACGCTGTGGCCGCTGACCAACCTGCCCGCCCTGCGGACCCTGCGTCTGCAGATGAACTTCATCAGCCGGGCCCAGCTCAGCCTCTTCAAGACCTTCCACCGCCTGGCCCTGGTGGACCTGTCCAACAACCGCATCAGCGGGACCCTGGGACCCACCGCGGCCCCCCTGGGAGAGGCGGACGGCGGGGAGGCGGGCTGGGAGCCCCAAGGAAGCCTCACGCCGCCGCCGCCCGGTCCCGGGGTTGATCCCGGCTTTGAGAGCTTCAAGATCAACTGCCAGAACCTCACCTTCACCTTGAACCTGTCTCGAAACAACCTGGAGACGCTCGAGCCGGGGATGTTCACCGGGCTGTCGCACCTGCAGTGCCTGCGCCTGAGCTACAACGGCATCTCGCAGGTCAACGGCTCCCAGTTCACCATGCTGACCGACCTGCGGGTGCTGGACCTGTCCTACAACAAGCTGGACCTGTACCACCACAGCTCCTTCACGGAGCTGCCGCACCTGCGGGCCCTGGACCTCAGCTACAACAGCCAGCCCTTTAGCATGCAGGGCATGGGCCACAACCTCAGCTTCGTGGCCCGGCTGCGCAGCCTGCGGCGGCTCAGCCTGGCGCACAACGACATCCACAGCCGCGTGTCCCCCGAGCTGCGCAGCGCCTCGCTCTCCGCCCTGGACTTCAGCGGCAACGGCCTGAACCGCATGTGGGCCGAGGGGGACCTCTACCTCCGCTTCTTCCAGAACCTGAGCCAGCTGGCCGCCTTGGACCTGTCCCGGAACCACCTGCACGCCCTCCTGCCCCGCAACCTGCGCTACTTCCCCCGGAGCCTGCGGCATCTGCGGCTCCAGGACAACGACCTGGCCTTCTTCAACTGGAGCAGCCTGGCCCTCCTGCCCGCGCTGGAGATCCTGGACCTGGCGGGGAACCAGCTGAAGGCCCTGACCAACGGCAGCCTCCCCGCGGACACCAGGCTCCGGAGGCTGGACGTCAGCTGCAACCGCATCAGGGCGGTGGCCCTCGGCTTCTTCGCTCCGGCCGCGGGGCTGCGGGAGCTCAACCTCAGCCACAACGCCCTCCGGACGCTGGATCCCGCCTGGTTCGGCTCCCGGGCGGCCGCCCTGACGCTCATGGACGTGAGCGGCAACCCCCTGCACTGCGCCTGCGGGGCGGCCTTCGTGGAGTTCCTGCTGCAGGTGCAGGCGGCCGTGCCCGGGCTGGCCAGCCGGGTCACCTGCGGCAGCCCCGGGCAGCTGCAGGGACGCAGCATCTTCACGCAGGACCTGCGCCTCTGCTTGGACGAGGCCCTGTCCAGGGACTGCTTCGGCCTGTCGCTGCTGCTGGTGGCGCTGGGCGTGGCGGTGCCGCTGCTGCAGCACCTGTGCGGCTGGGACCTGTGGTACTGCTTCCACCTGGGCCTGGCCTGGCTGCCCCGGTGGCGCGGGCGCCGGCGGGGCGCGGACGCCCCGTCCTACGACGCCTTCGTGGTGTTCGACAAGACGCACGGGGCCGTGGCCGACTGGGTGTACAACGAGCTGCGGGTGCGGCTGGAGGAGCGGCGCGGGCGCCGGGCGCTGCGCCTGTGCCTGGAGGACCGGGACTGGCTGCCCGGCAAGACGCTCTTCGAGAACCTGTGGGCCTCGGTGTACGGCAGCCGCAAGACGCTGTTCGTGCTGGCCCACACCGACCGAGTCAGCGGCCTCCTGCGCGCCGGCTTCCTGCTGGCCCAGCAGCGCCTGCTGGAGGACCGCAAGGACGTGGTGGTGCTGGCCATCCTGAGCCCGGACGCCCGCCGCTCCCGCTACGTGCGGCTGCGCCAGCGCCTGTGCCGCCGCAGCGTGCTCCTCTGGCCCCGCCAGCCCAGCGGCCAGAGCAGCTTCTGGGCCCAGCTGGGCGTGGCCCTGACCAGGGACAACCGCCACTTCTACAACCGAAACTTCTGCCGGGGCCCCACCACAGCCGAGTAAGGGGGTGGGGGTGGGGCAGCTGGCACACCCAGCCCCGCCCGCCTCCGCCTGGTCCTCCGCCTGGGGTGCCGCAGCCGGCCTCGCTCTGCAGAGAGGCCGAGGCCCCTGCCATGCAGCAGGCCCTCAATGATGCTCCTGGCAGGCCCCGTGGGAGGAGCAAGGGGGGATTCCTAAAGGGAAGGAGGGCTCGAGGCGATTGGGGGTCTGCAGGGGAGGGAAGCTGCCAAGGGTGGTTGTGTTGGGGGAGGAGATGGCGGGGGCGGGGGGGGGGGTCTGCGGAAGGTCACAGAATGTGGTCTTTAAAAAAAAAAAAGGAACACTTCACAGATTTGCTTGTCATCCTTGCACAGCGGCCGTGCTATGCTATGAACATACAGTCCTCCCCGTATGTTCCAAATTAAGCGCCTGGGCTGCCGAAGGGGGCACCGGGCCGTGGTCTGGTCTTCCCAGGAGCGGGCTGGGTCCCTCCTCTGCGTCCCAGCAGTGCCAGCCGCGTCGGTGGTATTTGGGCCTCAGGGTTTGCCGCCCTCGCCTGCTTCATCGCTGGCCCTGAGCCTGCGGCCTGGGTCCCAGGGGATGATGGGGAAAGCCCCGTGGTGAGTTCAGAGGGGCCCCTGCGCTCCCTGCTGGCGGCGCCTGTGCTGAGCCCGGCGTGGCTGCCCGGGGTGGGAGAGGAAGGCCAGAGGATATCCCCTAGCAGCAGCAGCAGCAGCAGCAGCCGCCCCAGGAGCCAGGAGCCACAGAGGGTCCCAGAGGGAGCTCACCGCCCACCCCTTCCTGCTTCCCCCGGAGCACATGCCGGGCCTCTGTTCTGGCACCCAAGGGACATCGGGGTGAGCCTCCACCTGTCGGCAAAGCCGGCCCTCCCGGACGCTGCCTCTGACAGCGGAAACTGAGCGCAGCCCCGTGGGGTCAGAATGGAGAGTGTGTGTGTGTGTGTGTGTGTGAGAGAGAGAGAGAGAGAGAGAGAGAGTGTGTGTTTCGGGACACCACAGGGAGTCCTGACGGCCAGGGTCCCTACTGCACGCACCTGAGAGCCGTGGGTCGGGTCAGGCGGGAGCCACTGGGTGCTCTGTCCTGGGCAGCTGCCCCCCCATCCCCTCAGCTGAACCTGTGCTTTCGGGGCAGAGACACAGGCCGCCTGATGGGACCCAGGCCGGGCGGCAGAGCGGAACCAGCTCGACTGGCCCCAGGCAGCAGCGTGGGACCGTGCGGCTGCTCAGGGCCCCACGGGAAGGCTGAGCTGCCCGCAGCCTTGGCTAACCCTGCAGCCTGGCTGTGGGAAGCCTGGGTGGGGGTGGGGCTGGGGTGGCGAGGCTGCTCTGCCCTCCCAACTGGGAGAGGATGTAAGCCACCTTCCTCTTTCTTTTCTTTCTTTTCTTTTCTTTTTTTAAATATGTTTTACTAGAGGCCCGGTACATGAAATTCATGCGCGGGTAGGGGGTCGCCTCAGCTTGGCCTGCACTCTCTCCAATCTGGGACCTCTGGCTCCTAACCACTTACCTGCCTGCCAGCCTGGTCCCCCTAACAGCTCTCCCCTGACAGCCTGATCCCCCTAACTGCTCTCCCCTGACAGCCTATTTGCCCTAACTGCTCTCTCCTGCTGACCTGGTCCCTCTAACAGCTCTCCCCTGACAGTCTATTTTCCCCTAACTGCCCTCTCCTGCTGGCCTGGCCCCCCTAACTGCTCTCCCCTGCTGACCTGGTCCCCCTAACAGCTCTCCCCTGACAGTATCAGGATCAGCTCCCTAACTGCTCTCCCCTGACAGTCTATTTTCCCCTAACTGCCCTCCCCTGCTGGCCTGGCCCCCCTAACTGCTCTCCCCTGCCTGCCTGATTGCCTCTAACCTCTTCTGCCTTGGCCCCGCCAACATGGTTTTGTTGGGAAGGATGTCCGGAAGGACCTCCAGAAGGTCATCCGGAAGATGTTCAGTCTAATTAGCATATTGCCCTTTTATTGGGATAGATTGATTTTTTTACAGAGAGAAAGGGAGAGGGATAAAAAGTCAGAAACATCGATGAGAGAGAAACATCCATCAGCTGCCTCCTGCACACCCCCTACTGGGGATGTGCCCGCAGCCAAGGTACATGCCCCTGACCGGAATCGAACCCTGGACCTCTCAGTCCGCAGGCCGACGCTCTATCCACTGAGCCACACTGGTTTCGCCACCTTCCTCTTTCTGACCGAGTGCAGGGGCTGCTGCCCAGGCCCGTGCCCTGTGCCCGCTCGCTGCAGGGAGAGAGGAGGACCTGAGCCACCCCAGCCTCTTCTCTGTCCTGTGGCCGGCGGCTCGGCTCCAGGAGGGGCAGGTGCAGGCCAGCGGCCCCACTCCCTGGCCCCAGGCCCGCGCCTGGAGGAGGAGGAAACAAGAACTGTCCTGCCTGGGCAGGGGGGAGGGGCAGCTGGGGAGGCCCCTTTGAGTGGCTCCAGGATCTGGGCAGGAAGCAGCCCTGCCTGCGGGAAGCGAGATTTGCCTGCCTCTCAGAACAGCTGAGTCTGCCCTGGGCCGTCCCGGGCGGAACGGGCTCCCAGTGGCCAGCCCTGCCCGGTGGGTGATCTGGGGCAGGTCTGAACGCCTATGGAGAGCCTCAGTTTGCTCCCCTGGAAATGCGGCTGGCCTCAGCGTGATCAGGATTCGTGGTAACGTGTGGGAAGGTCTGATAAGCCTCGCAGGCCCTCCTGGGTCGTCATCCTATATAAAAAAACCCTAATATGCAAATCTACCGAACAGCAGAATGACCAGTTGCTGTGATGTCCACTGACCACCAAGGGGCAGATACTCAACACAGGAGGGGCCCCCTGGTGGTCAGTGCATTCCCACAGGGGCAAACCACTCATCCAGAAGCCGGGTTCACAGCTGGTGAGCGCAGCAGCAGTGGCCAGAGCCTCTTCCAGCCCCACTGTAGGTGGGTGGTAAGAAGCAAGGGGTCCTGGACTGTGAGAGGGATATCCGACTGCTGGCTTAAGCCCGATCTCCAGCTGGCGGACATCCCCCCAGGGGTCCCGGACTGCAGGAGAGGGCACATTCTGGGCGGAGGGTACTCCCCCCGCAGTGCACGAATTTCATACACAGGGCCTCTAGTTACTAGATAAGGGCCTCAGGTGGCTTTGCTATTTCTGACTCCACCCAGAGCCAGGGACCCCCCCCTTCCCCCAGCACTGAACAGGGATCGGAGACAGATGTTGGCTCAGAGGCATGGGGAGCCGGGAGCGTGGCCTCCCGTGTTTTGCTGCTGGGGAGCAGGGGGCGCCAGACTTGCAGAGCTGTGGGCAGGAGACAGGACACCTGAAGGAAGTGCACCTGCTAAGATTTGAAATGACACCCACCCTTGGCTTCCACTGGAAACGCCTGAGGCTTCTAAACACTCTTGGAAAACTTCCATGACATCATGCATGTGCACCTGAGCTCTTTTTCCATGTCTTAACCCTCCCCTGCGGGTATTTTCCCATTGATTTTCAGAGAGGGGGAGGGAGGGGGGAGGCAGAGGGAGCGAAGCATCGATGTGAGAGAGACACGTCCATTGGTTTCCTTAGAATTGAATCTGGGACCCTTCAGTCCGAGCGCGGAAGCTAACCACTGAGAGCACTCTGGCGAGGGCCACAGGAGCTCTTCTCAGGAGCCAAGCTTCTCGTCACACAAGTCACACATCGCACCCCTCCCTGAGCCACTCCTCAGCCCCTGCAGCCCCTGCAGCCCCTGCAGCCCCAGCAGCGAGGAGAGTCCAGCTGAGGCCGTGGGGCCCGGGGCGGGTCGTACTAAGCCTCCAGTCCCACGGAAAGGAAACGGCCGAGGGAGTGGCGGGCGTGGGCCCGGGAGACCCCGGGAACGCTGAGAGCTCCGTGGGGCCAGCTTCCGGAGCGGAGAAACGCCTGGCTGTGCGGCCCCATCTGAGGGGCCAGAGCCGGGCTGAGGGGTGCACATGTCCCCTCCCAGCCCTCGGGCGGGGCGCCAGCACAGCGCCCCTTTCCAGAACCAAGAGCGGGAGCCTAGATGAGAGGTTCTTTGTCCTCAGTAGCTTGGGCTTTGCCCAGCTCACCTGTTCCCCCTGAGAAAGCAGGCCGATGCCATCGTGGGTTCCTGCTATGGCATCCCCTGGCCTCTGGCATCCCCCACCCCTTCCTCATGCAGCCATGGTATCCCCCCTTCCTCATGCAGCTATGCCATAGGCCAGCTGATGCCATAGCCCCCTGGCCTATTTCCTCAGCTGGCCTATGGCATCAGCTGCGGGAGGAACCACGTCACTGACTGCAGCTGGGCTCCAGGGCCGTGCTCTGCGGGGAGGGGCGGGATGTGATTGAGACTCAAAGCTCTCGGAACCTAGCCCGTCCCCCCCAAACCCATATGTCAAAGCCCCGGCCCCAGTGTGATGGGGGTTACGATGAGGCCTTTGGGAGGGAGATTTGGACGAGGGCATGGACCGGGCCCTCACGAGGGAGCAGTGGCCTCTCGAGAAGAGCCAGATCGCCCCGCCCCCCACGTGCGGACGAGGGGCCGCGTGAGTTCATGCACAGCGGCCGGCCGTGGACAAGCAGGAGAGCGCCCCAGGAGCGAGTGGGCCGGCACCCGGACCCGGGACCCCAGCCTCAGAGTGGTGAGGTCCGTGTCTGTTGCTGAGTCTGTCTGTCACAGCCGGGGCTGAGGCTGCCCCCCGTCCCTCGCGCACACTGCTCAGTGCCGCGAGGGTCCCCGTGGTGGTGACCGTGCCGGAGGACGGCGTGGTGGCCGGAGGCCCGGGGATGGCGAGAACCCACAGGGGCTTCCCCTGGGCGGGGGCGGGGCCAGGTGTCCTCAGGCCCCTTGTTCGGTGTGAAGAGGGAGCCCCACCAAGACCCAGGGTAGGAACCGCAGGCAGAGAAACAGGGGCTACCCCCGGGGCCGGGCGCCAGAGGCGCTCCGGGGTGTTTGAGGCTCCGGGTGCCCGCCCACAGGTGACGCAGAGGAGGAAATGCGGTGGGAGGCGATGCGGCTGGGACCCAGGTCCCCGGCAGCTGCGGGAGGAAGCGTGCCGCGAGTGCAGCCGGACCCAGGCCGTGCTCCGCAGGGAGGGGCCTGATGTGGTCCAGACCCAAGCTCTCGGGCCCCAGGGGTGTGGCTCAGTGGATGGAGCGTCAGCCTGCAGACCCAAAGGTCCTGGGTTCGATTCCGGTCAAGGGCATGTCCCTCGGTTGCAGGCTCCCCCACGGCCAGGTCCACGGGGGCTCATGTAGGAGGCAGCCAATCGATGTGTTTTTCCCACACCGATGTTTCTGACTTTTCCCTCCTCCACGCTCCGTAAAAATAAACGGGAAAACGTCCCGGGTGAGGATTAAAACACGCCACCGCCAGAAAGGCGCAGGCGGCTCGGTGGGGTGGAGGCTGGGCACGTGTCAGGATGCTGGGGCGCGAGCCACGGCAGCCGTGCATGGGGTGACGGGAAGCGGCCTGGCCCCGATGTATGTGGGAGCGGGAGGCGGGACTGGCTATGAGCCTCACGTGAGGGACCCACTTCCACACGAGCTCAGAGTGACGGGCAGATGGCAGTCAGACGGGGGAGGAGCGGCAGCCCCCGTGCCCTCTGGCCTGGTGGCCGCAGGTGTTGGACGGCTTGGGGAGACCATGTAGGGAGGCGGGGCGGGGGGTGAGGGCACGGTTAAGTGCAGGTAGAGGAGGAGGAGGAGAGGCAGGGATTCCTGGCCTGGAAGCCTAGGGGAGAGGAAGGCTGAGGACTGCCCCCTCCGATGCCACTGGGGGAGCCCCGGCAGGCAAACGGACCGGCCACAGCAGTGAGGCGCCAAGGGAGCGGGGCCACGGGGACAGGGACCAAAGACCGGGGGCCAGCAGGGAAGAGGGTGCTGCAGCTGGAAGGGACCCATTAAACCGGCGGGGGGGCATTGGTTGGCATATCACTTCCGGTGTGCACTTCCTGTGCACCCTCAGCACCCCGAGTCCCAGCTCCTCTGCCCCGCTCCTGCTCACCGCGATCCAACCCTCTCCATCCCGCCCCCCCCACACTCGCCCCCACCACGCTGCCGGCTGTTCCTTTGTCGCTTTTTGTCCCATGGGAAGTGAAACCGTGCGGTCTGTCCTTCCCCGTCCGACCGGGTTGGCACGGGACTCCCTGGACGCAGGCACAGCCCATGGCAGTGCCCTCTATGGCTGCGTAGTCCGCTCTGTGTGCATCTTCACCCTCATTCCTTCGGTCAGGAGTTTGAGTGCTCTAAGGCAGGGGTCGGCAAACTCATTAGTCAACAGAGTGGCAAACGGTGGCTCACGAGCCGCAGTTTGCCGACCACTGCTGTAAGGCCGTGAGAAAGTCTGATGCAGGCCCCCGGGGCTGAGCAGGTCAGAGACAGAGCTGGTCCCAGGAATGTGCCAGCAGCAGCGGGCCCGGGACAGGAGGGAAGGGGCCAGGGTGCAGAGCCAGCCCCCTGTCCCCCGGGCACGAGGGGCAGGGGCAGGGGCTGAGGCCCCCCGGAGGGCAGTGAGTGAAGGAAGTGGCGGCTGCGGCGGGTCGCTGGGTGGCGCTGCCGCCCGGTTCGGGTCGGAGGAGAAACAGCGGAACGTCACTGCGGGGACTGTCAGAGCCGGGGGGCTGCGGGCCGCCAGCCACCACCAGCGGCTGCAGAGGCAGCCGGCTCGAGCCGACGGGGCCCTGCCGTGGCCGCAGGCTTGAAGCCGTTGCCGGAGGACGTGTGTTTTCACACATTTTATAAATCTCAGCCACACACAGCCAACCTCAAGGGACGGAAAACGACTGGAATCTGTAGCCAAACACAGGAGGCCCAGCGCGTAAACAATTTATTTTCCCGACTGTGCCTTCGCTGTAGGTTAAAACGTAAGTCAGTCCGCAGACAGACGGCCCGGAGGCCGTGGGGAGGGGCAGGCGGCGGCCGCAGAGGCTCAGGCCTGCGCCGAGACCAGCTTGCTCAGGCCGGAGAAGTAGGAGCGCTCCCGCTCACTCATCACCTCGAAGTGCAGCGGCCGCCGGCAGAAGTTGCACTCGGCCGAGGAATGTGGCTTCAGGTCCAGCCCCACACGCTTCCACGTGGCCAGCAGGCTCCCTGTGGGGGGGGGCAGTGCGGGGTTAGGAGGACTCGGCCCCCGAGAGATCGGAAGCGCCCCCTCCAAACACTCGGACAGCGTTCGCAGCAGCGCTCCTTCCGCACGAGGCAGAGCGGGACCCAAATGCCGTCCGTCCACAGGCCAGTGCGTCCATCGTCCGAGGACGCTTGGGGGGAGACGGGGCCTGCCTCCGCTCCGGCCTGAAAGGGCCCTGCCGACACCGGGGGAGCCAGGCCGCGGCCCACCGGGACCCCAGCCCGGGCAGGCCAGGCAGCGGGCGGGTCTCCAGTGTCGGGGGAGAAGGTGCCAGTGACCCCCAGTGGCTGTGGGTTTCTCTGGGGTGATGAACGTTCTAGAATCAGAGGTGACGGCACACAGTACAGTACCCTCCCTTTCCCTCGGTTCATTGTTACCTGTGGTCAACTGTGGCCTGAAGATATTACGTGGGAAATTCCAGAAATAAGCAATTCATACGCTTTAAACTGCACCCCTGTGAGTAACAGGGTGCAATCCCCGCTCCCACCAGAGGGGGCAGGCGTGGGGCGGCCAGGAGAGCAGCTGGCACTGGGACCACACACCCCGGGAAGGAGAGCGAGCGAAGCCGGACTCGGGAGCCCGGACAGGCCCGCAGAGGCCTCTCCCTCCCGGACCCCCCCGCCCCGAGGGCAGGGGCCACCCGGGGTTAGCAGATTCCCTCCGAGCTTCCGAAATGCCTCTGCAGCCTCCGGGGGGCTCAGTGTTGTTCCGTTTCGGGCAAGTTGGGCGCGCTCTGCGGGAGGCTGCCCCACTCACCCAGGAAGTAGTCCATCATCTGGGGGGTGTGGTGCGGGGTGGGGGCGATCCGCAGCAGCTCCTCCCCCCGGGGCACCGTGGGGTAGTTGATGGCCTGCACGTAGATGTGGTGTCTGCTCATGAGCTCGTCACAGACCTCGGTGTTTTTAGCCGCATCCGCCACCTGCGCGGACGGGAGGTGCGTCAGAGCGGACGGACCCGCTTGGCGGAGCTTTAATGGGCGCGCGCCATGGGCGCAGGTTCGAGCAGCTGGGCCAGCAGAGGCAGTGCCCCCAGACCCCCAGACCTGCACCACGAGGGTGCCCCGTGGTCTCCCCGGTGGGCGGGGCAGCGGCTCACGGGTGCCACCAGCGCCGGCACCACTGCGTTAGCCACACCACTCCCGGCGACACCGGGGAGGTCGCATGTCAAAGCCAGCAAGCGCTGGCTCCCGGGGTCGGGGTCAGGCCAGTGCTCAGAGGGACGCTGCTCCAGCCCGGCTGCCACCCGCCCGCCCACCCCGAGCCAAGAACCCAGCGTCTCAGCCCGGGGAGCATAGTCCGAAGAGGGGAGCACAGCCCCGGGGTAGGGAGGCACAGACCGGGGAGGGGGGCACTGCCCCGGGGAGGAGAGCTCAGCCCCGGGGTAGGGAGCACAGCCCCGGGGTAGGGAGGCACAGCCCCGGGGTAGGGAGGCACAGCCCGGGGAGGAGAGCACAGCCCCGGGGTAGGGAGCACAGCCCTGGGGTAGGGAACACAGCCCCGGGGTAGGGAGGCACAGCCCCGGGGTAGGGAGGCACAGCCCCGGGGAGGGGAGCACGGCCCGGGGAGCGGGGCACAGCCCCGGGGAGGAGAGCACGGCCCCAGGAGGGGAGGGGAGCACAGTCCAGGGGAGGGGAGCACAGCCCAGGGGAGGGGAGCACAGCCCCGGGGTAGGGAGGCACAGCCCCGGGGTAGGGAGGCACAGCCCGGGGAGGAGAGCACAGCCCAGGGGTAGGGAGCACAGCCCTGGGGTAGGGAACACAGCCCCGGGGTAGGGAGGCACAGGCCCGGGGTAGGGAGGCACAGCCCAGGGGAGGGGAGCACGGCCCGGGGAGCGGGGCGCGGCCCCGGGGAGGAGAGCACGGCCCCAGGAGGGGAGGGGAGCACAGTCCAGGGGAGGGGAGCACAGCCCAGGGGTGGGGAGCACAGCCCAGGGGAGGGGAGCACGGCCCAGGGGAGGGGAGCACGGCCCGGGGAGGGGAGGGGAGCACAGCCCAGGGGAGGGGAGCACAGCCCAGGGGTAGGGAGCACAGCCCAGGGGTAGGGAGCACAGCCCAGGGGAGGGGAGCACGGCCCGGGGAGGGAGCACGGCCCGCGCCCACCGGCCTTACCCGCACGGGGATGATGTGGCTGGGGCAGTGCACCACGGGCAGGCCGGCGTCCATGAGCATCTGCCGCAGCAGCTTGACGTTGCGCTGGTGCTGGCGGCGCAGCGCCCGGCCCTCGGCGCTCTTGAGGACGCGCACGGACTCCAGGGCGCCGGCCAGCAGCATGGGCGGCAGGGAGGTGGTGAAGATGAAGCCGGCCGCGTAGGAGCGCACGGTGTCCACCAGGGCGCTGGTGCTGGCGATGTAGCCGCCCACGCAGCCGAAGGCCTTGCCTGCGGAGGCGACACAGGCTGCTCAGTCCGCCGGCGGCGCCTGGTGCGAGGCAGGCGCTGGAGCCTCGGCACTGCTTCTCCCTCCTCCACTGGACCTCCGACCGAGGAGAGGCTGTCCGCCCGCCGCCCAAAGGGGGGCGAGGAGATCCTGGCCAGTCCATGCCACCCTGGCGCCCGGTCCCAGGGCCTGACCCCACCGTGCGCCCGGTCCCAGGGCCTGTACGCAGGCTGCTGCCTGGCTCGCCGGCGCCCTGCCCCCACCTCCCAGCACATGTGCTCTGGGACGACCTCCCCTTCGAGCATCACCTGGAGGTGGGGCTGCCGCCCAACAAAGGTGTTCGGTTTGGTGGGACCAGTTTTGGTAGAACCGGTATGATTTCCTACTTAAGCTAACACAGAACTGGCAACCAGTATTTATTGACCAGACAAACGTGAAAACTCAGAACCCCTGGGGGGGCGAGGAGGCCCGGGGAAGGGGGCCGGGGGCCGGCCTCATCTTTCATCGGGTGCTAAGTCCCTTTATGTAAAGTGTCCTCAGGTTTCAGGACCGGCACACCGAGCCCTCTCATTGCTCTGCTCTGTAATTACATTCTGGCTCGGACCCCCTGCAGGGCCGGGCGGCTTAAGCTCTTCCTGGGAAATTCCTTCTCGGGCCTTCCCAGCTCCGCTGGAGGAAGAGCGGGGTCGGGGGTCAGGCCATGAATCGGGCTTTCTCCGGGAGGGGCCCGGCTCGCCCTGCCGCCTGCCTGGTTGCAGGGTCCTGGCTGCTCCTCGGAGCTGCGGGACGCGCCCTGCCCTCACCAACTGCCACCTGGGCCTCCGATGGCCTTACTGACGTGAAGCCCTCGAATTTGCCCGATTTACACCTCCATCTCTTTAGTGCCGCGTGGGCAAAGAGGGTGTCCACACACTGTTTCCACTCTATCCCTCCACCTGCTCCACAGAGCCAGAGGGGGCGGTGCTCCCTGTCCCACGAGGACGCCGGGGCACAGACGGCCAGTGCGCTGTGCAGACAGGACTTACCCAGTCTGGCCCCGGAGACCCCGCCTCTCGACGGGGAGCTGTGGGGTGACCGGTCCCCACGGGGCAGGCAGGCGGCACAGAGCTCAGCACCGCGACACCGACCCTCTGGTCCCAGAGCCGCTCGCACAGCAGCAGTGGAACTCGAGTTCTGACCCAGGGCGCAGTCGGAGTGCAGGGTGCGGTCTGCACGGGCTCAGGCACCTGGGTCCTGGGAGCCAGGCCTCCGGCTCCGAGGGGTTCTGCTGGGCTGCGCCAGCCCCTCACTGGGAAAACAAACACTCGCCCCCAAAGTGGCCTAGGCTTCCTACGCCCCCCGGGGCCCCGTCAGGCGACTCGTTGGCACAGGGGCGCTCAGTGCAGGCAGCGGGCGCGCAGGGCACGTACCGAGCGTTCCCGAAATGATGTCCATCTTCGGCATCACTCCGTCCCGGTCGCCGATCCCTCCGCCCCGGGCGCCGTACAGCCCCACGGCGTGGACCTCGTCCACGAAGGTGATGGCCCCGAACTCGTGGGCCACGTCGCACAGCTCCTCCAGCGGGCACACCGCGCCTGCGGGCACAGACCACGCCAAGGGCTGCGCCTCAGACTTCTGTCCGAGCCCGACTGAACGACACAGTCTGGGCTTTATCCCTAACGTTCCCCGTTTCCTCGTGAACTTGGGGTCTCAGAGCGGGTAAAGGCCGGAGCAGAAACGCCATCTCCCCAAATCCGCCCAGTGTCCACCCCTGACAAACCCCAGCAGACGGGTCGAAGGAAAGAAACTGCGAAGCCACAACAGACACGTTGGGAAGGTGGCGAAAAAGAAGAGCTCAGGCCAGTTCTCCGGTGCCGGCGGCGGACTCACCGTCCATGGAGTGGACGGTCTCGAAGGCGACGATCTTGGGGACCCCGGGGTCGGCGCGCCGCAGCAGCTCCCGCAGGTGGCCCACGTCATTGTGGCGGAAGACGTACTTGGGCACCCGGCTGTTGCGAATGCCCTGGATCATGGAGGCGTGGTTGCCGGCGTCGGAGTAAATCTCGCAGCCTGGCACAAGAAAACGTCCCGTGACCCGTCTGCACCGAAGACACGTTCCTTCCCGGGAGCGGGGACAGCCACCGCCTCCCCCCGGAAAACGCTGCTCTGCCCGGAGGAAACAGCCACAGCGAGCCGGTTCCCTCCCGGCTGACCCCGACCGGGCTTCTCCTCCGAGAGGACGGGGGGGAGGAGAGCTGCAGACGGTGGGGACCCACGGCTTCCAGAGCACAGCGCGGCTGCGGAACTAGCCTACGACCAGCCTGTGCCCGTGACCCTGGTCGCGTGCGCCGGCACTCGCACCCCCCTCGACAAATGCCCAGACGTGCCGCTCCTAACGGTGCCGGTGAGGCCCCCTGGCCGGCACCATCGCCCTCCCGCTGACCCGCCGCCCGCAGGGGCCGCGCCAAGACCCGCAGTGGGTAGTGGGTGCCGGGGCACCCAGCGCCGAACCACACGGCATTGCCTTCTCCCCGCCGGGCGCACCCGCCCCAGGCCCGCTCACACCCCGCAGCCGGCGGGCAGAATGGTCTCGCGGCGCTGAGCCGCCTCGCCAGGCACCTCTTTCCCTAAGAGTTCACCTCGCCACCGAGGGGGCGCTCTGCTGCCCGGGGCACGCCGCATGGCCGTGATTAAGTGGGGAAGGGAGACTTCAGCACAAACACCCCCTCGTCGTGCCCGCGAAGCCGAGGCCCGAGACGGCCCCTGAGGGACGAGCGGCGGGAGCCGTGCGGCCGGAGACCTGGCCAGAGGCATGAGTCAGGGCCCAGGAGGGACGGACGGGGCTCCGGGGATTTCATCACACAACTCAGAGTTACACCCAGTGGAAAACCTGTGAATCACTATTTCTGGAACTTTCCATGGGATCATTCTGGACTACAGCTGACCACGGGAAACGGAAGCCACAGAAAGCAGGGACCGCCCCCAGCGCAGGCTCCCCTACCTGGCATCATCTTGGCCAGGGTGAAGAGGGTCGAGTCGTTGGCCACGAAGCAGGACGAGAACAGGAGGGCCGCGTCCTTCCCGTGGAGGTCGGCCAGCTCCTGCTCCAGGTCCACGTGGAACTTGCTGGTGCCCGAGATGTTCCTCGTGCCCCCGGCGCCCGCCCCATGCTGCTTCAAGGTGTCCCTGCAAAAGCGGGGCAGCGCGTGAGCCCCTGCTGTGGGCCCGGGGCCAGCCCGTCCCCTTTTGAATGTGTCTCTGAAGCAGCAGGAAGCGCACCCACAAACTCCAACTTCACACCCCAGGGGGCCCCAACAGCTGCTTGCACGTCAGGATTGAGAGTCCCCCGCCCCCCCCGTCGCCATTTAAAGGCCGAGAACAGTCCTTCGCTGTGGCTCCACCCCCACAGGAGAGCCGGTGTCCCGCCGAACGCGGCCCCCGGGGCTGGACGCCGAGGGCCACTCACATGACTGCCCCGCACACGCGGGGGTGGCGGCTCATGCCCAGGTAGTCGTTGCTGCACCAGACCGACACCTGCTTCCTGCGCACGGAGCCCGAGCAGTCGTCCGCCATGGGGAAGAGCTGCGCCCGGCGGTTCACGGTCTTGAACACACGGTAGGTGTGGTCGTTCTTCTTCTCGTCGATTTTCTTCTCGAAGAAGCGATCGTACTGGAACGTGGAAACAGCTGCAGGCCCAACGAGAGGCAGAGCCTGGGGGTTAGGACGCACGTCTGGGCGCGGCGGAGAGACGGGGCCACCCCGGCTCAGCCCGAGGGGCGCCGGGCAAGTGAACGATGTGTTCGCGTGGGCGAGCGAGGCACGTGGTCTGGAGGCTGTGCCCGTGTGGACGCCGTGTGAGAGGAGGCAGGTGCCACAGGGCCTGTCCTCACTACGGCCGGGAGCACCTGCTGGCGTCGAGCAGGCACGGCGTTAGTCCACACCTCACGTGGGGTTTGGTGTTGAATGTGATGCGTGCCCAAGTCCTCACCTCCCTGCATCAGGCGGGGGTGACACTCACACTTCGGCAGGTTGTCCTGCAGCAGGTGGGACACCCTCTCCGGCCTCTGCTTCCGCATCAGGTCCTGGAAGTTCTTGAGCAGCCCGCTCGGCTCCCCGCCCCCCGTCTGCACACTGATCACACCGGGGTTCACCGAGGCCTGGGCCGCCTCTGTAACAGGAGCAACAAGAGGCAAAGGGGACCCACGTTAATCCCGAGTCACAATACCTTCCGGACACGCTGTCCCTCACAGCTGGCAAAGCCCACCGTGACCGCGGTTAGCTGCAACTGGGGGTGTGAAGCTTCGCGCCCCCTCGGCTCCTGATTGGCCAGAGGCTCCAGGCCGAGGCTCTCGAGCGGGCTGGCAGGTCTTCCCCGCCACCACACCCCCGGCCCTCCCGTTTGCACCGCAGTGACCAGCTCTAGCCACGAGCACATGTCTGCCAGGGACGCTTTGCGGGGACCGTGGGTGCTCCCCGTGAAGCCGCGCCGGCACGCAGGTGAGACGGGCTGCAGTGAGCCTGTCTGCACCTTTATTCCCGCCAGACGACGGGAAAACAGCCGTGCCTGCGGGTGTGCTCAGAAAGCAGGTGGCTCCGGTAAAAGCTGGACGCCCGCCCCGTCAGAAAGCCCCGCGTTGTGCAACGCAGCCCTCTGCCAGAGCTTCCTCCCGGGCTCCGCAGGGGCCGCGCTGACACATCCTCCCAGTGGCAGCTTGTACGTGCACCCAGGGGCCCCGGAGAGCCATAAGGCGAGGGCGCCTCCCGCGGGCCGGGTACCTGTCCGCACGGCGTGCATCTCCTGCACGTCCTCCTGCAGCTCCAGGCTGGCCTTGCGGAACACGCTGCTGGCCTGCTGGCTCATCTGGGCCGCCAGGAAGGGGCATTTGCTGGCGGCGCCCTGGCTCGGGGCCGGGTGTCCGGGGGGCAGCTGCGTGCCATCTGCCGCCGGCTGGGAGCCACCTGGAGCCGGGGGAGCCTCGGCCTTGGCAGTCTTGTCCTCTGTGGGGGGAACGGAAAAACTGAGGCCCCAGACTTGGCTGCTCACCTCACCAGAAAGCCACCGGCTTCTTTCTCTTCTGGCCCCAGACAACCTGGCACTCACTCTGCCCACCACCACCCAGACACCCATCGAAGGCCGTCGGGGCCTGCTGCTGCAGCCGGCCTCTGCCCCACCGGAAACAGTGCCTCTCCAACACCCGCTGCTGTCGGAACCGGTGTGGGTCAGTGGATAGAGCGTCAGCCTGAGACTGAAGGGTCCCAGGTTCGATTCCGGTCAAGGGCATGTACCTTGGCTGCAGGCACATCCCCAGGAGGGGGTGTGCAAGAGGCAGCTGATCGGTGTTTCTCTCTCATCGATGTTTCTGACTTTCTGTCCCTCTCCCTTCCTCTCTGTAGAAAATCAATAAAATATATTTTTTAAACAAACAAACAACAAAAAAACACTGCTGTTTTCTGAGGCGGACGTTTTTAGTAAATCTACCCCACATACAGTCAGTGTGCTTCCTGAGATCACACTCACAAAGGTCACCGGGAGTGTCCATACAATTTTTTTTCTGCTAATATTTTCTTTAAGAAAGTATTTTTATTTATTGGTTTCAGAGAGGAAAGGAGAGGGAGAGAGAGAAACGTCAGTGATGAGAGAAAATCAGTGACTGCCCGCCTCCTGCGCGCCCCCTCCTGGGGACCGAGCCCACAACCAGGACACATGCCCTGATGGGGAACTGAGCCCTGACCTCCTGGTTCATAGACTGAGACTCAACCACTAGGCCACACTGGCCAGACTTTCTTAAAAACATACACACGTTTTTTACTGATTTTTTACAAAGAGGAAGGGAGAGGGAGCGTTAGAAACATCGATGACAAACATTGATTCAGCTGCCTCCTGCACCCCCTCTCCCCTACCGGGGATGTGCCCGCAACCAGGGTACATGCCCTTGACCAGAACAGAACCCGGGACCCTTGAGTCCACAGGCCGACGCTCTATCCACTGAGCAACACTGGCCAGGGCCTAACCAGATTCTTGACAGAGAAGCACAGGACTGGTCTTCTTCTTAACGAAGGAAGTCAGGCTAAGGGTGAGGTCACTGGGTTACCGCCTGCTAGAGCTCGAGTCGCTGCTGTGTCACAGGCCCACCTCCTCTCCTTCCTCATCACACGTCACCGACGTCACCCAGTGGGCTTCCCGTTACGACTCCCCTCTTCCCCTGAGCAAATTCATCCACCTTCCTTCTGGAAAAGTCTCTCCTCGTTCTGGAACACCCCTGTGAGTCACAGGCCAGCCTCTCTCAACCTGAATGACGTGTCCCAGTCCACTCTCGCTGCAATCTTCGGCCACGGGAAGTTTAAAAGGCCGTTTTGAAATCGCTTCACTCACTGCCGTCACGCAGGACGTGGAGGACAAGGAGGAGCTCCGTCACTCAGAACGGGGCCTTGGCCGCCCGGGCTGGCGTGGCCCGGAGGCTGGAGCGTCACCCCATCGGGGCTCACACCCAGGTTGCGGGTCTGACCCTTGGTGAGGGCCCCGCTCCCTGCCTTCCTCTCTCTGAAGCCAATTTTAAAAACTGATTACAGAAAAGAGCAAAAGGCAGAGTCACTACGCCATCTGGGTGTAATCTGTCGCCCTACGCACCGGTTTAATAATGCTTAACCTCTTCAGTAGATGCTTGTTTATTCTGCTCTTTTCACTGCGAACATCTGCCTGAACTAGGGGCTTGTGAGCGTCATTGACGAGGGTTCAGGGCGGCCTGTGAAGTGGACACGCCGCTCGATATTGCCCTCCTGCTGGGGACACGGTGGCACCAGAGGCCTGTGACTGCTCCGTGAAAAAATAACTCCTGAACAAAGGTCAGGAGGAAAGGCAATTCCACAAAGGACGGAATCCTTCCCACTTAAAGGGAAAGGCACGCCCCTCCCGCACCCGAGATCACCGACCCAGGCAGACTCGTCGCTAAGGTTGAGGGGCACCTGAACCCCTCTCCTGGCACAGCGGGCCTACACCTGAACCCCCTCGGATCCCTGTACTAAGCACAGAAACGTTTCAACTGTGTGCAAAGTAAAGGTACGTGTGTTAAACAACCCTGCTTTACCAAATTCTGTATGATTTCCCTGGCATGTGGCTCCTGGAGCAAGTCACAGACAGAGGGAGAGCAGCACTGGCCGGGGCTGGGGGGGAAGGGGAGAAGGAGGAGGGGGGTGGGGGCAGGGGGGGGGGGAGGGAGTGTTTAATGGGGACAGAGTTTCCGTTTTGCAAGATGGAAAGGCTCTGAAGACGGGATTGCACAACAACAGGAATGTACTCAATGCTGAGAATGACGGACGATAAGAAAAATTTCCCACCCTGAAAATAATTTTTCAAATTACCTAAAAACTGGTTGAGACGGTATGCTTTGTAGCACACTCCGTTTTTAGATATGTTAGGTGTGGAACATATCTAAAAACTGATTGAGATGGTATGCTTTGTAACATTTTACCACGATTACAAATAACATATAAAAGCAAAGTAAGAGAAAAAAAAACTTTAAAAGCCAAAAAAAAAAAAGCTTCCCCTCAATTTTGCTTTGAACCTACAACTCTAAAAATAGTCTGTTCGATTAAAAAAAAAAAAAAGGAAAGCAACGCCAAAGGGCCAAATCTTTCAGGACAGGACAGACATGCCCACTTTCCACTTCCCCGAACAGGGCACTGCCACACGGGAACACCTGCGCCCAGAGCCCGGGCGAGTGGCCGCCGACCGCGCTCCCCCTTTGGAGACGGAAAACCCCACGCGCCACCTGGGAGGTGAGGGCGACGCTGACCTGAGATAATCCCTCGGAAGAACTGAGCCTGGCACCAGGTGACCCCCTGGGTTGGCACGACCCCCCACCCCCAGCGTGGACTGAACCCCACTGGGTGGGCAAGGACCCTCACTTTCATTGGCGGGAGGCGTTTCCTTGACCTGCTGGCAGTGCGCTGCGGACGCCGACAGGGCCCGGGGGGCGGGCTGGGCCCCCACTTCCATCATCTTCGGGCAGTTTTGGGCGTAAAACAGCAGAGACTTGCCCGCCTTCTGCAGAAAGGCCTGGGGCACGCGGGACAAGAAGGGGCAGCGGCGCACCACGGTCTCCATGTCCGTCCGGGAGGTGCACTGATCCTGCAGGGGGTTGAGTGACACCGACAACTTGTTAATAATAATCGGGCAGATACCCCGGCAAGGTCACTGGGTTCGGTGTCGCCTGTCATTCGTAGCAAGGGGCCCTGGGGGTGCTGAGAAGTCTCACCCCACGATGTCTAAGAACAGAACTGCACTGAGGAGTGGGGGACACCTCTACCCAGGTCCCCCAAAGCAGCCCAGGTCCCAGCTCCATACAAAAGCACCCGCAAGCCAGCTCTCCCGAGTGGAGCAAACTCTGATTAATACCCAAGGGGTGGGACGAGGAGGGACGAGAGCGGAACAGGTTTGGGAGGTCACGGCTCCCGGCGGAGGATGCACGGAGCCCAGGGGACACCTCAGCCTACACCCAGGTGAAAGAGCGAGGCCGGGGAGGAAGCCACTGTCACCCACGGGGGCAGAAAGGGCCCCTCGTGGTCTCCCAGACCCAGGCGGCACCCAGCGGGCAGGATGTCCCTGGAACCGGGCACAGCCGACAGGGGGGCGCATAGAGGGCGAGGGCACAGGGCAGAGGGCGGGCGCCTGGCCGCTGCGGGGCGCGGGGTCTGGCGCGCGGCGCTGGCCCCGGGCGGGCACCGGCAGAGGTCACCCGGGGTCGGGGGCTCGGCAACAGCGGGGAGCAGGAGGGGAACTCCGCGGCGGCCGGTTATGCCGGGAAGGTCAGAGAGCGGTCGAAGAGGCCGAAGGTCCCGGAGGGAGAACCCCGACCCCGAGCGGGCGGCGGTGACGGGCGGTGGGGGGAGGGGGTCCCGGCGCCGCGGAGCGGGGCTGGCGCGGGCCGGAGCGCGGACCCTCACCTGCGCCGGTAACTGTGCGGAGGCGGAGGCGACGGGGGCGGCGGGGGCGGCGAGAAGCAAGACGACGAGGCCACTGGGAGCGGCGCCCTTGTCCGCGAGAGGCTGGCGGCCGCGGGCGCTGTCGTCCTGATATACGGCGGGAGGGGGCGCCGCGCGTGCGCCGTGGCGCCGGCTGAGCCGCGCAGGCGCACTGCGCCGCTCCCGGAGTCCGCGGGGCGGGGGCGGGGCGCCGGGCTTGCAGGATCGGGGTGCGGGCGGCGGGCAGGAGGAGGGCTCGGCCGTGGGGGCGAGAGGGGATGACTTCATCCTGCACACACACACCCTCACCCCGCACCCCGTGCCGCTTCCCCACGGACCAATCCGCGCTGCACAACCCACCTCCCCCCGGGGGGGGGGCCCTGCTCGGGCAGAGTGGGGGCCGGGGGGAGAACTAGGGTCGCCGGGGTTGTAAGACGGACAACTTGGACAGCGGAGGGAGGGGGAACGCGGGGTTCAGGACCAGGGTCTGGAGCAGAACCCGCGGTGCCACCCAGCTAGCTTTCAAGGTCGACGGAGGGGTTCCCGGAGGAGGCGGGGCGGGTTGGTCAAGGCTGCGGAGGTCGTTGGGGCGATGTGCAAGGGACCGGATGGGGGGGTCTCGCGGCGGGAAGGGCAGAAGCGGAAGGAGGAGGCCCCGCTGTGGCACTTGCTGGTCCCAGAGGAGGAACGGGGCTGGATGGAACCCGCACACTCCGCAGCCCTGAGACCTGGGGTGGGCGGGGACGCGGGGACGGGGTGGAAGCGCAGGGCCTGACACATAGTTAGGGTTGGCACATATTCGCTATTTTTATTTTTCACTGTGGGCTGTCCCGAGTCCCTTGCTGGCTGCCCTGGCACCAGGTGGGCGGCTCGGACTCCAGCCCAAAGCTGGCTGTGCCTCCTCTGAGTGTGCCGCAGGCCACACCTGCAGGGCAGAGCTGGGCAAGCCCCTCTCAGGAATGCCAGCCCAGCCCCCGTGCTCCACACCCGCCAGCCAAACTGAGGCCTGTGCCAGGCTCAGGGGGGCCCTAATAAGGGAGGAGCCCAGAGCGACAGTGGCCTCCCTGTGGCCAGGTGCTCCTTCCCTCTCTTGGCGTCGCAGCGAAGGCCTCTGGGTCCGCAGTGACCCCGGGACCGGTGCAGGGGCCCGGGATGAAAGCTTTGGCCTGGGAGTTCAAGGCCCAGCTCTGCCCCATCCTGCTGTGGGCCCTGGGCAGTGCCCCTCTGCCCGAGGGAGTCAAGGGGCAAGGTCAGACGCTGTGGTCTCAGGCCCAGCCAGTGTGGGTCAGTGGTTGGGCGTTGACCTATGGACAAGGGGTCAGGGTTCGATTCTCAGGGCGCACGCATATCGGAATTGCGAACTCTATTCCCAGTGTGGGGCATGCAGAAGGCAGCCCATCAGTGATGCTCTCTTATCATTGATCTTTATGTTTCTCTTTCTCTTTCTCTTTCTCTTTCTCTTTCTCTTTCTCTCTCTCTCTGAAATCAATACAAATATATTTTACTTTTAAAAATATTTATTTTATTGATTTTTCACAGAGAGGAAGGGAGAGGAATAGAAAGTCAGAAACATCGATCAATGTGCTGGGGGGTAAGGGAGGCTGGGGGAGGATATTGGGGGGGGGCGGAAAACATATGTACTACTATTAAATATAAGTTATATTGTAAATAAAATTTTTAAAAAAGAAAAGAAAAAAGAAACATCGATCAGCTGCCTCCCGCACACCCCCTACTGGGAATGTGTCCGCAACCAAGGTACATGCCCTTGACCGGAATCAAACCCGGGACCCTTCAGTCCGCAGGCCGACGCTCTATCCACTGAGCCACCCCGGCGGCAATACAAATCTGTTTTAAAGAAACAGTTTAAAAAGATACATTCGGACTCAGACCCAAGTACAGCTGGCAGTGAGTGCAGACAAAGATGGCAGTGAATGCTGGGCCCGCCTCTGGGCCTCACTCTCCTCATCGGGCTGTGGGGTCATAAGCCCTGTCCTGAGAGATCGGAGGCAGCGCAGAGCAGAGAGAGCTGGACCGGGGGTGGGGGGGCCGCACAGGGGTCCCAGCCACCGGCCTGGCTGTGTCTCTGGCCTCTGGCTTGGCCTCGGGCCGCCACCACCCCTCTCAGCTGGGCTTCCTCATTGTCGGCTGGCTCTCGGGCTGGCGCTGGCGGCTGGCAGGAGGCTCAGGTGAGGTCACGGATCCCCAGGCTCATTGTGTAAAGTTAATCCCACAGGCCCAGCCCTCTGGGAGTTTCCTGTTTGAGAGGGAAAGGTTGGGAAACAAAGAACTCGGATGTTGGAAACACGTCCAGATGGAGGAGAAGGCTCGGGCTCTGAAGGAGGGGGATCCCCCTGCCAGGAAGTTCCCGGAGGAGTGTGCTGCCGGGCAGGGGGGCTGCGTGGGGCTGGGAGGCGGGTGGGTGAGGCGTGGAGTGGGAGAGGCCCAGGCAGTCCCCCTCCCTGGGAGGGGGGGTGACTCAGCCCACAGCTGGCTGCTGGGGCCTCGGGGCCAGGAGGTCAGGCTAGGGGGTCCTGAAAGAGCCACAGAGCTTGCCGGGCCTGGCTCCCCCGCCCCCCCCAATACACACACGCACACGCACATGGGGCACGGTGGGCAAGCATACTCTCCGCCACACCCCTTCGGTTCTGCCCCAGGAATCTGCGTTTTCGTTTTTTAAAAACAAATTTTTATTGGTTTCAGAGAGGAAGGGAGAGGGAGAGAGAGAGCATCAATGGAGAGCGAGAATCATGGATCGGCTGCCGCCTGCACCCCCACACGGGACTGAGCCCAAACCTCCTGGTTCATAGGTCGAGGCTCAGCCTGCGAGCCGGGCCCGCCTGGCGGACCCTGCGTTTAAAGCAGGCCTCTCTCCTGCTAAAGTGTGTGTGTGGGGGGGGGGGGGGGGCGGGGGGCTATCTTGGGGCCACGTTTTAGGAAAGTGGTTTCCACTTGGAGAGCAGGACAGGCAAGCTGCGAATTAATCCTGGCTAGGCCGCCTTCTGCCTCTGGGGTGGGAGGCAAACCGCCCTGCGCCCTGAGCTTCGGGGGTGGTCCCCGTTCCGGCAGAGTTGTGATCCCTCTGCGGCTCCATTCAGGCATCTCTCACCTTCTCCCTCCTCCCTTTTCCCTGTCTTCCCTCCAGCCCCGTTCCCCCCCCCCCCCAATGCCTGCTCCTCCGAGCTGCTGCACAAACTCATCTTATCACCCCTGCGCTGGGCAGGGAAGGCCAAGCCGCTGGAGCCCAGGCGAGGCCAGGCCGTTCCGGGGAGAACACTGACCCTGGCCTCCCCCTCCCCCCACCCCGTCTGCGTCATCGCACCGTCCATCGGGGCTCTTGCGCACAGCACCCACCCTGCAGTCAAGGAGGAAGGGGGCTGTCCACCCAGCAGTCACGGATTCCATTCCCCCCTCGGGGACAGGGGGTATTTTTAGCAGGCCCCGCTGTGAGGGTCAGGCTGCCGAGGGACCTTGGGCCAGCGCATGCTTTCCTCTGGGCCTGGGTTTCCACTTCTGTCAGCCTTCCCCTCAGGGAGACCGGGGTGGACGTGGGACTGTCGTGTAGACGGACAGATCTCCCTCCTATGCTGCCGATGTTTCGTATGGCTTTGGCCTTGGGCTAGCCCGGGGCCCCCAACTGCTACCAGCAATGTGATCAACCAAGGCAAAGCCTTCCTTCTTTCTTCCCTCCTTCCTTCCTTCCTTCCTTTTTTTTTTTTTAATTTTAGGGAGGAAGGGAAAAGGAAAGAGAGAGAGAAACGTCAATAATAAGAGAGAATCACTAATCGCCTGCCTCCCGCATGCCTCCCTCCGGGGATTGAGCCTGCAACCCGGGCATGTGCCCTTGACCGGAATGGAACCCGATGCTGGAAGCCAGTCATTGTTTTAATAACGGAGAGCTGTGGGCGGAATCCGGAGGCTGATCTACCTTTAACTGCTCTGAGGGGTCTGACCTGGTTACTGGATGTTGGTGGTTGAAGCAGCCCCCACCTGTTAGTCCTAAGAAGATTCACTAATTAGCTTTTATTGGGGTTTCCTGCCTGGGGGAGACGGGTGTATCTTATGATCTTAATCTTAATAAAAGGGATGGTAAAGCCAGAGCGGGCAGTAGTCCTCCCACTAGAGTTGGACTGCGCCTGGCCCCCATTTCCCAAATTAACGTTTTTCTAAGTTTCTATTCATTTGTGTGCGGCCTTCTGCAGAAACCCGAACCCTGAACCGGGGACCCTGAATCACTCAGGACATGAAAGGGGTTTTCCACAACCTGGGACCTTCAGTCCTCAGGCCAACGCTATCCACTGAGCCAAATCGGTTAGGGTGCAAGGGCTTCGTTTCTTTCCGGTCCCGGAGGCATTGAAAGGCCTGCCCAGCACCCCTTCTGCCGAGAGATGGGGGAGCTGGGACAGAGGAGGGAGGAGGCGGGGAGAGAGGGCGGGAGAGTGAGCAAGGCTCAGGGAGCAGTCGGGAGACAGCGGGCAGGGCTAACTGCAGCGGGCGGGGTGGCAGCAGTGACCCCTCGGTTCTTGTTTGGCTGGGATTAGCCACGCGACCTCAGCAGTCTCCAAGCAGCAGGCCCGGATAGCGATCAGCCCCACACATGGGACAAAAGTGCCAAAGTTCAGCCCCAGGCCCCGCAGCCAGCGAGCGGAGAGCATGGCCGGCCTGCTGACCGGCCTCCTCGCCCAGCGCTCCACCCCGGGGAGGGAGGGAGCCGGGAGGAGGGAGGCTGGGCTGCAGCTGGGGGTTCAGGTCTCCGTGGAATCGGGGATGGGTCCAGTGTGGGTCGGCAGAATCTTCTGAAAAAGAAAAAGAATCCTCTAAAATAAAGTAAGCCCTGGCTGGTTTGGCTCCGTGGATAGAGCGTCGGCCTCTGGCCTGAAAGGCCCCGGGCGGGTTGCAGGCACATCCCCAGTGGGGGGTGTGCAGGAGGCAGCTGAATCGGTGTCTCTCTCATCGGTGTTTCTAACTCTCTGTCCCTCTCTCTTCCTCTGTAAAAAATACCAATAAAATATGTTAAAAAATATAAACAAAGTAATTCCGTAATAAAAACCACTGCCTTCTTGGATGCGGTTTCTTTTTCGCAGAGGGATCCCAATTCTGCCAGAATGGGGACCACCCAGTCACCGGGCGTTTGCAAAAAACTGAAGCTTAGGGCGCGGGGTGATGAGAGAGGAAGAGAGAGGGAGAGAGAAACATCAGCGATGCGAGAGAATCAGGATCGGCCGCCTCCTGCACGCCCCCCACCGGGGATGGAGCCCGCCACCTGGGCCTGTGCCCCGACCGGGACTTGAACCCCGACCTCCTGGTGCCTAGGCTGACACTCACCACTGAGCCACACGGGCCGGGCCTGAATGCGGTTCTTATCGAGCTCTCACTGCCACAAGGTAGCTCCGGAGTTCTCCAAGCGGAGGCTGGTGTGGTGCGTGATTAGCATCTACAACCAGAAAGGGGATTTTCCCTGAGGAAGCGGTGAGCCATGTGCATTCAGCTGAAGGTCAGGAGCCAAACCGCCTCCAGGGAAGGACTCCCCTGACCGAGGTTCCAGCCCCCGAGCCCTACAGCCTCCACAGTCATGTGAGTCCATTCCTAAAATAACCCGAGAAATCGGTTCTGGTCCGTCCGGTGTGGCTCAGCATCGGCCTAGGCACCGGGGGTCACGGTTCCATTCCCGCTCAGGGCACAGGCCTGGGCTGTGGGCTCCAATCCCAGCGGGGACTTGCAGGAGGCAGCCGATCCACAATTCTCTCTCATCAGGGATGTTTCTCTCCCTCTCTCCCTTCCTCTCTGAAATCATTAAAAACATATATATATATTTTCAAATATATTTATTGATTTTTTTACAGAGAAGAAGGGAGAGGGATAGAAATTTAGAAACATCGATCAGCTGCCTCCTGCACACCCTCTACTGGGGATGTGCCTTGCAACCAAGGTCCATGCCCTTGACTGGAATCGAACCGGGGACCCTTCGGTCTGCAAGCCGACACTCTATCCACTGAGCCAAACCGGTTTTGGCTAAAAACATATATATATTTAAAATTGGTTCTGTTTCTCCGCAGAACCCTGGCTGATGTGCTTTCTGCGCTCGAGGTGGGAGGTGGGCGTGGGGCCCCTCGGCCTGGCTCTGGGCTGGTGGGCCCAGCACCGGGAAGCCGGGCAGGCAGTGTCAGGCTGCAGATGGATGCGGGACTGGGGCTTGGAGGTAACTGTCCAAGTTGACCAGAGCTGGCGTGGGCATGCGAGCAGCCCGCCCGCCCGCCCTCCTCTCTCAGTGTCTCCTTGCCTGGCCACCCACCCCTTGCCCGTGCCCAGACCCTCGGCCCAGGGTGCCAAGGGGCCACATGCACTCCCTCTCTCCAGGGTTCCCTTTAGGCCTGAAGCCCTGGAGCCGGGGGAAGAGGGGAGGGCACGTGGTGAGGCCAGAACTGAGCTGCCCCCCCCCCCCCCGACTCCCACTGGGACTGAGTTAACAGTTTCTTGTGCAAGACTCGCCGCTTGTGACACGCCAACGTTCGCAGCCCGGCGCCGGCGGCCTTGAGAGCCCTTGTGAGTGCAATCAGCCGGGGCTGCTGGCTAAACAGCCACCCCCACTGGGGGGCATTCCCCCCCCCCCCCCCCCCCCCCCGGCAGGCTGATCCCTGAGGGGCCAGAGGCCAGGGCAGCGGGAGGTCTGGGGGCCCCTGGACTGAGGGGCAGCCACAGGGGCCTGCCCTTCTTCCCATTTTTCCAGGAAAGCCTCGCCTCCCGGTTTTTATGTGAGCACTTTGCATTCTGTGTGTGTCTTTAATGAGAAAAACGTATTTGAACAGATAATATTTGCTTACGGTAAAAACGCAAATAGTATGTATGGCAGGGAAAGCAAAAGGTCCCCTGGCCTGGCCCGGGGGGCTCAGCTGGTTGGGTGTCGTCCGTGCACCGAAAGGTGGCTGGTTCGACTCCCGGTCAGGGCACATGCCCAGGTTGTGGGCTCGATCCCCAGTGGGGGGGGGGGGGGTGTAGGAGGCAGCCGATCGCTCAATGTTATGTTCTCACTTCCATGTTTCTCTCCTCTCCTGTCTCTCTAAAAATACATAAAGCATCATATCTAATAAA
Organism: Antrozous pallidus; assembly: GCA_027563665.1. Taxonomy (NCBI): domain Eukaryota; kingdom Metazoa; phylum Chordata; class Mammalia; order Chiroptera; family Vespertilionidae; genus Antrozous; species Antrozous pallidus. The sequence goes on from CM050524.1 coordinate 60,447,450, forward strand.
ACCCTGATATGCAAATTGACCGGACAGCTGAACCACCAGTCGTTATGACACACACTGACCACCAGGGGGCATACGCTCAATGCAGGGGCTGCCCCCTGGTGGTCAGTGCCAGGCTAATGGCTGGCGAGCACAGTGGTGGTGGGGGAGCCTCTCCTGCCTCCGCCGCAGGTGAGCAGTAAGGAGCGAGGGGTCCCGGACTGCAAGAGGGCACAGGCTGGGCTGAGGGACCCCCCTCGAGTGCACACATTTTGTGCAACGGGCTTCTAGTTCTTTAAATAAAATAAAGAAAGAAGTTCCGCTCATCTGGGTCTTACCCAAGACAACATGGCTGGCAGTTCTCCAGGGCCTTTCCAGAAAGATCTCCCTCAGTCACTCAGGGAGGGGCAGCTGAAGGCCGCCAAGCCCTCGGGGGAGCTGCAGAGGCTGGTGTAGCTGGTGGGGGACCCTGAGGGCAGCACGGGCAGCTGGGCCAGCGGAGGAGCCCTGAGAGCCAGCCCAGAGAGGGACCCTGTCCTGCAGGGTTGGGGTCGGGGGACAGCCCTGGAGCCTCGGGGCTCAGCCCCAGCCGAAGCAGACCCCAGGGTTGAGACAGGGTGAGTGCCAGGCCCAGCCATGGTGGAGGCCTTGTGGGGGTGGGGGCGCAGCCACGACGTTTACCCAACCTCCCCACCTTCTGGCTCCCTGCAGCGGCTGTTGGGACACCAGCTCAGAGCTTACTCCAGCTAACGGCCGCCACCCCCCCAGCCCTGGGTTCCTCTTTTCTGAGCCTCCCACTCGGGTCCGTTGGGACTTTGCCTACATGGCTCTGACCGGGGGGGGGGGGGGGGGGGGGGGGGGGGGGGTGTTTCAGCAGTCCTGCTGGCTCACGGGAGGTGCTCTGAGTCTTTGTGGAAGGGAGGGGCGAGGGAACAAGCGCACAGGTGCATGCGCCCATGAACGAGAGCGTGCAGTGGGTGATGCATGCAGGCTCCCTGCACCCCGAATGCGGGAGTGGGGGGGGAGAGTAAGGGGGTTCTCAGGCCCCGCGATGAGGCCGCCTGTGGGCAAGTTATCAGCCAACGAGGCAGGTGTGGAAAGTGGGAAGCAGATGGCTGGTCAGCACACAGCCCACAGACGGGCAGGAATCCAAGCGAGGTCACTTACTAGGCGCCCAGCTGCTTGGGCACCCATGGGAGCCTGCCCCAGGGAGGCCGGCGAGTGCCCACATCCCGGGCACCCCGCCACCGCACTGCCTGCAAGTTCAAGCTCTCGTGGGCGCTCCCGCAGCCTGCACAGCCTCCTCCTCGCCCCCCTCTGCGCTCACCTGGGGCTGCCGTCTCTGATCGGGGCCTGGCTGTGGACGAGGGTGGGGGGGTGGGGGGGGTGTCAGCACCCCATGGAGGCTCCGTGCAGCTGCGCTGGGGTGGGGGCTTTGGGACAGACCACTGGGCATTTGGCACACACACACCCCCAGGCCCCTCATCCCTCCCATCCCTCCTCCCTCCTGTCCTCACTGCCTCTGATGGGAAGGTGACAGGGGGGCACTCTGGCTGGGTAAGGACATGGGGACCATTGTCCCAGCTGCCTTGCCTCACGGACAGAAAGCTGCTCACGGCTCCAAGGTGACTTCCAGGTTTAGGGGTTCCTCGGGCCGAGTTTCGCTCACAGTCAGGAGCACACATCGGGTGTCCCTCCTTCACACCCGGTCCCAGGCCCAAAGGTGCCAGAGCCACCAACACCCCCTGTGCACAGCCCGTGCCCAGCAACTCACACTCTCAGCACCTGCAGCCTCGAAGTCACAGCATCCCAGTGTCTCAGGTGGAGGAGGACCGTCACACACAGTGTCACTCCCATGTGCAGAGTCTCGGGATTGCGGACGCTGTATCACCCCTCCCCCCCCCCTTTTTTATGGAGAGGAAGGGAGAGGGATAGAGAGTCAGAAACATTGATGAGATAGAAACATCGACCAGCTGCCTCCTGCATACCCCCTGCTAGGGATGTGCCTAAGGTACATGCCCTTGACCAGAATCAAACCTGGGACCCTTCAGTCTGAAGGCTGAAGTTCTATCCACTGAGCCAATCCGGTTTCAGCCACCTCTCACCCTTACTGCCAACCCCGAAACCAAGTGTTCACTAGCTGCCTGGGATGGGGTCTCACCACCCCTCCCTTCACGCCCCCAAATCCCTGATGAGGCCTGAGCCCTGACAGCTCCCCCTCAGCCTCCTGTTCCGGGCTCATCCTGCTCCAGGTGCCCGCTGAAACGACCCCTTGACCAGCGTGCCCCCAGAGAGTCCCCAGGGCATCACAGTCAAGCGGTGTGACTGTAACAGTCCCTTCTTCTCTCCGGGGCTCAGTTTCCCCACCTGTTTTTAAAATATTTTTATTGATTTTTTACATAGAGAAAGGGAGAGGGAGTTAGAAACGTCGATGAGAGAGAAACATCCATCAGCTGCCTCCTGCACACCCCCTACTGGGGATGTGCCCGCAACCAAGGTCCATGCCCTTGACCGGAATCGAAGCTGGGACCTTTCAGTCCGCAGGCCAACACTATATCCACTGAGCCAAACAGGATAGGGCTCCCCCCTGTTTAGTGGGGGTGCAGACCTGTGGCTCCAAGTGTTTTTTCTGGCACTTGAGACGGGGAGAGCTCTGAACCCGTGGTCTGCCTGGCACTTCCTGGGCCCCGGGCAGATGGGAGCGGGGCCATCTGGGCCCGGAGCCTCTGCCCCGCGCTCTGGCGGGGTGCCGCTTGCTGCTGAGTGGCCCTCAGCAAGGTTTCCTGGGAGCAGAGCCCAGCCCAGCCGTGCCCAAGGCCTCCCGGGGACCCCAGCCCCCTGATGCCTGGCTGTGGGCGGGGCCCGGGGAGGGGCTGTCCGGCTTGGAGGCCAGGCCGCAGGACTGATCCCCGGGGCCCACCCGTGCAGCCAACACCAAGCAGTATGTTAGCCAGAGACTGCCAGTAACTGGCCCGAGGCCCATCAGGTGGCCCCTCCCTCTTTCCTTCTTGTTCCTGATCCCCCGACTCCTGGGGTCCCAGGGCGGTTCAGGAGCGAGTATGCCCCCCAGACCTCGGGAAAGATCGGTGGGTTTACACATCACCCTGGTCCAGCCAGGGGCACCTGGAGCTTCGTGCACCTCCCAGAGGGCAAGGGAAGGTGGCGTCCAGCCAGGCGTACTTGGGGGTGGGGCGGGGGTGGGGGGGAGAAAACCAGCTGAAATGTGACCCATCGGCCTTTGTGCCTTTGTCACGCAGGTGTTAACAGGTGATCTCTGCAAATGAACGCTCCTGCTGGGCAAGGGGAGCAGTTACGCAATCAGCTGGCAGCAAAGGTGAGCCTGTGTCTGGCTGGCAATTCTGGCAGCGCCTTTCACTGGTCCTGCGAGTCCAGGGCCTTTAGGGGTGCCGGGCCTGAGGGGTGCAGGGGGAGGGAAGGGCCAAGGACATGAGCTCATTTCCCACACCCCACCCAGCCCTGTCCTCCTGCCTCAGGTGGTGGGAGCACGGGAGCCACGCTGCTGGAGGGGTGCCAGCGATCCCCCAGAGCTCTGAGCCCCAGCCCAGGGTTCCAGACTCAGCAGGGCCCCGAGAACCTGCTCCAGGCTCCGTTTCTCCAAGTTCTCAGGGCTGCTGCCCGGACCGCACCCAGCAAACCGTTCATCTTATCGCCAGCAGCAAGCGAGAGCCTTCCTCCCTCCCTTCCCTTCCCTTCCCTTCCCTTCCCTTCCCTTCCCTTCCCTTCCCTTCCCTTCCCTTCCCCTCCCCTCCCTTCCCCTCCCTTCCCTCCTTCTTTATTGTTTCAGAGAGGAAGGGAGAAGGAGAAAGAGATAGAAATCTCATGATGAGCCAAAACGAAACTGGTGTGGCTCTGTGGATAGAGCATCTGCCTGCAGACGGAAGGGTCCCGGGTTTGATTCCGGTCAAGGGCATGTACCTTGGCTGCGGGCACATCCCCACTAGAGGGTGTGCAGGAGGCAGCTGATCGATATTTCTCTCTCATCGATGTTTCTGACTTTCTATCCCTTTCCCTTCCTCTCTGTGAAAAATCAATAAAATGTATTTTAAAAAAAAAGAAAGAAACCTCAATGATGAGAGAATCATGGATCGGCTGCCTCCTGCACGCCCCCCACTGGGGACCAAGCCCACACCCCGGGCCTGTGCCCCGACCGGAATCAAACCTGGGGCCTCTGTGGTCTCCTGGCCCTCAGGTGGATGCACTGAGCCCGTACGCGGTTGGGGCTGGGGGGCTGGTTAAAGCAAACCTGCTGGCGTTCCTCCTCCGCTCCAAGCCCTCCCGGCTCCCTCTCGCTGGGGAGGAGCCACAGGAGTCTGCCAGGCCCACCCTCAGAGGACCCCCAACACTCGCTGCTCTGTCCCTTCCCCCCTCCCAGCAGATCGCCACCTCGGTCCTTGTGGTTGCCGTCCCCTCCACCTGGTGATGCCCCTGCCCCAGGTCTTGTGGGCAAGCCGCCCTCCTAAACCCTCTCTTCTCTTCCCAACCCCCCTCCAGCCCAGCTCTCCCCGGAGGCCCTGCGTCCAGACCCCCAAGGCCAGGGCCACGCCATCCTGTCCGCAGTGCTTGGCAAAGGTGGGAGAGGGAGGTTCAGGGGTGCCCTGACATGAACGGAACCCGGAGCTTGGGCCTCCCGAGCAGCCAGGCCTGAGCAGCTGGGGACCCCCACCAGGGGGCACGGAGTGGGACTCTCTGGCCAGGGCCGGGGCGGGGTGGGGTGGGGAGCGGGGAGGCGCCCAGGCTGCGGGACTCTGGCCCTGGCTCCACAAGGCTTATCAGTGCCGGCCCGTCTCCTGTGCCGGGAGCACGCGATGTCGCTGACGCAAACCCAGAGGTCGCGAGGTGCAGGTGAGCTCGGTTCAGCCAGCGGGTGTCTGGTGGCAGGGCCTGGCCTAGGGGTGACCCCACTGGGCAACTCGGGGAAGGAGGGTTAGCGCAGGCGTGTCTGACTGTCAGGGGTGCGGGAGTTACGGGGAGGGTGGGAGACTGGGGGACCCTCCCAGACCTCCTCCTCTAGGAGATGGGGGTGGCTGGCCGGCAACGGTCCTGGGGTCTCCGGGCCTGTCTGATTCTGGGTCCTGCTCCCCCCAGGATGGCTGTGATGGCTGTACCCGTCCCCGCCCTCACATCATGCCAAGGCTGTGGGTTTGAGTAGCCTCGGGGGCGTGGACTCCCGGCCAATGTCCATGACGTCAGCGGTGACCTTGCTCAGCATTCCCAAGGAGTTTTCTGACGCGCACAGCTTTGATGTCGGGGTCCCCCTGCCGGGGCGCTGCCAGGGAGCCCCAGGCCTGACTCTGACAGCTCTGTCTAGCAGTGGATCGCCCTGCAATGCGACTGATTGGCTGCCCAGCCTGGCCCCGCCCAGGCCACCTACAGCTGGGTCCCCAGGGGAGAGGCCTTTTGCGGACCTAGCTGTAGGCTGGCCACTGTTGCTGCTGCAATCGATTGGGGGGGCACTATCGCTGCCTGGCCCAGCCCCACCCCCCTACCTCGAGCTACTTGTCCCCCCCCCCATGATTGGCTGGTAGTGTCATGAAGGTACAGTCAAATTTGCATATTACTCTTTTGTTAGATAGGATTATTAAGATTAAGATCACAAGATACACCCATTCCCCGCCCCCCCCCCCCCCCGGAGAAAACACCAATAAAAGCCAATCAGTGAATCTAACAGGTGGGGGCTGCTCCAACCAGCAATATCCAACAATTAGCTCAGACCCTTCAGAGCAATTAAGGTGGACCAGCCCTTCAGATTCCCTGTCCGCAGCTCTCCGTCATCAAAACAATGATCGGCTTCCGGCATCCTCACATCTGTTCCCCGGAGCTGGCATTCTCGGGGGAGAAGACAGCGAATCGACGGGGCCAGTGTGCCAGGTGGCAGTCTCTCGCTGCTGGAAAGAAAGCAGGGACGGGGGAGGCGGTTGGCATTTTCGGGAGGGGGGTCGCAGAAGGGGACCCCGAGGAGGAGATGTTCGAATTCAGTCCCGCTGGAAGCACTGGGTTGAGCTGAGTGGACGTATTTCGTGGGAGTCACACTCAAGAGGCCAAAGAGCCGCATGTGGCCAGTGAGCCGCAGTTTGCCGACCACTGCCCTGGGGCAATGGAACCAGCAACCTTTTGGTGCACAGGATGGCTCTCGAACCTACTGAGTACCTGGCCAGTGCTTCAGAGTAATCTTTCCAGACCTCTGGAGGCCACGACTGCAGTACCAGAGCACAGGCCCCCTCCCACAGGCCCCCTCCCTGCCGTCTCGTTCCCTCACAACATCTCTATTTACTGCCAAAGTGAATTAGCTATCCTGTGCCCACCCATGTCAAAGCAGTATGTGCTTCTCCATTTCCCTTTTTAGCCATTCCTGGAGATATTCCCGCTGAGCTTTCTCCCGCTTCTTTAATCCGCCTCCAGGGAAGTTCCTGTAGCGAGTCCTCCTTTGATTCTAATGTAGAATAGCTGCAATACTGCCATTCTCCGAGCATTTTCTCAACCCGCAGAGATTTTGCACGACCTGAGACACTGTGGCTCAAATAAACTCATAAAACTTTCCTTTAGGCGGGGCATCCCTTGGTCTATAGAGGTTTCCTGAATCTCGCGAAACATCCGGCGCAGGTCAGTTCCAGGTGGGGAAGATGCGGGGAGTGAGGGGCGGCCGAAAGGCCTGGCTTTCCCACAGCAGAAAGTGGACAGCAACGGCCTCTGGTGGCCAGGCCCCTGGACTGCCTTCGCTTTTACGCATGTAATTAACTTACAAAGGGCTTCGCAACGCTGAGGAGCCTGGAGGGGTGCCAGGTGCACCCCACTCCCTCACATTATAAATGGGGGAACCGAGGCCACGGAGCGGAGGTCTCTCCCCCCCCCCCCCCCCCCGAGGTCGCACACGAAGCACGGGGAGCACTGAGTATGGAATCTGGGTCTCTCCACTCCACGGATGAGATTCCAAATGACCGGTGTGTTTGTTAAATCGGCATTTGTTTTCAGCGCGTTCGGAGGAGCGAACCATTTAAAGAATTCCTGAAGGGCGAAGAGTTCGCTCTTAATCAGGAGCGGAACGAAAACCGAGCCCACCGAGCGCTTTAAGAAGGTCAACAGACCAGAAGTTACTTCCGGGATTCTTACTGCCTTCGCCGCCGCCGGTTAATCACGGGCTCTCAGTCCCGCCCTCCAGGCATCTTGGGAAATGTAGTCCCAGTTCCCTCCAGACGTCAGGTGGCGGACGTCTTGGAACTGCATTTCCCAGAAGGCTGTGCGTCGCTAGCTCGGTAACCGGGCTACGGGCGGGCGGGGCGAACGCTTCGGCCAGGGCTTTGGAAATTCCCAGGGAGGATGAGCGTCGGTGGCCAGAGGCTTTGGGTGGCGCCGTCCATAGGCCGCCTGGCCTGGCCAAGGTTGGAACGGAGGCCGGGGAGCCGGTCCTACAGCTCTGCTTCCGGTAGGGGAGCAAATAGTCAAGGCGCCGCGTCTCCTTTAACTGCGGTAGGCGGGGCGAGGGGACGCGACCGGCGTTGCTATTGGCGGCGGTTGGGGGCGCGGAAACTGAACGCGCCGCAACGGCAGCGGCTGCCTCCTCGGGCTCCTGCGGCGCCTCGGGCGCCCTGGGCCCCGCCATGGCCGCGCCCTGTGCGGTAAGTGCTTGCTGGCGGCAGCCGCCGGGCACAAACCACGAGTACCTGGCCGGGGCCCTGGCTGCGGGGGACGGGGGCCTCCGGGCTCCGAGCCCGTCTCCACAGACCCGGTTTCCCGTCTGCAGGGCGCGCTGGGTCGGGGCGCCTCCTGGGTGCCAGGCCCAGTGCGGGCGGCCGGGAGAACGTTCCCGCGGAGGCCAGAGAGCTTGTTTCGAACTTGCGCGCCTCCCGGCTGGGTCGAGAGTCCGGGAGGCTGGGTCGAGAGTCCGGGAGGCTGGGTGGTGGCCTGTTGGCCCCCGTAGGCACCTGGGGACTGACATGAGCCGAGGTCCCAGGCATTTTGACCCCTAATCTAGTGCTCTTCCCGCTAGACCACCCCCCTCCCTCGTCCCCAGTATATACAAACCACAGAGTCCATGGGGTTGGGGGAGAGGGTGTTGGGAGATGTCAGGGGTTCCGGGTCAGAGGTGGACCTGAACTTGTCGCTGCCCTCGGAGCCTAGAGGTGGGCACTGTCTCACTCTTGTTCTTCCAAGAGAGTCGGGCAGGGCAGTTGCTGCTCTGTTGGGGGCCCTCCCCCAGCTGCCACTCCCTCTGTGGTTGAAAGGGGGACTCTGGCAGGTGTGTTGGGGGCGGAGCTGGGCCCCGAGCTCCAGGGACCTTTGTTCTGGTGACGGCTCTGTAGGGTGGCAGTGGCCCTGCTGGGCTCCCTGATGATGCTTGGGGCCCGGGCAGGTGTTTGCATGCTGGGAGCAATCTGGGAGCCATCTCAGTGCTAAGGCGGGAGCTGCCCTTGGATGGAGAGGCTCCCACGAGGGCCTGCTCCACACTCCTGGTCGGATTATACTCATGGAGCCGTGTCTCTGGCTTCCCGGGCGGGGCCTGGTCTGGGGCCTGGCGCTGGGTGGGGTGGAGATGGTGGTGATGCCGCCAGGGGTCTCCCCGGGGCTGACCTTTGGGTTCACAGGCCATTGGGCAGTGGGATTGATCGGAAGGGGGTGTGATGCCTGAGATGCGGGCTGCTGAAAGGCACCCATTTTCTCTCTTTCTGTCTCAAATAACTATGAGACATTATTCCCATGCCATGAGATTCACCCTTCTAAAGTGTGAGACTCAGTGTTTTTTAAAAATATATTTTATTGATTTTTTTAAAAGTATATTTTTAAAACATCAGTGAGAGAGAAACATAGATCAGCTGCCTCCTGCACACCCTACTGGGGATGTGCCCACAAGCAAGGTACATGCCCTTGACTGGAATTGAACCTGGGACTCTTTAGTCCACAGGCGGGTGCTCTATCCACTGAGCCAGACCAGTTAGGGCTATTTTACTGAGTTTTTATAGAGAGGAAAGGAGAGGGATAGAGAGAAACATTGATCAGCTGCCTCCTTGCACACCCCCCACCGGGGATGTGCCTGCAACCAACATACATGGCCTTGACTGGAATCGAACCTGGGACCTTTCAGTCCACAGGCCAGTGCGCTATCCACTGAGCACACTGGTCAGGGCAGAAACTCAGTGGTTTTTAGTGACTTCACAGTGTTTATTATGCAGCCATCATCACTGTCTCATTCCAGAACTTTTTTGTCAGCTCAGAAACCCCCATACCCAGTAATCAGTCACCCCCTTCCTGTTTCCAGCTCTCCCCAGCTCCTGGCCAGCGCTAACCTGTTTTCTGTCTCTTCTGCACATGCTGTGTAAACGGAGTCAGACAAAGCGGCCTGTGTGTCTGGCTTTCACTGGGAAGAGTTCTCCAGGCTCACGCTCACCGGCCTGTCGGTGCTTCGTGCCTCCCGTGGCTGAGGGTTCCGTCCTGTGGGGAGACCCCGTTTTGTTGATCCCTTCACCCGGCGAGCACCGGGTCAGCTTGTCAAATTCTGTAACAACAACAACAAGCCGCCTGGGATCTTCATCGGGAGTCTGTTGAATGTGTAGAACAATTTGGGGGATATAACCCCTTAAAAATACCAGGTTTCCTGAACTGTGGACATGTGCTCTCTTTCTATTTACCTGGTTTTTTCCCCCCTAAGTTTCTTTTAGTAATATTTTATAGTTCTCAGTGGATCTGTCTTTTGTTAAGCTATTCCTATTTTACATCGTTGAGGTGTGTCATAAATAGAGTTGTTACCGGCGTTTTTAGATCGATTGGTTTTTATATATTGATTTTGTATCCTACAACCTTACTGAACTTGTTAGTTCTAATAGTGTTTTAGTGGGTTCCTTAGGATTTCTTTATACAGGGTCATGCTGTGAGTATTGTTACCCCCCCACCCCCCCCCCCCCCCCCCCGCCCAGAAAGCCTCTTCCCCATCCAGCTGCCCCACATTTGACCCCGGTCTCCCCAGGAGGACCCGTCGCTGGAGAGGCATTTTAAGGGCCACCGAGATGCAGTTACCTGTGTGGACTTCAGTCTCAACACGAAGCACCTGGGTAAGGAGCCATCCTGTCCTGGCGCCAGCCTATGAGCTGAGAAGCCGGGGTCCCCCAGGGAGGTGTGGCCGGGGGAGCAGGGCACTGTGCGGACCGCGCGCTCCCTCTGGCCCTGCACCGTGCTCCGGGCAGCCTGCTCTCTGGGCGCTGGGCTTCGAGGGGTGAGGCTCAGAGAGGTTGGGCGCCCTCCTGAGAGTCAACCCAGCCTTTGAGGGTGGGACTGCTCTGTGGCTCTCTCTTGGATCTGGCTGTGGAGTGGGCCGGAACAGCGGCTCCCCCTCCTCAGGCCTCCACTGAGTGTTGTCCACAGTGATATGGGCGCCAGGAGGTGCCAGCCAGAGGGGAGGATGTGGGGCAGGCCCAGCACCCCCCACACACTGCCCTTGTGCTGCAACTGTGCCCTCTTTAAAAACAAACAAATACATGCATATATATATATATATATATATATATATATATATTGATTGATTGATTTCAGAGAGGAAGGGAGAGGGGGAGAGAGAGAGAGAGAGAGAGAGGGAGAGAGAGAGAGAGAGAGAGAACCATCAATGATGAGACTCATTGATCGGCTGCCTCCAGCACGTCCCATCCTGGGGATCGAGCTCGCAACCCAGGCACGTGCCCTTGGCCGGAATCGAACCTGGGACCCTTCAGTGCACAGGCCAACCTCTCTCCACTGAGCCACACCAGCTAGGGCTGCAGCTGTGCCCTCTTGAGCCCCCAGCTTGGCCGCTCGGGGGTTCAGACACGGCGGGCGTGGCTATGTCTTGTTTCTTTGGGCGAGATTCGCTCTTCATCTTGGGGTCCCTGCCAGAGGCTGCTGGTCTTGGAAACTGAAATCATTTTGGGGACTCCCCGTGGCTTCTGAGGGGTCGAAGGCCCATTGGCTTGGACTTGCTCTCCAGCGCCCTCAGCGGGTGTCCGGGAGCCCCGCAGCCCAGGGCCGGTGCGGCCTGTTCCCGTGGGGCGAGGGGAGCCGCTGTTCTCCGTCCCTGTCACCCCAAAGCCCTGCTGGGGACGCGAGGCCCACAGAGCCGAGGGTCACGGTGCTGCCGCCCTCCTCAGCCAGCGGCGCCATGGACTCCTGCCTCATGGTCTGGCACATGAAGCCCCAGGCACGTGCCTACCGCTTCACCGGCCACAAGGACGCCGTCACCTCTGTGAACTTCTCCCCGTCCGGACACCTGCTGGCCTCGGGCTCCCGCGACAAGACCGTCCGCCTCTGGGTACCCAACGTGTGAGTCCAGACTGTGGTGCCTGTCTGCGTCCGGGGCCTGGGGCAGGCACTGTCCCCACTCAGGTCCCCATCCCGTCTGGCCTGGTCGCCGTGGGACACCTCCCATCGGGGTCAGGAGAGGAGCGGGGGGCTGACCCCGGCCATTGTGGAAGCGACGTGCTGGCTGCACGCGGGTGGCGGGGCTCTGGACGCTCAGGCCCTGGCGGACTTAGGGAAGAGCCCGGCTCCCGTTGCTGAGCCCGGTGCCTGTCCTCGCAGCAAAGGGGAGTCAACTGTGTTTCGTGCCCACACGGCCACGGTGCGGAGCGTCCATTTCTGCAGCGACGGCCAGTCCCTCGTGACGGCCTCCGACGACAAGACCGTCAAGGTGTGGTCCACCCATCGCCAGAAGTTCCTGTTCTCCCTGAGCCAGCACATCAACTGGGTCCGCTGTGCCAGGTGAGCGTCCTGCCCGCCGGGGGGGGGGGGGGGGGGGGGGGGGGTGGGGGGGGGGTGGGGGGGGTGGGGGGGTGGGGGTGGGGTGTGGGGGGGGTGTGCCGGCATCCTGACCTTGGGCAAGGTAGCCACTCCCTAATTTTCCTGGACCTCGGCTTCCTCATCCAGGAAATGGAAACAGTAATACCTCTTCCTTTGTAAGTTGTTGAGCAACTTCCCTGAGCTCCTGGGTGACAAGTGAGTTATCCTGTTGTCATGGTGACCGACACAAGGGCTTAAACAGCCCAGGGCATGACAACAGTGATAAGATGACATCCTCTGATTCCTCCGGCAGTCCTGGGGGCGGGGGTGTCACTCCATTTGCCTGAGGAAACTGAGGCTCAGAACTGGGCAGTATTAGTATCTTGCCCCGGGCACAGGGTGGGTGTGTGCAGAGCTGGGTCCAGCCTGTCCCTGGCCCCCAGGTTGCCTCCTTTCCTCCTGGGTGCTGCTGGGGGGAGGGAGGGATCTTGCTCTGGGTCTGTGACTGGGCCAGGCTTCGTGCTGGCCTTCCCTTTGGTGTGGGGAGCAGTGCTGAGGGGATGCGTGACCCAAAGGACCCATAAATGTGTCTGCTTCCAGCCTTTTCTTTCTTTCAGCAGAGGTCTCCCCTGTCAGATCTCCGATCCGGTGGAGGAGGTTGGGGGTGTGGGACTCTGGGAACCATGGGAATCAGAGATCAGGGACTGGCTGTGTGCAAGAGACATGTTCTCCAGGGCACCCGTTCCCTTGTGCTGGGAGGTCCCTGATCCTCTGAGGTCTCGCCATCAGGTGCCCTAGAACCCCACATCATTGCTGGCAGCTTGTGAGTTGCTGACGCACTGGGAGTCACAGAGACTCGGGACCTGGAACAATGTGGGCTTTGGGCCACCTTAACACTAGCAGTGCCAGCAGTCCTGCGCACATCGCCCCCTCCCTGCCATGCTCGGGCCTGCCCTCCTGTGCCTGCCCATCTCACGGAGGGGCAGCCGGCCCAGGGTCACGGGTCAGAGCAAGGCATGTGGCCTGCTGGCTCCTGGGACAGGCAGTGGGCAGTGCGAGAGGGCGGCTGTGGGAGGTGGAGTGGGGCGCCGGGACCTCTCAGCCTGCGGTGTGACCTGCCTGGCCTGCCTCAGGTTCTCCCCCGACGGGCGGCTCATCGTGTCCGCCAGTGACGACAAGACGGTCAAGCTGTGGGACAAGACCAGCCGCGAGTGTGTGCACTCGTACTGCGAGCACGGCGGGTGAGTCCGGGCCTCCGCCTGCGGGGTCAGCAGAGGGGGCCGGGCAGCCGACTGCCACCCCCGGCTCTGCTGGCCTGCGGCCGGAGGTTCAGCTCCATCCCTGGCAGTAAGGGGGAGCTTAACCCCTGGGGTGGGTTCTACCTCAGGGCATGTAATTCTTGAGGCCCCTCTTCTCACTCTGCTTCTCAGAATTGTGATGTCTCTGAAAGCAGTTGAACCCACACCCCCTAAAAGCACGTAGGTGCGATCCCCGTGGGGAGGTGTGTGCCCCGTGCGGAGTGTGATCCCCGTGCGGAGTGCGATCCCCGTGGGGAGGTGCGTGCCCCGTGCGGAGTGCGATCCCCGTGGGGAGGTGCGTGCCCCGTGCGGAGGTGCGTGCCCCGTGCGGAGTGTGATCCCCGTGCGGAGTGCGATCCCCGTGGGGAGTGTGATCCCTTGTGTATGTGTGATTCCTGTGTCATGGTGGCTTTATAAGTGAAGGGGATCGCAACCTTGTAGCCGGTGGTGGCTCTTCACACTGCCGTGTCATCGGGAGCGGGAGGGCCTGCGGCCCAGCGAGACTCCCCTCTTCTGGGTTCTAATGCGCCCGAGCTGCTACGCTCTCAGTGAGAGCCCCCTGAGAGCCGGCCACATGCCCACCTGGTGTCCCGCTGGGCACACTGAGGGCCCGGGCCCTGCTGGCCTTTGGCGTGGGCCCCAGCGGGCAGGCCTGCTGCCTCCAGTCGGCGAGGGCGCCGTCTCCGCCTCGGAGCTGAGCAGCGGCCGACCTTGGTCTGGAGACTGCTTTCTGCCCTTGTGTTGGAAGTTGGTGTGGGCCCTGCTCCCTCGGGCGCGTGCTGCAGAGACGGGGGGCCCTGAGAGGCGGGCGGCGCCCGCACAGCCTCTGACGGGACCCGGCCCTGTCTCCAGCTTCGTCACCTACGTGGACTTCCACCCCAGCGGCACGTGCATCGCGGCCGCCGGCATGGACAACACGGTGAAGCTGTGGGACGTGCGGACGCACCGGCTCCTGCAGCACTATCAGCGTGAGTGCCCGCCCGGGCTCCAGGCCGCGCAGTGCCGCCTGCGGGGAGCGTGCACAGCCCTGTGGGTGGGGGGGGGCCGGTGCGTCAGGGCCTCCAGGGCCGGTCGCCTTGGCCAGGAGATGGACACGCCCTTTGTCCCCCTCATGAGTGGCAGCGGCCATGCTCACTGCAGGGCCAGACGGGGAGCCCTTGCTGCGTCTCTGGCCAGGGCTCCTCTCCGGGGCACCTCTGGCGCTGCCCGTGCCACTGCCCCCCCTTTCCCCCCCCGTGGCAGAGGCTCTGCCCTCCAGGGCCACGCTGGCAGCCCTTGACCTGCAAAGGGGACTAAGTTTAACATTCATGGGCTCACTTCCAAAGTTCATACCTGAACACGGGACACGTGTGGGCCTGGGGTTCAGAGCAACACCCCACAAGCCCTTCCTGGTGGGTTCTCAGATGCTTGAGGACAGCACTTTCTTGGGGCAACCAAAATGACAGGCCAGAAGAAGGTGGAGCGGGTGGACTTGAAAGGCACGTGGTGAAGGGGGCTCTGCGCCCACGTCAGTGTCCTAGCTGCGGGACTTGGGGGATCGCGACCCCTCAGGGCTTCCCGGGGCAACCACGGGGCCTCTCGCAGGTGGTGCTGGGAGGATAGCGTTGGTCCATGGGAGAGCGTGGGGAGTGCCTGGCACGGAGCGGGAGCCAGGGACGTCTGAGGGACTGTGCCAGTGATGGCTGCCCATGCTAGGGCTCAGCCTGGAGTCAGAGGGTCTGGTGTCCTCACAGCCAGGCTCCGTGGTCAAGACCTGCAGTGCCCTGCATGACCGCCAGGTGGCAGGGCAAGCCACGGGAACCAATTGTCTCCACAGAGCCCTGGGGTTTGTCACTGACGATGCCTCTTTCAGAGGCTTCTAGAACAGCTTCTAGAGCTGCAGTGGGGGTCTGCACTCTACTTGGAGGCCATGCCCCTCCCCCTGCCAGGCTTAGAGGCCTTTCTTCTGCTCCAGGCCTGAGCTGGACGCTCTATCCACTGAGCCAAATCGGTTTCGGCTTCGTTGACCCAAATCCAACCTGGGACCTTTCAGTCCGCAGGTCGATGCTCTATCCACTGAGCCAAATCGGTTTCGGCTTGATTCTAGCCTTTGGCTTGCTCAGGCCCCTGAGGGCTTGGCCTGGCCTCGCAAAGCTTTAGCTAGAGCTCCCCATTCTCTGTCCCCCAGGCCTCAGCCTCCCCCAGGTGTGGGCACGGGCTTTTACCGCAGCTGTGCAGCCAGCTGTGCCCCTCGGCTTGGCCTCTGAGACCGAAAGGGCTGGTCTGAGGCAGTGCAGTCTCCCCGCTCCGGCCAGCTCTGCAAGGCGGCCACGTGACATGCACAGATCGAGCAGCTGTCCTGGGAGGTCCTGTGGGGCTCCTCAGGGCTCCTCTGAGCGAGGGCCACCCTGGTCCAGCCTCGGGGGGCCCTGATGGCCCGCCTCAAGCCTCAGCGGGGCCCCGGGGCCTCCCAGCCACGCCTGATGGGTGCCCCTCCCCCAGTGCACACCGCCGCTGTGAACGCCCTGTCCTTCCACCCGTCGGGAAACTACCTGGTCACAGCCTCCAGCGACTCGACCCTGAAGATCGTGGACCTCATGGAGGGCCGGCTGCTCTACACGCTCCATGGGCACCAGGTGAGGCTCGGCCTGCGCCGCGGGAGTGGGTCCATCCAGGCGGCGTGTCTGGTCCCCTCGCTGCCTGGGCAGGGGCTGAGATGCAGGAACAGGTTCGCCCCCATCAGACCTGTGGCCTCCATCAGTGCTGGGCCCGGCTGCAGCTGAGTAGGGACTGGGGAGCTCGGGGGTGGGAGGGGGCAGGCAGCATCTGGACGTGGTGGTCAGACTCCCCTGGGGCGGTGAGTGCTGCCTGTCTCTCAGGACCTCAGGGTCTCTTGGTCCCGCTGGACGGAGCCCCGGAGCCCCTGCCCTGCTGGCCTTGGGGTCTCTGGGCTCAGGATGGCTGTGCGGGAACCCCTGGGTTCGGGCTGGCTGTGTGAGGCGGCTGTGCGGGAACCCCTGGGTTCGGGCTGGCTGTGTGAGGCGGCTGTGCGGGAACCCCTGGGTTCGGGGTAGCTGTGTGAGGTGGCTGTGCGGGAACCCCTGGGTTCGGGGTAGCTGTGTGAGGCGGCTGTGTGGGAACCCCTGGGCTCAGGATGGCTGTGCGGGAACCCCTGGGTTCAGGGTAGCTGTGTGAGGCGGCTGTGTGGGAACCCCTGGCTCGGGGCAACTTTGTGGGGCGGCTGTGCGGGAACCCCTGGGCTCAAGTAGTTGTGCGGGAACCCCTGGGCTCGGGGCAGCTGTGCGGGAACTGCTGGGCTCAGGGTAGCTGTGTGGGGCGGTTGTGCGGGAATCCCTGGCTCGGGGCAACTGTGTGGGGCGGCTGTGCGGGAACCCCTGGGCTCAAGTAGCTGTGCGGGAACCCCTGGGCTCGGGGTGGCTGTGTGAGGTGGCTGTGCGGGAACCCCTGGGTTCGGGGTGGCTGTGCGGGAACCCCTGGGTTCGGGGTGGCTGTGCGGGAACCCCTGGGTTCGGGGTGGCTGTGCGGGAACCCCTGGGTTCGGGGTGGCTGTGTGAGGTGGCTGTGCGGGAACCCCTGGGTTCGGGGTGGCTGTGCGGGAACCCCTGGGTTCGGGGTGGCTGTGCGGGAACCCCTGGGTTCGGGGTGGCTGTGCGGGAACCCCTGGGTTCGGGGTGGCTGTGCGGGAACCCCTGGGTTCGGGATGGCTGTGTGAGGTGGCTGTGCGGGAACCCCTGGGTTCGGGGTGGCTGTGCGGGAACCCCTGGGTTCGGGATGGCTGTGTGAGGTGGCTGTGCGGGAACCCCTGGGTTCGGGGTGGCTGTGCGGGAACCCCTGGGTTCGGGGTCGCTGTGTGAGGTGGCTGTGCGGGAACCCCTGGGCTCAAGTAGCTGTGCGGGAATCCCTGGGTTCGGGGTGGCTGTGCGGGAACCCCTGGGTTCGGGGTAGCTGTGTGAGGTGGCTGTGCGGGAACCCCTGGGCTCAAGTAGCTGTGCGGGAATCCCTGGGTTCGGGGTGGCTGTGCGGGAACCCCTGGGTTCGGGGCGGCTGTGCGGGAACCCCTGGGCTCGGGGTAGCTGTGTGGGGCGGCTGTACGGGAACCCCTGGACTCGGGGTAGCTGTGCGGGGCGGCTGTACGGGAACCCCTGGGCTCGGGATGGCTGTGTGGGGCGGCTGTACGGGAACCCCTGGGCTCGGGATGGCTGTGCGGGGCGGCTGTGCGGGAACCCCTGGGCTCGGGATGGCTGTGCGGGGCGGCTGTGCGGGAACCCCTGGGCTCAGGATGGCTGTGCGGGGCGGGGCGGCTGTGCGGGAACCCCTGGGCTCGGGATGGCTGTGCGGGGCGGCTGTGTGGGGCGGCTGTGCGGGAACCCCTAGGCTCAGGATGGCTGTGCGGGGCGGCTGTGCGGGAACCCCTGGGCTCAGGATGGCTGTGCGGGGCGGCTGTGCGGGAACCCCTGGGCTCGGGATGGCTGTGCGGGGCGGCTGTGCGGGAACCCCTGGGCTCGGGATGGCTGTGCGGGGCGGCTGTGCGGGAACCCCTGGGCTCAGGATGGCTGTGCGGGGCGGGGCGGCTGTGCGGGAACCCCTGGGCTCAGGATGGCTGTGCGGGGCGGGGCGGGGCGGCTGTGCGGGAACCCCTGGGCTCGGGATGGCTGTGCGGGGCGGCTGTGCGGGAACCCCTGGGCTCAGGATGGCTGTGCGGGGCGGGGCGGCTGTGCGGGAACCCCTGGGCTCAGGATGGCTGTGCGGGGCGGGGCGGGGCGGGGCGGCTGTGCGGGAACCCCTGGGCTCAGGATGGCTGTGCGGGGCGGCTGTGCGGGAACCCCTGGGCTCAGGATGGCTGTGCGGGGCGGCTGTGCGGGAACCCCTGGGCTCGGGATGGCTGTGCGGGGCGGCTGTGCGGGGCGGCTGTGCGGGAACCCCTGGGCTCGGGATGGCTGTGCGGGGCGGGGCGGCTGTGCGGAAACCCCTGGGCTCAGGATGGCTGTGCGGGGCGGCTGCACTCCTGAGTGGGGCTTTGCCCGGTCTGCAGGTCTGCTTGCTGTTCCCCTCGTAGTCCGGTCCATCGGCTCTTCTCCTCCAGGGCCTGAGTCTCCGAGGCCGGGCCTGGTATCGGAGGGCCTGGGCTGGCGGGGTGCAGTGCCCTCTCTGAGCTCTGCAGTCTTCCTGTGCCATCTGCCGGCCTGCCAGGGAAGCAGGAGGAAAGGGGGCACCTGCTACTTGCTGTGTCCCGGACGGACTTGGGGTCAGGACTGCTCCGGAGCGCCCCCAGCTCCCCTCGCTGCAGCACGAAACCCCGAGAGGCAGGCCTCTCCCACCGGCCGCGGCTGCCCTGAGCCTAGTGCCCCGGGCAAGGCCCCTGCAGCTGTGTGGCAAGCGGGGCACCAATGCACTCGAAACAGAGGCTTGTTTTCCTGTATTTTCTGCAGCATCTCACGCCACACTCATTTGGTTTACGGCCCAGAGCTATTCGGGAGAGGGAGGTGGGCGGATGTGGGTGGGAGTTAAATCTGCTGTTTGTGGCTGTGCAGTTGGTGTTCGTGTCGCTGTGGAGTGACTGAGTGGCACGGGGGCCCCTGGCATATGGTTCCACGCGCCCCAGCTGGCCCCCGTGCGGGCAGGCAGCCATTGCTGAGCCGGAGCCCACCCGGGGCGCTGTCTGTGCAATCACAGGCTCAGCTACAGATCCCCGATGTCGCCATAGCTTGTGCATGCGGGGCCTCGCTGGGCGGGGACAGTGGCCACCGGGGGGCCTGGCCTCGGAGAGGAGGCAGCAGTGTGACCGGCCTGGGGCCTGTGGGCCACCTGGGCTGCTGCAGTGGGAGGGAGGGTCATGCCTCCTGGCCTGGATGGCTCAGAGGGGGAACAGCCCTGCCCGGTCTGCCTACAGACCCACGGGTTGCAGGTTCGATCCCTGGCCCGGTGAGGGCAAGTGTGGGAGACAACCAGTCCATGTGACTCTCGCCTCTCTCTCCCTCTCTCTCTCTCTTCCCCTCCCCCATCCCTCTCTCTCCCTTCACTCCTACTTTCTCTACAAATGGGAAAAATATCCTCGGGTGAGGATTTTAAAAAAGGGGGGACAGCTCATTAGTTTCAATGTGAGTAACCCAGCCACTGGCCTGGCCTCTGTCCCCTGCCTGCGGCCCACGGGTGAGGGCTGGGAGCGGGGGTCCTGGCCATGGTCAGGGAGAGCCTCGGCATGCCGGGGGAGAGCCGGGGCGGCAGCTCCGCCCAGAGGTCCCCCTCGCTGGTGGGGCCGCCCCTGGGCCACACAGCAGCTCAGCGAGCGAGCGAGCACCGGGCCCGCTGCGGGGTGGCTGGGAGGAGGGTCTGAGTGGGGCTCAGAGGCCGGAGCGCCCGCTGCCCAGGCCGGGATCGGTCACTGCCTCTCGGGAACAGTGGTGCCAGCCCAGCGTGGCCGCCAGGGAGGGCTGTCCTGCTCATTCCTCAGCCTGTGACCTGCCTTCGTCCTGGCGGAGTCTTAGGGGCGCTCGTGCCAGGTTGGGGACCGAGGCCGAAGGCGGCCCTCAGCCCTTTGTCTCGTGGCTGCGGTCGCTCAGCTCCGGTTCCTTGCTGTGCTTCTGGAATCCAGGGTGACCTTTGCGTGCGTGCTTTCTGGCTTGTTCGCAGGGTCCGGCCACCACTGTCGCCTTCTCCAGGACCGGGGAGTACTTCGCTTCCGGCGGCTCCGACGAGCAGGTGCGTAAGGAGGCCTGGCTCTCCCCGGCGCTGACCGACGGGGCGCTGATCAAAGGGGTACTGATCAAGGGGGTGCTGATCGAGGGGTGCTGATCGAGGGGTGCTGATGGTGACCGATGGGGTGCTGATCAAAGGGGTACTGATCAAGGGGGTGCTGATCGAGGGGTGCTAATGGTGACCGATGGGGTGCTGATCGGGGGGGTGCTGATCGAGGGGTGCTAATGGTGACCGATGGGGTGCTGATCGGGGGGGTGCTGATCGGGGGGGGGGTGATGATCGAGGGGTGCTGATGGTGACCGATGGGGTGCTGATCAAAGGGGTACTGATCAAGGGGGTGCTGATCGAGGGGTGCTAATGGTGACCGATGGGGTGCTGATCGGGGGGGGGTGCTGATCGAGGGGTGCTGATGGTGACCGATGGGGTGCTGATCGGGGGGGTGCTGATCGGGGGGGGGTGATGATCGAGGGGTGCTAATGGTGACCGATGAGGTGCTGATCGGGGGGGTGCTGATCGGGGGGGTGATGATCGAGGGGTGCTGATGGTGGCCGACGGGGTGCTGATCAAAGGGGTGCTGGCTGACGGGGTGCTGGCTGATGGAGCACTGATCAAGGGGATGCTGGTTGATGGGGTGCTGGCCAATAGGGCGCTGGCCAACAGGGGGCTGGCTGACGGGGCTCGGGGAGGCGGGGCCAGCGTTTCTTGTGGCCACAGAGGCAGGAGCTGGGGGCGGGTGCTCAGACCCAGGGCCCTCGCCTCCCCGGAGCAGGTACCAGCCCCCATAGGAGGATGTCGGAACATTCACCGCTCTCGCCAGCCTGGGGGCCTGGCTGCTGCCCCGGAAGAGCTGAAACAAGGCTTTGCCACTTCTCTCTCCTGGTCACATGGGAATGTGAGGTGACGGTGGTGCTCACTGCGAGCAGGGAGGGAGCCCAGGGGCCGGAGCTCTGCCGCACGGGTCCACACGGCGGCCTGTGGGCAGCCTCTCACCCCCTCCTGTGGCAAGGAAACAGTTTCAGCAGAGCCGGGGTGCCCTGGATCCTGTGGGCAGCCCCCTCATCCCCCATCCTGTGGCGAGGAAACAGTTTCAGCAGAGCTGGGGTGCCTGGAGCCCCCACTCTGCAGTCAGCGCCCTTGGCTCCTGGCCCACCTGCGTGCTGTTGGGGGGGAGGGGTCAGCATTTTCAGACTCCAAGGCTGCAGAGCTCAGGCCCCGGGGTCGGGGAGGCCTTGGGGCGTTGCTGCCTCGCCCTAGGAAACCTCTCCAGGTTCCCGGGTGGCGCTGTCTGTCCAGGGAGGAAGGGTGGCCATTCTGAGCCACTCCGGACCTGCTGGGCCGCCCAGGAGGCCTCTCCTCTGATGCTGGGACTCAGCTCTGACCACTGAGCCACCCGCTCAGGGAGCCCAGCTGCAGCCCCCTGGACCGGTGTTGTGTCTCTGCCAGGAGATCGGGGTTGGGGACAGGGGTACTACAGCACAGCCAGTAGGAGAGGCAGGCGTCTTCCCAGGCCTGCTCTGTCTCCTGCACTAACCAGACGAGGGAGGGGAAAGCGGGGACCCCGAGCCTTCCCTGGGCAGGAGGCCTGGCTCGTTGGGTGGCAGCCAGGGAAAGCAGGCCAGTGAGTTCACAGCCCACGGCAAGTCCTGGTGAAGACGGGCACACGCTCCAGGAGCCACCTGGTAGCACGCAGGGCTTCTGTCCACTCTGGCCCGGGTCTGGGCGGCTGCCGCCGTCAGTGCCCACTGCCTCCCTGAAGTCTGAGAGCCTCGGGTGACTCTGCCAGCACCCCTTCTCGTCCTGCTGGCCCTCTTGCTGCTGGAATTGACCCAGCAGTGGATGCCTGGGGCACGCTGAGTCTGCATCTTGGGCCACTGTCCTGGAAGTGGGCCCACCCGAGGGCAGCCACACGAGGCTGACACCCTCCAGCAGGGGGCGCTCTTGCTGCCCAGGAGCCTCCGGATGTGAAGGTCCTGCCAGTGGGAAGTTAAAGCAGGTGTTACCCACTTCTCCCTGGTGCCTGAGTCGGTGCCGAGCTGTGAGCCTCCCTGGGAGGGGGGAACTAGGATTGTGCCCTTTTCACAGATGAGGAAACTGAGGCACGGAGAGGTCGAGTCCCTTGCCTAGGGTGGGTGGAACCGGGATCTTCACTCCCGTGGTCTGGGCTGGAGTCCACGTGTCCACCACTTCTCGTGGCCGCAGGCCAGGCCATCGCTCTTGGAACCTCGGGATCGGTCACTGCCTCTCGGGCGGCTGGCCTGTCCTTGGGAAGTGAGGAAAAGGGACAGGTTAGGCAGTGACCTCTGAAGGAGGTAGGGGCCCTGGTGAGAAATGGCAGGTGGCAGTGCAGCGGCCGGGACAGCCCAGGCAGGGGGCAAGTGCAGGGGCCTGTGGTGGCCCTTCCAGACCTGACCGAAGGCCCGCTCTGCGGAGGGGGGCAGGTCCCAGGGTGGAGTCGGGTGTCGGGTGGCGATCACTGGCCTGCCTCGCCCAGAGCTGTGGGGTGTCCTGTGGGCCTGTCTTCTCCGTGAAGGAGTGGCGAGGGGTTTCCCCTGATTCTGTTCGCTTGTCTCTGCAGGTGATGGTCTGGAAGAGCAACTTTGATGTGGATTATGGAGACGTCGCGAGAGGGCAGAGGCCGCCGGCCGCGCTGGCCAGCTCCTCCCGCCATCTGGTGAGTGGCCTGCGGGCGCTGTGAGCCGCGGCCTGGGTCACTGAGCCGCACTGTGCTCGGAGACGGGGGGGGGGGGGGGGGGGTCAAGGCTGGTCACGGAAGGGACTAGTGAGACTGTGTCATTTAGCGAATACGCTTCGGCCCTCGTGCTATTGCTTTGTTTCAGATTTGGGGTGAGCAGCCCCCACGGAGGGCCGCAGAGCCGGCGGGCTGCTGGGGCCTGGGCCCCGGCCCACTTGGCAGGGTGCTGCCACGGCACCCACTCGTGCAGGGGTGAGGCCTGAGGCTCGAGGGGCCTCCAGGGCCCCGGTTCCTGGAGGGTGTGGGCTGCAGCCACAGCTGGGCCCTGTGGTTCTCACTTCCTTTCGTTCAAACCACAGAAAGGAAGTGCCCCAGCTACCAGCCATGTCAGCACCGTGGTTGTAAGAGGGCGTTCCGTGTTCCCGAGTTAAACAGTCAGTGATGTTTGCGGGGAGTTGGTAACTGAGTAACGGTGCGTTCAGCTTTGGCTGAAACCCGCACGAAAGCCAAGGTTGCGAGCCGGAGGGTCTCAGGCCCCCCTGGCCGCAGGCCGGGACCTCCCTCCTGGCCCTGGAGGCAGCGTGGCCTCTGCCACCCCCGGAAACTGCCCAGACAATAGGAAGTGGCTTGTCCAGGCCCCAGCGAGCCGAGGCTGCCCAGAACAGAACCCGGAAGCCTGGTCCATCCAGCCTTTGGCTCTACTAGGGACCCCCTCTCCCCACACTCCTGCCCTTCCCCATCCAGGGGAGGGTGCCGCTGTCTCTTGGAAGGCTGGGAACACCAAGGGGAGGACCCCACACCCCTTTTCTCGAGGTTGCTAGGAGAGTGGCTTGGACAAGCAGTGGGGCTCTCGGTCTTCCGTCCCTGCTCAGAGATGAGGGGCACCTTTGCTTCCCGGGACTGTGGGGCCTGCTCAGCTGGGAAGAGGCCTGTGGGTGGGGTGGGCATCCCCACGGGGGCTCAGGTGGAGGGAGGCATGGGGGCTGTGGGGTCTGAACCCTGCTGTGTGGCTCTGACAAAGACCCCACTTCCCGGCCTGCGTTGACGGGAAATAACTAAAAGGACCTCTAGCACCTGGTTTCTTCAGGGAGCTCCGCTGCAGCTCAGGGACACTGTCCTTGCCTGTCCCCCTGTGGCTGGCCTGCACGGGCTCGGGCCTGGTGAGCGGTGTGGTGGCTGCCAGGGGCTTGGCTTCTCGGGGAGCCCTGAGCACCATCGCAGTGCCCCCCCCACGCCCCAGCTCTCCAATCTTGACCCCGCCCCCGGCTCTGTGTGTGTACTCCGGGGGCCTTGGCCCTGAGCAGAGAGCCACGCCTGGGCATTTGAGGATTAGGAAGCCCATCGGGCCAGGTGCTGGGTCTTGAATTCCTGACGGTGGGCTTGTTAGAGGGTGGCAGTTAAAAGCTGGGGTGGGCCGAAACCGGTTTGGCTCAGTGGATAGAGCATCGGACTTCAGACTGAAGGGTCCCAGGTTCGATTCCGGTTGAGGGCATGTGCCTTGGCTGCGGGCACATCCCCAGTGGGGGGTGTGCAGGAGGCAGCTGATCGATGCTTCTCTCTCATCGATGTTTCTGACTTTTTACCCCTCTCCCTTCGTCTCTATAAAAAATCAATAATAAAAAAAAGGGATGGGGGGGGCAGACAGGGTGGGCAGCCCCAGGAGCCCAATTCAGCACCCCCAGCTTGGACCCCCGCCCAGGACCCGGCCCCGAGGCGTTCGGCTCCTGCTGGAACGAAGGCTGCCCGAGCCTGCTCTGAATGGCCTGTTCACTGCACAGCTATTTCCAGCCTCGGGGGGGACTCGTGGCTTATTTTTAGGCACTTTCCAAGTTGAAAAGCAAAAACCACTTCCCAGCCCTTCAGAACGTGAGTAACGGGCCCCCCTCTCTCTCTGCTCTTGGCCGAGTTGTGACGAGGGGGTGTTTGCTGTGGCTGGGGAGCTTTCTCTGCTGGGGGCTGCAGAGGAAGGGCTGAGGGTGGGCAGGAAGCTGTGAGGCTGGAGCGAGGCTGGAGGGTTCTGAGCGGAGGCCTCCTGGAGGGGCTGCGAGGCCCTGGCCCCTCCCTCCCTCCCTCCCGCCGTCTGCTGTGGGGCCTGCCCTGAGGCAGGGACCACTGTGTCCAGGCTGACCTTGGATTTGGCGCCTGCCTCTCAAGGCCCAGCTGCCACAGGGCCGATTCTGCCTCAGCCACGGAAAAGCATTTTAAAATCACTTCGAGGAGCAAGGACTCCTCTGTTCTGATTTGTGCTCGCCCTCCCTCCCCGCATCTCCCAGCCTGTTATGCAATCGGGAGGCGGCTGTGGGAGGGGGAGTGTGGAATTCTGGGTAACTCGGTAACACTGAACACCCACTTAGTAAGCTTTGGGGGCTGGCTGTCCTCCAGTGCAGACAGGACCTCCCCTTCCAGGGTCGAGGCCCTTCCTCCTCACCTCACCCGGGAGCCAGACCCTCCCTGCGGACGTCCCACCCAGTGGCACTGCCAGTGGCATTGGCCCTGTGCCTGGCACCGGCTATTTTTAAAATGTTCCTTTTCCTTCCTCTGTCCGACCAAGAGCTGGATGACCCCGACCCCCAGT
The DNA here is from genome assembly GCA_027563665.1 of Antrozous pallidus. NCBI lineage: Eukaryota > Metazoa > Chordata > Mammalia > Chiroptera > Vespertilionidae > Antrozous > Antrozous pallidus. The sequence continues at coordinate 60,472,441 of CM050524.1, forward strand.
CAGGGCGATTGTGTGTTCAAACCCCAGGGGAGGTCCACAGGCCTCTGCCTCCCGCCCAAAGCAGCCCTCGGGGTGGGCACAGGCCTCCGCCCCTCCCGCCCCGACGTCTCCGGGCAGGTGCTCAGGGCCCGGGCTCGGGGCGCAGCCTCAGGGCAGAACCGGCTCTGGAGGAGGAGGGAGGATGGTCTGTTTCCACTTCGGGCTCCTCTGGTTCTGAGGGTGGAGACCCAGCCGCACCTGCACCCTCACTTCTGCCCCTACGTTTTGTTTTGGGGTGCTACACAGGGCTGGGCCTCACTTAGGGGTTCTTGGGCCTGATTCCTCGTCCCGAGGGTCTTGGGCCCGGACCTTGCCTGTGCCGAGGCTCTGGGGGTCCACGGAGTCGGCGTGGAGGTGGGAGGCGTAGATCCACTTCCTCCGGGAACGTGGCCATGTGGGCCCCTTACCGACAACGGAGGTTTCTGGCTGGCATTGGCTTTCCGGGAGGGAGTGTGGATTTGAGGGAGCGATGGCAGATGAGGGGCAGTGGGTGTTGGGAGCAGGAATGAACCCCGATTTGCACGTCTCCTTCCTCCCCGATTCCTGTCCTCTGAGCTGCTCAGACTGTGCACGGGCTCTTGGCAGCAGGCGCCTCGGGAAGCCGTGTGCGCTGTTGGTGTCACGTCACGGGCCCAGGCTCCGCACGCCGCCCGCCTCTGCCGCTGGGCTCGGCCTCTGTGCCACCGAGACGGGCCTCTTGCGTGCTGGGCTCTGGCTGAGGAGTTCCCGCGGGCCCCGGGTCCCCGTGAACGCAGCCTGATGAGCCAGCATGGCTCCCGCGCTTCAGTGCGTCTCCCCCAACCCCGGAGCCCGTCAGCGCAGTGAGGAGCCCGCGTTCTCACGGTCCCGGTGCCGCTCTGCTGGCCCCGGGGCCGCTGCCAGCCACGCCGCGAGGAGGCAGCCTGCCCTCTGTGACGCTGGCATCCAGGCCGCGGTGGGAGGAGAGTGGCCGTCGTGGGACGTGCAGGCTCCTGGGCGCTGCGGGCAGCCTCTCCCCAGAGGAGGGGCGCTGGGTCTGCTCCCCGTGCGGTGCCCTGCGCTCTGGGTCGGCCGGCGGGGCTGTCAGCGGTGGGGTGTCTGGAGGGTGGGCCAGCGCAGCCCTCCTGGGCCTGCGGCCTCTTCTGTCATCAGTGCTGCTGCATCTGTCCAGCCACCTGTCCTTCCATTAAAATGTTTTCTTAATTGATTCCAGAGAGGAAGGGAGAGAGCATCAATGAAGAGAGAGAAACATTGCTCAGCTGCCTCCTGCTCGCCCCCTAGTGGGGATCAGGCCCACAGCCCGGCCTGTGCCCCGGCCAGGAACTGGGCCGTGCCCTCCTGGCTCATGGCATAGCACCTGTTCTCCAACCCACAGGCCACCTTCCTCCTGCCCTCTGCCCTTTGCTCTCTGCCCTCTGCCCTCTGCCCAGCAGATGTGGTGCCTGGGTCCGCTCCCCTCTCCAGAGCCTGTGGGCCTTTGGGGGAGCGGGTAGGTGACGGGCTGATAGCTGAGCTTGAAGCCACCTGGGTGCCGACAGTGATGACAGCCTGGTCAGGCCACGCTGACAAGTCCCCTCCAGGAGAGCCTCAGAGGTCATAGGTGTGACGCAGAGGCAGAGGTGAGCGACCTGAGGCCCCTGGCACCTGAGTCTCCTTCCTTCCTTCCCTCCCTAGCCCTCCCTGCCCCTCTCTCCCCCTCTCTTCTTCCTCTGTCCTCCAGCTGCATTTTCAAACCCAGAAACCTGGAAGCGGAAGAAGCCTTATGTTGCTTATGGCTCACTGATTCTCTGGGGCATCTTCCTGCTCCCTGCAGAGCTCCACTCCGCCTCTGCAGGCGGCACCTCCTCCATGCAGTCTTCCCAGGATGCCAGCAGCTGTGACCCTCCCTCCCCCGGCATTCTGCTCGCTGGGCAGCCCCTCTCTCTGGAGGCAGCTACCCAGAAGCCTCCCTGTGTCCTGGGGGCCGGGCGTGCTCTCCCATGGTGCCCAGCATGGGTCTGGGACTGGAAGCTCAGAGCCAGTTCAGTGGACACGTGCCCGTGGGCAGCGTGGGGAGTGGGAGGCTAGAGGCGGCTCTAGCAAAGTGTCCTTTGGCGTTTTGAGGGGCCCCTGACTAAAGGAGGAACTTTCTTGCCTGGTTGGTTGGGGGGGGATGGCATGGGGTGGTCTGGGCAATGGAGGGCTGTGGACTCTGCGTTTCTGGACGAGAATTTGCATTCTTTTCGTTGTTGGTGGGGTAAGCCCTCTGCAGCTTCTGTCTTGCAGACTGGATGGCAGCCTGGCCATGGGGTGCAGGGTGCTGGGCGATTCTCGTGCTTGTGTTCTCATTGGTTGCCATGGGAAAGTCAGAACAGACAGTTTCCATGGAGACTTCCTGTGAGTGAGTTTCTGTGAAGGTGCACACTGCTGCGGGCTCGTGGGCGCTCAGGTGCCCGCGGCGCTTTCTCTGGGCAGCGCCTGGGCTGCAGCTCTGCCTCCTGTGCCTGGGAAGGCCCGGACGAGCGGGGGTGACCCTGGGCCTCAGCTTCCTCTTGGGGGTCCCACTGTGTGGCTTCAGCTCTGCAACCGTTCCGACTGCCGGGAGCCTCTGTATGAAACAGAACAGAAACCCATCGTGGCATTTCTGAGCGAGCACACAGCGGAGAGCGGCGTTAGGAACCCCATGTGCCCACCTCAGCGCTTCCCCACGCGTTTCGTCACCTCCCGCGTTTCTGGGGAGCTGAGGATTTCCATTGGAGCCCAGAGACATCATTTCCCCCAATAAAGGCAGTTCTCGGTTATGTAACTGCAGTCTGATCACCTCCAACAGAAGGACTGATTCCTCGGGACCAGTGCCCAGGCCGCATTCACGTTCCCCACATTGTGTGTGTCCAATAGGACGCGGAAACCTCGAAAAAACCCGCCCCCTCCCACCGAGGTCCTGGGGCTCAGAGATGCGCTGTGGGGGGCTGGGGAGCTTCAGGGCCACCCCTCTGTCCTCTAGGACAGTTGTGACTGTGAGCCCCAGGATCTCTTGTTCTAGCGAAGATGTGCCCGCAGGTGGCCAGCTCCTGCCAGCTGCCTGAGGGGGGGACCGGCAGCATCCGCTGGGGGCGCTGTTTCTCCTCGCCACCTGCAGTGGGGGGTCGGAGAGGTGATGCAACCTGAGTTCACCAGCTGCATGCCCATGCCACTCTGTTTTCCAGCACAGGGTGCTGTGAGGCCCGGGGACGCCCTCGGGCAACAGGCAGCGGGGTGAGGCCCTGGCTCCTCTGCAGGGGAGGCGGGGCCCGTGGGGTACCTGTCTCGGCAGGCATCGCCCGCGTCCTGAGATGCTGCACAAAACCGGGGTGGCCAAGCGTGGGAGCAGTGCCCGCGTGCAGTCGGTGCCGCTCACACTCTCCGTTGAACTGAGCGCAGGGAGAGTTTAAAATAGCCGGCCTTTGTTCCCGGGTTTTCAAGACTCAAGACTGTCTGCGAGTGGGTCTATGCGAGCGGGTCTATAAATAAACGCCGCTGTCAGCGTCTCCCAGAGGGTCGCTCCTCCGCTCGTCTTGAGACGCCGCCTCTGCGGGGAGCCGCACATTCCCGTCCAGAGCCACAGTCCCCGAGATGAACCAAACGGGGCGCGTAGCCTGGCATGGGGGGCCCCGCAGAGGTCAGCGCCACGCAGAGCAATCCTGTTCGCACGATCCGCCTCTTGGTGCTCCTGTCGACCACGCGTGACCCCACCCCACTCGTGAGAAAACACCAGACCCAGGTGAGGGCCATCGGGCCGTAGAACGGGTCAGGACTCTCCCGAACGCCGCGGTCACGGAGGAACTGACCGATTGCAGCAGGCGGTGGCGAAGCCACTCACCGCCTTGAGGGCCTGGCGGGTTCTGGGCCCCAGATCCAAGGGTGTTAGTAGGAAAGCTGGGGCGTCCAGTGAGACCTCGGTGTGGCTGCTGCCATTGGGCAGTGTTGATGTCCTGGTGGTTATGGGAGGTGTTAATGCTGGGGAAGCCTGCCCAGCCGTGTGGCTCCGCCGCTGTCAGCCCATAAACCGGGAGGTCCAGTTCCATTCCTGGTCCAGACACGGGCCCAGCAGGGGGCGGGCAGGAGGCAGCTGACCAGTGACTCTCATCCACTTCTTCCTCCCTCTCTGAAACCGATAGAAATGTGTTTTAAACACTGGGGGAGCCTGGGAGAAGAACAGGTGACAATTCTTTGCCACTTTTTGCAGCTTTTTTTCTAAGCCTAACATTAGTTTAAAGCGATCTAATTTAAAAAAAAAAAATCTACAGTCAACACCTTGGCTTGATCAGAGAAGCCTTGAGCTCCTCATATGGCGGCCTCGGTGTCGATGTGGGACCGAGGAGCCAGGGACCGAGGTGCTTAGCGCCAGCAGGAGTGCCCTCGGCCACGAGTGTGTGCGTGTGTGTGTGTGTGCGCCTGCGTGCGTGTGTGTGTGTGCATGTGTGTGCGCGTGCGTGCGTGCGTGCGTGTATCGGAGCCGGGCAGGGCCGCCCTCACGGGACAGGTGGTGGTCAGCGGGAAGCACCTGCCCATCTGCACTCAGCCGCCAGCCGGCTGGCTCGCGGGGACGTGGGCAAGGTCGCCAAGCAAGTTGAAGGTTTTAGGAACCAGAATTCCTCTTGGCTCAGGGCTATGTTTAGAGCCAGAAGTTCCTCTTGTTGGACTCCAGGTCGGAACCTAAATTACAGGGCAGACGAGGCTGCCGGGCGTCCAGCCCACAGTCCGTGTGGGGAACAGCAGCGTGTTTTGAGCTTGGACTTGAGAAAAGAGCCGTGCTGTTTTCCACTTCAGACGCTGGAGGTGAGGGGGAGCCCCAGGGAGTGCTCTGTGCCCTGCTGTCCTCGCCGGGGCCCGAGGAGCGAGCAGGGAGGCGCCTGGCAGGCGCCGTTAACTGCCCATGAGGGCGATGGCCAGGGCCGGGGCTGGGGTGCTGACTGGGAAGGCCTGGCCTCGAGCCTCTGCGCCCTCACTTGGACTGATGTCAAATGACTCCGTTCAAAAGGTCTCCTCATGAGTGTGGGTGTCCCCGTCTTCCTGTTCCACTTTGGAAAGAGTGAATTCTTTGGTGCCCTAAGTGGGCAGTGGCCGGGCGCTCCCTGCCTGTCGCTGAAGGAGGTGGCACCAGTGAGGGCCCAGATCTCGGGCCTCTCCCCCCTTTCCCCCGTCCTGTCCATGTCCCAACTCAAGCCGTGGACCGGGTGCCTGCTACAGAGCTTGTTTCTAGAGCGGCCGGGCAGGGCAGGGGCCGGTGTGAGCGATTAAGAGAGGAGCCGGGGGCAGGGTTAGTGACCACCACCCACCAGAGGGTCTGTCAGGTCAGCTCCTGGCCTCTCCATGGAAACTCCAGCCGCTCGTGGCTGCTGGCCAGGTGTGTGGCCCCCTAACAGCTGAAGCCTGGTGTCCACAGATTGACAGCCACCGCTGGGAGTTCCTGCCAGGGACGCCTGCCCCCCGACGCCTGGGGAGGGAGGCTTTGGGAACAAAGCTCTAAGTGTGGCGTGGGCTCTGCCTGGGGAAACTGTACCCCCAGGCCCGTGGGGACCTCATGGGCCCCCCTCAGGTCTTCAGCCGGGTCTTGCCCACTGGTGCCGGTGCGTGAAGAGTGATCGGCACCCTGGGTGCAGAGTGGCAGCAGGGGGTGCCATGCGGCCGGCAGATCGGCTCCCAGGGCCATTTCTGTTGTCGCTGCGTTTTTAAAAAGCCAGTGGTAATAATGTGTAAAGAGTAACATCCACCGCCGAAACCGGGGTGGCTCAGTGGATAGAACATCAGCCTGCGGACTGAAGGGTCCCACGTTCGATTCCGGTCAAGGGCATGGACCTTGGTTGCGGGCACATCCCCAGTAGGGGGCGTGCAGGAGGCAGCTGATCGATGTTTCTCTCTCATCGATGTTTCTAACTCTCTATCCCTCTCCCTTCCTCTCTGTAAGAAATCAACAAAATATATTTTAAAAAAGAGCATCAGCTCCTAGTTTTTAAAAAAAATGAAAGAAGAAAAAAGAGTAACATCTACCACGTGTAAAAGTGGTCACACAGGCATGTAATCACCACGTGACAGGGTGTAGTGACGTCATCCCCGAAGTTCCCTCCTGCCTCCTGTAGCCACCCCGGCCCTCTCCAGCCGCGGCGGCACCGGCTGTCACCGCTGTCACGCCCGTGCGCGTTGCCAGCACGCGGCCTCCAGGGGTCACTCGGTCACGTGTCCTTTCAGGCTGCTGCCTCTCACTCGGTGTAATGACTTTGAGACTCACGTGTTGTTACAAGCATCCGCTCGCTGCTGCCTGTTGGGGCGGCTCCACAGTGTGTGCACTGCACGCGGGTTCCTGTGATTTCAGTCGTGACAGACGCCACCGGGCAAGGCCTCACCTCCCCTTTGACGGCGCTGATGCAGTTTCCCCCAATAGGAGCGTCCCCCACTCTCGCCGCCATCTCAGCTCTGCTTTACCGCTGATGTGCTGAGCTCCTGGGGAGATGGCGGGTCTCGGTGCGGGAGCGTAGGTGCGGGGTCACGGGCGGGGCTGCGGGCCCTCCGCCTGGGAGGAGTCATTGCACAGGAATGCCGCTGTGGAGGGGCTTGGCGGGCGGAAGTGTGAGTGTTTGTGGAGGCCTGTGCGGTGCTCAGCCCGTGCCCGGCAGGCATGGGGGGGCGGGGACCCAGAGTGTCAGACGGGGGCTGGGTGTAAGAGCAGCTGGGCCTATGGAAGCAGTTCCTCCCACAGGGACAAGTCCAAGAGGGACTGTAGGTGTCCAGACCAGCCTGGGGTACCGACCGCTGTGTCCGCGGGTCGGTGGCTTGGGGGCCACATGTCTCCTCCTGAAGCCACTTGCCCGCAGTGGTGGGGGGTGGGGGGAGTAATGTCTTCCACGTTTGGGGTCTGAAGGGTCTTTGGCAGGAACCCCAGCGCTGTCAGGAGCAGCCCAGGCCTCCAGTGCCTGAGGGCACCCCCGGCGCTGCTCCTCCCCTCCTGCGGCTCCGAAGGGGAGGCCTCGGGGCGCCCGCGGCGGGTCCCGCCGGTGCCCGCTCCTCCTGAGCGTTCGGGCCGTTTCCTCCACCTGCCCGCGGTGTCCCGGCGATCCGTAGGGCGATTCCTCGCTCATGTCCCCTCCACGCTCAGCCAGGACTGAGGGCCCCCCTTTCATTGTCTGCAGCCAGAAGTGGACTTCCACCTGCCGGGCAGAGCCAGGAGCCAGGAGTCGGTGCAGAGCGCGCCCAGGGAGCCGGCCAGCACGCCGCAGGTGCTGACCAGCACGCTGGAGCACATCGTGGGCCAGCTGGACGTCCTCACGCAGGTAGGCCGGGCCGCCGGGCCCACGCTCGGCTGCAGGCAGGCAGGGGTGCCCGGCTCTGTTGGAGCTGGCGCTGCCCTGTCCTCGGAGCCGCCTGGGGTGTGTCTGTGAGGGGCGTGGCCGTGGCTCTGCCACCCGGGCTCGTGGTGAGCTTTGAAGGCGGTGAGCCCGTGGGAGGTGCTGGCCTGTGCCTGGCCCTGGGGCACCGTGGCACGGCCGGCCCTGGACCGTGCGTGGGTCCAGCGGCTCCTGACAGCCAGAAGGCAGTAGGTTCCGGAAAGGGGACCTGATGAGGTGGCGGCCTGCAGCGCGGGGGGCTGGCGGGCATTTCATCCTGGGGAGCCGCGTCCGGGCCGAGCGAGCAGCTGGCCTGCGGGCCTGCGGGCCCTGCGCAAGTCCGGGCCCTGAGCAAGTCCGGGCCACGAGCAGGCCCCACACGGCAGGCGTTGAGGAGAGAGGGGTGGGAGCAGACAAGGCAAGGTCTAAAGGTCCTCAGGCCCCTTCCCCCTTGGCTTCGGTGCAGGCCCCTCTCTCGGTTCAGCTCGGGGAGAGGGAGGGGGTGGGAAGGATGCAAAGGGCGTTTGAGTCTGGGCTGAAACGGACTCCGGGCCACAGCCTCCTTCCTGCCTTGGCCTGGAGCATCACATGGCCTCTAGCGTGTCCCGGTGTCCCAGCTGGGACCACGCACCTGGACCACGGAGGGAAAGGCTGGCATCAGTGGCGGAGAGCGGTGGCGGGCCCGCAGCCCCTGGTCAGACATCTGGAGCCTGTGCGCCCGAGAAGGCCGTGCTGGGAGGGGGGCAGGCGCTGAGACTCGGGCATCAGGAGGGGATGGGAGGGGGGCAGGCGCTGAGACTCAGCCATGGGGGGGAGTAGAATGGGAGGGAGACTGAGCAGGCCCCTCTGACCTGTGGGAGCCGTGCCGCCCGGTGCTCTCTGCAGAGAGGGGCCCGGGAGGTGGACTCCATTAGAACCTGGGAGGAAGACCTCAGAACTTCGAAGTCTGAGAAGACGGTTAAAACCAGCTCCCTGGGAGCCGGAGGACTGAAGCGCTGAGAATGCTCTGTGGCTGTGTTTGGGGCGCGCATAGAGCTCCTGCCGTGTTAGCATTTGGAACGGCAGCAGCTGAGAAGCCGGCTCGGGGAGTTGGCGAGGATGGCCCGTTTGCTTCGAGACACCGTGACCCCCCACCCTGTGGTCCGGGCAGTTCCCTGTTTCAGTGGTTGGCACACTGTGGCTCTTGAGCAGCGGTTTGCCACGCTGTTGACGAATGAGTTTGCCAACCACTCACTGCCCTGTTTGCTGGGCTCCTCAGGCGAGGCTCTCGCTCCACGCTGATGAGGAGGTGGCCGGGCTCAGGCCTCCCGGGGTGCCCCGACCGAGCTTGTTGGGAAGGTATCGTGTGAGTCACCCCCCCCCCCCCCCCCCCCGTGGTCCCATGTCGTGTGTGCAGACTCTGCCTCGCTTGCAGGCGGCAGGGCCACAGACAGGGCGGTGGATGCTGTTTGCACAGAAGCGGCTCCTCCACATGAGCACATGTGGCCACCTGCCCAGCCTGGGTCTGCTGTCCCCACCACCCCCTCGCACAGATAGGGCCGCCCTCAGGCCAGCGCCCAGTCAGGAGACTCCTCTGTTAGCTGCTCCCAGAGCCAGGACTCGGCACCCTCTGTCTGCGCCACAGACACACGGCGTCTGAGCCAGCGGCCCAGCCCTGTCTCTTCGTGGCAGTTGGTCCGCAGGCTCCCTGGCTTTGCACGTGCAGAAGCTCTGGGGGGCTGGGGGGCAGCTCTGGCTTCCATCGTCTGGACCCAGACAGAAAGCCCCCTCCCCGACAAGCAGAGCCCGCGGCTGAGCAGTGACCAGCGCCCCACACCCTGGGGGGCACGTGGCTCCCTGGGGGCCCGCGCACGGTGGCACAGAGGAGCGTGACGCAGGCCAGTGTCGGTGGCGGGGGCTCGGGGCCTGGTGCACAGTGCTCCCCGGGTCCCGGAGCATCCAGTTTCCGGGGGGTGCGGGGGGGAGTGAACCCACTTTTTATAGCTTCTCCGGTGGGGTAGTGCGGAAAGCCTGTGTGTATCCACAGGAAGGTGCGTTCATCAGGATTCCTTAATCCCGTGGCCAACCCGCAGCAGAAGATGGCGTCTCCGCGGAGGCGGGCCGGGACGCAGCCGCGCAGGAAGCCTGTGCCCTGAGGTTGGGGGGGGGGGGGTCCAGGGACAAGCTCGTGTGTTGTTAGCAGCAGACTGTGGGGCAAAGAGACCGGTTAAAAGAGTCGCTGAGCCCAGAGAGATGGGGAGGAATTAATCGCATTAGAATAGGCTTTTTGCCAGCAGCTGTGTGGGATCCTGGGTCGGGGAGCGTGTCAGGCTCAGCACGAGGGGGATCACGCTCCTTCCCTCGGAGCATGTAGTCCTCACGTCAGTCTTGAGGTGGGAGGGGAGGAGCGGCACTTCCTAGACTCCCGGCCCCCCAGGGTGCACCCCCTTCCGGTGGAGGCCAGGAGCTTCCTCCCTCCAGCCCGCCAGTGCAAGACCCCCTGAGGGCTGCCTTCGGGTCTGGGGCTGGTTCAGGGCCTGCCCTGTCCCCAGGGCTTGGGCACTCAGCGCTCAGCGTGCCCCCATCCTGTAGGGAGCCGGGCTGGAAGCAGGAGGCCAGTGGGGGGCAAGGAAACCCGACCCGAGCTGCTGCCATTGGGCTGGCCTTTGCCTCTGGTGGAGACCGAAGTCTGGGCCCGGCCTGCCCGTGCGTGCACACGCACACACACACACATGCGCGCACACACACGCACACACACGCACACACACACACGCGCGCGCGCGCGCACACACGCACACACACACGCGCGCACACACACACACACACACACACGCACGCGCACACGCAGTGAGCGATGGAGCTGGAGCCGCAGGAGTCGGGCAGGCGCTGGGCCCGGCAGCCCCTTTGTTTGGACAGCTCACCAGACCCCCCAGCAGAGAGAGCCCTTTTGCCGCATCTGTTTCGGATCTTGAGAGCCCTGGTGAAGTCAGCCACGGCGAGGGGAGATTCATTCCACATTTCCCCTCTTGCCAGTGCAGCCAAGGAAAGGCCGGCGTTCTGTGTGGCACAGTCGAGACGGGCGTTGAGCCAGTGGCTGGCCTGGCACCAGTGCCGGTGATGCGGCTGAGTGACTGTGCCCTCTCCTTGAGACCCAGGACACCTGGGACCCTCTGTCCCAGTAATCTGGCTCCTGCGGTGGGGGGCTCGGAGGACACAGATCAGCGCAGGCCTGGAAGTGATTAGAGGGAACTTTCCATCACGGAAGCAGCCAGACCACCACGTGCCCCCGCGCTTCCAACCCTCCCGGGCCTGGCCACAGGCTGCGCGTCCCGGGCCTCATCGCGCCCCACCGGGGCCCAGAGCCCAGGAGCCCAGCTCAGCCTGGCCCTCGTGAGGGTAAGAGGTGCGGAGCCATGTTGCAGCCCCATGCCCACCCTGGAACAGACAAGTGCCACCTGACATTGGCCGTTAGGACGGATCACAGTGTCCTGCGAGCCGCAGGGGACAGATGAGGGGTCTGAAGCGGAGTCCACTCGGCAGGTTCAGATTCGAACCCTGGCTCCGCTGCTCTGGCCCCCGTGGCTCGCCACGCACGACTAGAGTGGCAGCGTTTCCCAAGGCCCCACAGCCGCTGCCCCGGATGTGCTGGGTGGCGAGGCGAGCGCCTGCGGCCGGGCTGCCACCTGAGGGCCGCTCGGGCAGGAGGGCTGGAGCCGGCTCCCGGGGGCGGGATCTGGGCCGGGAGAATAGCCGCAGGCAGCACAGGCGTGAGTGCCAGGTCAGTGCCACCCCATCCGAATGCCAGAGCTGTCGGGGGGCAGGGACGTGGCAGAAGCAATGTGGAGGCCCCGGGAATCACCAGGAAGACGAGGTGTAAGGATGGGGACGGGGGTGGGAGGGTGGGGGTGGGTAGGAGGAGCCGGCTGGGGCAGAGGTGTCCTGCCGGACAGTGTGGCCGGGGGGTCTCGGATGGGGGCTGACCATGGTATTGTTTTCACGCCGTCAGCCCCTGCTGAGCTCCCCATCCCCCTGGCCTCTGCCCAGCGACTGCCTCGCCCACTACTCCTCTGATCTGAGCTTCTGCCCACACGTGGCCCTGGCGCCTTCGAGGCAGTCGGTCCCCTCACCACCGTGCCCCCCGCCCAGCAGGTGCCTGAGGGGGTGGCATGTGGACGGGGTCGGCCTGTGCCTCAGTCGTCAGCTGGCCGAGCCACCCTGTCCGCCTGTGTCGCCTGTGTCCATGCTCCAGGGGGGCCCGGAGGGAGCTGGGTCCGCAGAACCAGCTCATCTAAGGGCCCTGCTTGGGGCGGGATGTGGGCACAGAGAAGTCCCGAGATGGCGGGGTTCGGGGTCAGTGGGAGTCGAGAGCCGGGCTGCACCTGCAGAGCATTTTGTCAGGCCCTGTCCAGGGATCTGAGATGGCTGGCTGGTCATCGTTCTCTCCTCCTTCCTCCAGAATGTGTCAGTCCTGGGGGAGCAGCTCTGCCCAGAGCCAGCCCCGACAGCCTGAGAGCTGGGAACCAGTCTTGTTGGCTGTACGTGGCAGGCACCTGAGACGTGTGGGAGTGGGTGACATTAGGGGGCCCGTGGGGGGCCCTGGGCCCCTCGGGCTTTGTAGAAGCGATGGCTCCAGTTTCCCACGACATCAGCTCGTGGGGCACGTGCAGGAGGGGGTGGCCGTGGCCGTGGGAGGAGGAGCAGCTGCTAGAGGACCTGGCTTGGAGGGTGTGCCCTGGGTCAGCGTGGAGCGCCTGTTGGCTCACTCGGCACTGCCGATGGTGGGGCTGGGCAGCCCGGGCAGGCCCAGGCCAAGCCCCTTCCCCGGGGCTCACTCCGGAGCCAGCGCTCCAAAAAGGGGCCCCCGGCCTGCGGGACACCGTCCTCCCTGGCTCCGCCTGCTCAGACCTGTGAGCTGGGGGCAGGCCAGGGAGTAGAGGCTTCCCCTTTCCTGTCCCTTCTTGGCTGAGAGCCCTAAGCCTCCCCCACCTTCTGCGGCCACAGTCTCCCCTCCGGCTCCTGTGGGGCTGGCGGGCTCCGCTCTGCCGGGGCCTTTCACGGCTGTTGTATTGAGAATGCGTTTCCCTCCACTCAGCCTGGAGTGTCTTTCTTTTAACTTGCCATTTGGGTTTTATTTTAAAAGCATTTGTGAAAGTTTGATGTCTCAGAAAACTTGATGCGATCATGTGACCAGCGGCCTCCCAGCCGTCATGGTCGCAGGTCTCCTCCCAGGGCTGCCCGCCAGGATCGGCCCCAGAGCAGGTCCTGCGGGGGCCCAGCGCTCCTGACCGACACCCGCACCCCAAACGGCCCCCCGTGAGTGAGAAAGAGGCCTGAGAGGAGGCGGAAGTGAGAACTGAGCCCGCTGCCAGAGAATGGGGACAGACCCACCCCCGGAGGCGCCGGGCATCGGCATGAGGGGGCGGACACAGGCCACCAGGGAGAGCGCCACGGCTCGCTGGACAGGGACAGGGGCAGGGACAGGGCGGCATGAAGGGCCCGGCTGCTCCCTCGACCGGCTCCTCCTCAGAGCACACCTGATGCCTCTGCAGGCAAGCTCCACCCTGCACCCCGGGAGCCCAGGAGAGTCCAGCCATGGCCACACCCCAGCCCCTCACAGCTCGGCCTGCACACACACACACACACACACACACACACACACCGCACTCACCACACTCACCACACACTCACCACACTCACCACACACACCACACTCACCACACACTCACCACACTCACCACACTCACCACACACTCACCACACACTCACCACACTCACCACACTCACCACACACTCACCACGCTCACCACACACTCACCACGCACACCGCACTCACCACACTCACCACACACTCACCACACACTCACCACACACTCACCACGCACACCGCACTCACCACACTCACCACACACTCACCACACACTCACCACGCACACCGCACTCACCACACTCACCACACACTCACCACACACTCACCACGCACACCGCACTCACCACACTCACCACACACTCACCACACACTCACCACGCACACCGCACTCACCACACTCACCACACACTCACCACACTCACCACACTCACCACACACTCACCACACACTCACCACGCACACCGCACTCACCACACTCACCACACACTCACCACACACTCACCACGCACGCCGCACTCACCACACTCACCACACACTCACCACACTCACCACACTCACCACACACTCACCACACTCACCACACTCACCACACACTCACCACGCTCACCACACACTCACCACGCACACCGCACTCACCACACTCACCCACACACTCACCACACACTCTCACACACACACCGCACTCACCACACTCACCACACACACACCACACACTCACCACACACTCACCACGCACACCGCACTCACCACACTCACCACACACTCACCACACACTCACCACGCACACCGCACTCACCACACTCACCACACACTCACCACACACTCACCACGCACACCGCACTCACCACACTCACCACACACTCACCACACTCACCACACTCACCACACACTCACCACGCTCACCACACACTCACCACGCACACCGCACTCACCACACTCACCACACACTCACCACACACTCACCACACACTCACCACGCACACCGCACTCACCACACTCACCACACACTCACCACACACTCACCACGCACTACCGCACTCACCACACTCACCACACTCACACACACACACACCACCACACCGCACTCACCACACTCACCACACACACACACACACACACACACACACACTCACCGCACTCACCACACTCACACACACACACACACACCACACTCACCGCACTCGCCACACTCACACACACACACACACACACACACTCACCGCACTCACCACACTCACCACACTCACCACACTCACACACACACACACACACACACACTCACCGCACTCACCACACTCACACACACACACACACACACCACACTCACCGCACTCACCACACTCACACACACACACACACACTCACACCGCACTCACCACACTCACCACACTCACCACACTCACACACACACACACACACACACACACTCACCGCACTCACCACACTCACACACCACACACACACACACACCACACTCACCACACACACACCACACTCACCACACTCACCACACACTCACCACACTCACACACACACTCACCACGCACACCGCACTCACCACACTCACCACACACTCACCACACACTCACCACGCACACCGCACACACACACATACACTACACACACACCGCACACACACCGCACACCGCACTCAACACACTCACCACACTCACCACACACTCACCACACTCACCACACACACACCTCACTCACCACACTCACCACACACACACCTCACTCACCACACTCACCACACACACACCTCACACACACCGCATACCGCACTCACCACACTCACCACACTTACCACACACACAGCACACACACACATACACTACACACACACCGCACACACACCGCACACCGCACTCAACACGCTCACCACACACTCACCACGCACACCGCACTCACCACACTCACCACACACTCACCACACACTCACCACGCACACCGCACACACACACATACACTGCACACACACCGCACACCGCACTCAACACACTCACCACACTCACCACACACTCACCACACTCACCACACACACACCTCACTCACCACACTCACCACACACACACCTCACTCACCACACTCACCACACTCACCACACACACACCTCACTCACCACACTCACCACACACACACCTCACACACACCGCACACCGCACTCACCACACTCACCACACACACACCTCACACACACCGCACACCGCACTCACCACACTCACCACACACTCACCTCACACACACCGCATACCGCACTCACCACACTCACCACACTCACCACACACACACCTCACACTCACCACACTCACCACACTCACCACACACACACCTCACTCACCACACTCACCACACACACACCTCACACACACCGCATACCGCACTCACCACACTCACCACACTCACCACACACACACCTCACACACACCGCACTCACCACACTCACCACACACACCGCACTCACCACACTCACCACACTCACCACACACTCACCACACTCACCACACACCGCACACACACCGCACACACCGCACGCACACCGCACGCACACCGCACTCACCACACTCACCACACACTCACCACACTCACCACACTCACCACACACACACCTCACACACACCGCACTCACCACACACACCGCACTCACCACACACACCGCACTCACCACACTCACCACACACTCACCACACACTCACCACACTCACCACACTCACCACACACACACACACACCGCACACACACCGCACACACCGCACACACACCGCACGCACACCGCACTCACCACACTCACCACACACTCACCACACTCACCACACACACACCTCACACACACCGCACTCACCACACTCACCACACACACCGCACTCACCACACTCACCACACTCACCACACACTCACCACACACTCACCACACTCACCACACTCACCACACACACACACACACCGCACACACACCGCACACACCGCACGCACACCGCACGCACACCGCACTCACCACACTCACCACACACTCACCACACTCACCACACTCACCACACACACACCTCACACACACCTCACACACACCGCACTCACCACACTCACCACACACACCGCACTCACCACACTCACCACACACACCGCACTCACCACACACTCACCACACTCACCACACTCACCACACACCACACTCACCACGCACACCACACACACACACATACACCACACACACACTGCACACACTATATACCACACACTCACCACTCACCACACACACTGCACACACCATACACCACACACACACCGCACACACCACACACCACACAAACCATACATCAGACACACACCGCACACCACACACGCACACCATATACCACACATTCACACCATACCACACACACACACACACCACACCACACGCACACACACCACGCGCACACTCACCACACGCACACACACACCACACCACACGCGCACACACCACGCGCACACTCACCACACGCACACACACACGCCACACGCGCGCACACGCACACACCCACACACCCAGGAGTGCCCCCCGCCCCGTCACTTAGAGGCCAACAGAGATCCACTCCCAGGCCCTGGTCCACACAGGGCATCCGACTTGGTCAGTTTGGGCCATTGGTGGGAGTGGGGGGCTGTGGGAGCGTCCCCTGTTCTGGATCCAGAGCCCCTCTCTCCCCCGGACCCCGAGCCCGTCTTGACAGACCCCTGGAAACTCCGTGCCCAGAGAGGAGGCCGGGAGGCTCGGAGTGGGGTCTGGGGGACCCTGCCTGGTGCTCCCCACTCAGCCAGCCGCCGGGGACTGGCGTGGGGCGGCTGCGTTGGGTCTCCCTGTGGCTCTCTGGGACCAAAAATCAAGTTATTTTTGTGCTGCACTCGGCGGCCCTTCAGGTTCGGAAGCGTCTGCACCTTGAGCCGCGAGGGAGGAGCGCTGGCCCTGGCGCCGCCGCCCCCAGAGGACGGGACAGCGTCTCCCCGCAGGGCCAGGGGTTGGAGCGAGACGCCCGGCAGCCTCTCCCAGGAGGATTTCCCTGGGGCCCTGCTGGACGCCCCTGGCTCGTGATCTTGGTTTAGGTGCCCAGCGCCTCCCTCAGCACCCACGCGAGTGGCGGCCTGGCTTCCACGCCTCCGCATTGGAAAGTGGGTCCCTGTGAGCAGTCCCGGGGGGCCAGGAGGGAGAGGCAGGCTGGCTCCCCGCCGGGACCCCAAGTCCGGGCTGTCGGAAAAAGTCTGCGCGGAGAGGGATTTGGAAGTTTGGCTCACTGGAGTGTCTCAACAGCCAGTGGAAACTTCAGGAATGCTGGTTGGTCTGGACCAGCCAGGGGCTATTTCCACCACCTTTTCTGAGATGCAGCCCCCCCCTCCCCCCCCCCCCCCCCCCCGCTGGAGGGAGACATCCCAGTTCAGCTCTGCCTTTCGGGGTTGGGTCCGCTCACGGCCACGGCAGCACTGCTCAGGCCTGACCTGCGGCCAGTGGGCCCCTGCGGCCGGGGGTGCGGGCCCCTGTGGCCAGTGTGGGCTGGGCCCCGGCCTGGGTCGGCCTGAGCAGTGCTGGGGTGCGGTGACAGGTGGGACAGGCCAGTGGGAGGGGACTAAGGGTGTGGGCCGGCCGCACTGTCCTGAGCCGGAGCGGGTCCACGAGCCTCACCTCTATTTCCAGAGAGACAGGAGGGGAAGATCCCTATAAACATCCATCGGCTGCCTCCTGCCGTCCCCCTCCCCTCCGGGGCTCGAGCCTGCCCCCGGGCCTGGGCCCTGACCAGGAATCGAATGGGCGACCTGGTGCATGGTCCGATGCTGAACCCGAGCCGCGCCAGCCGGCCGCGCAGCCCCCCCCCCCCCCCCCCCCCCCCCCCGCGGGCGCCGGAGGCCAGCCGTCGTGCTGGGAGCCAGGGCTCGGCCTCCGGAAGCCGTCATGGTGACGGGCATTGTGGGCCTCGCCAACAAGCTGGCCCCTCGCTGTCACCTCAGACGCCAGCCCTGCTCCGAGCTCAGCGCCGCCTCCCGTCACCGAGGAGAAAACGGGCTCAGAGACGCGTTCGTCTCCCCCCGGCGGCCCTCCTGCAGCGCCCCGGCCGGGAGGTGTGGGGGGCCTTTGTGGGCGCCGCGCCTCACCTTTGGAAGGAAGGCGGGTGCTGGCGTCCGGCCCCAGAGGAGGTGGCTCTGCCCCGGACTCCAGTCCGGACGCCGGGCCGCCAGCCGGGGGTTCCCGACCTTGGCTGTCTCGGGAAGGACAAGGGCTGTGGGGCGGGCCCCCCATTCCCTCTCGGTGTCTGGCCCGGCCCACGACGTCAGAGCACAGCCATCCGGAGCCGGCAGGGGGGCAGGGGGGCAGGAGCTGTCCGAGCAGCCCCCAGAGACGAGGGCAGCCCCCGGGTGGGAAGAGCTGACAACTGGCCTTTGGACAGCGGCAGGGTGGGCTGCGGGCCCCGGGGCAGCCAGTGGCCCGCCTTTTAAATCCCCCCGCGCGCCCCCCGTTGTGTTGCAGACGGTCTCCATCCTGGAGCAGCGGCTGACGCTGACGGAGGACAGGCTGAAGCAGTGTCTGGAGAACCAGCAGCTAATCATGCAGAGAGTGACACCGTGATGTGACGGGGTGCAATCAGGAGCTCGGTGATTCGGGGGGCGGGGGCGGGTTTGTGCTGTGGGACTCAGGTCAATACACGGGGCTCAGCTCTGCAGGAATCAGGTCCGTCCCAAGCCCGGGTCTCATGCCTCTGCACCCCCTGCTGCCCGCCCCTGGCGGCCCTGCCAGCCATGGACGCCGTGGGCACGGCCGGTCCGGCGCGGGAGCCACGGGAAGTGTTTGCTGCTTCTGAGTCGAGTCCTGAGCCCCGCTTTCCGAGGAGCCACCTTGCTTTCCTCGCCGTCCGGGGCCTTGACCTCTCCGCCACGCGCCCACCGTCCCTGCCTCAGCGGGACCTCTGACCCGGCCGACGCCCCGCGCGGCCCCGACTCGGTGGGTCCCGGAGCCAGCAGCGGCCGTGTGGCGGCCCTGATTTCCCCTCTGTTCACCGGGGCAAACGAATCTGCACATTAAAGCAGACTTCGCGGAGGTGGTGTGTCTGTGCCTCACCAGCCCCGGCCCCCGGCCCATTCGGCAAACACGGCCCTGGGGCGTCCCTGCACGTCCGCTCCGAGGCCGGGACACCCTCGTCTGCTGCCGTTCGGGGTGCTGGGGAGCAAGGGCAGTGGGAACCCCTATACACCACCCCTTCCCGCTGCCCCCCCCAGCTTCCCTCCCTCTCGGCGGGCATTGCATTCCCATTGGCTCCCGGGGTTTCCAGAAGCCCCGCCCTCTGCCTCTGTGGGAAAGCCCAGCCAGTTTCCTGTGCGGGATGTCCTGCCTTCAGCCCTGGGGGGGCCCAGCCCGCCCCGTCTCATCCTCCAACACACCTGCCTGGGGCGGGGCGGGGGTCAGAGCCACTGAGCTAGTGAGGTTCCCGGTCCGGTGGGAGCAGAGCCGCCTGCTGAGCCTCCAGCTGGGCGGGGAGCCCGGGCTCGCTCAGGCCAGGCTCCACCTTGGGCTGCTGTGTGACTGACCTCCGTGTGGCAGCGTGCCCTCTCTGAGCTCCGGTTCCTGTGGTCAGTGGCGAAGAGCCCCTGCAGGTGGCAACAAGCTGGGCGCTGCCCGACCGGCCTGGCAGGCGCTGCAGGAGCCCCCAGCCCCCCAGCCCCGCTAGGACGGCCGCTGTTGGGACGCGCTCCTGCGAGCAGTGGGCGGGAGGGGGCTGCAGTCCTGGGGGCGCATGCCCACCGGTGTGTGGCGGGCAGGTCAGGCTATTTCAAGGCCTTCAGCCGCCCGGCGGTCATAGCCTCTCCATCCCTGGAGGCTTTTGCAGGGAGCCGGGGCGACCCCAAGTCTGCTGAGGGCACACAGCTTGTGGGGCCAGCCTTGCCATCCCCTCCATGGGGCTGCGTGGACCCTGGGAGCCCACCGCTCTCCACGGCAGCCCGGGTCTGAGGGGAAACACACTGAACAGGCTTGTAGGACAGCTCATGCCACCCCTGCTCGTCGCCTCCAGTGGCTCCAGCACCCATCACAGCCATGGCACCTGCCTGACCCCCACCCCCACCTCCTGCCACTGGTCACTCCCCTCATGTCCCTGCGGCCGCACCGGGCCAATTCCAACCCCAGGGCCTTTGCACCTGCCATTCCCACTGCCGGAATGCTCTGGCTTCACCACGTGGTGCTTCGGCCTCCTGCTCTGTAACTTGGGGTGCGGGGAGGTTTGCTCCCTTTGCACAAAGTTCTGCAAGCAGGCTTTGTCCCTGCTGGGCTCCGGACCCCGACCTGGGAGGGGACTGAGGTGGAGCTGAAGAGGGGGAACCCCGGCATCAGAGTCCTGCCGGCTACAAGGCCCACCCCAGGCTCAGAGAGGTCATGTCGCCAGAAACCTGGGGCTCCTGCGAGGGGGGCCAGTTGTACCCCATGAGGCCCTCAGGTTCCACTGCCTAAGCGCCACTGGGCACCCCACCCCACACGCCAGCCTGGCGCCCACACAGCCTTTCCCTAAGGAGCCTTCACCCAGGCCAAGCTGGGTGCCCATGTCAGCCCCCTGCACAGCGAGGGAGCCAGACCCCCCGCCCACCAGCTAGCGGGGCGGCAGGCAGAGGTGTGGCTTAGGGCTGACAGAGTCCGTGGCCTGGGTAAACCCTGAGCTCTGGTAAGGGGGTGGGAGGTGGGGGGAGGTCAGCGGGGAGTGTGAACGAGCCACGGCTGCTGGCTGGCTGTGCGGGGCCGCCTCATGC
Source organism: Antrozous pallidus (assembly GCA_027563665.1). Lineage (NCBI taxonomy): Eukaryota > Metazoa > Chordata > Mammalia > Chiroptera > Vespertilionidae > Antrozous > Antrozous pallidus. Next base: position 60,493,180 of record CM050524.1, read on the forward strand.
CATGCCCCCACCCCACCCCCCTCCTGTCGTCCTGCCCCTAATGGCCCAGAACCCAGCCAAGCGGAGCCAGGGATGGCTCTTCTGCCTGAAGGAGAGGCCTGGGCCTCCTAAGGGGTCTCCCCACACCGAGAGGCCACTGGGGCCTCTGCAGGGACCTGGAGGCCGGGGTCAGCCTTGGGGGCGGGCGGACTTCTAGGGATAAAGTCTTCCGGGCTCTTTCCTCTCCCTCCGTCCGCCCCTCCGTCCGCCCCTCCGTCCGCCCCTCTGTCCGCCCCCGAAGCACATGTTTCCAATCCCGGCCCAGCCCCTCCCCCCTCCCAGCCCCTTCCCACTTCCTCCCGGAGGCATCCGCTGCATGTGGAACTCATTAGCGGCTCTCGGGGCTCCTGACCCAGCTCGGGCCTGGACACGGGGAGGGGCCTGTGCACAGCCCCCAAGCGGACAGCGGGGGTGGGCACGGCTCCTCTCCAGCCCGCTCTGCAGCACCCGGTTGATCGCCCCCCTCCCCGAGGCCAGGCTGGGACAGCCACCCCACTGGGCAGTGGCTCCCGAGCCGGAGAGGCTGTGGCTTCTGAGCAGCTCCTCTTCTGAAAATGCGGGGAGTCCGGAGAAGAGAGACGGGGTGAGAGCTGAGAGCCGGGCCGGGAGCCGGGCCGGGAGCAGAGGCTGTGGGAAACCGGTGCTGTGGCCGCCAGTTGGGGAACGCCAGATGAACCACATAGAGGCAGCGTGTGCCTGCAGTACTTGTCAGAGCCTTCAGCCCTGTGCTGGGCGGCCGGGCACAGCGCTCACGGGGCTCCCAGACATCTGGCCACACGGCCTTTTCGTCGGGGCGTCCTGGCGGGCAGGGGTTCCACGGATCCCACTTTGGACATCGCCGAAGGAAGGGCCCTGAGGGGGCAGGAGGCTGGGTCAGAGCCTGGCGGGAGGGCTCCCTGAGGTCGGAGAGGGGTTTTCTGCTGGGTCTGAGCAAAGGGGAAGGTTTGAGCGGGGTGACAGCGAGGGGAGGAAGGCGGGGCTGGTGAGGCCACGGCGTGGAGGGAGCCACTCAGGGCCGGTGCCTGGTGCCCGCCCTCCCCTTCCCCAGGAGGGGGCCGCGTGGGCACAGGCAGAGGCGGGAGGCTGTGAGCCCCTTGCCCGAGGGAGGGGCCTGCACGGGCAGGCCCGGGGGCTGGGAGTGTCCCTGCGCCCCCCCACACACACAGCCACGATGGCAGCCGCTCGGCCCGCCTCCGCGTCCTCCCGTCGGCCAGCCTCTCCTCGGAGCCCATGCTGCCCACACTGCCTGCCTGCCCGGGGGGGTCACTGCCTGCCCGGGGGGGTCACTGCCTGCCCCGGGGGGTCACTGCCTGCCCGGCGGGGGTCACTGTCTGCCCGGGGGGATCACTGCCTGCCCGGCGGGGGTCACTGCCTGCCCTCGGGCCCCCTCCCCACTGTCCGGGCACAGGAGGGCTGAGCCCCTCACCCGGTGTGTTTCCTCCTGCCTGCCTCACAGACGTCTTTAATTTTTTAAACGTATTTTATTGACTTTTTACAGAGAGGAAGGGAGAGGGAGAGAGTTAGGAACATCGGTCAGCTGCCTCCTGCTCACCCCCCACTGGGGATGTGCCCGCAGCCAAGGTACGTGTCCTTGACCGGAATCGAACCCGGGACCTCTTGGTCCACAGGCCAACGCTGTATCCACTGAGCCGATTAGGGCTTTTTAAAAAAAATTTTTTTTTAAAAATATATTTGTATTCGTTTCAGAGAAGAAGGGAGAGGGAGAGAGAGAAGCGTCAGTGAGGAGAGAGAATTATGGGTCGGCTGCCCCCTGCACGCCCCTCCCGGGCCTGTGCCCCGACCGGGAACCGAACCGTGACCTGGTTCACAGGTCGACGACGCTCAACCCCGGAGCCATGGACGCTGGTCATCACCGCATCCTCCAACGATATAGAGGAGGAAACTGAGGCCCAAGGGGGAGGCGGCAGTGATCAAGTCAGTATTCGCACAGTCTCTAGGTCAGGCTCCCCAATCTCCACCTCCGCCCCCACAGCTCTCCCAGCCCTGTCCCAGCACACGGCACTCGGTCATCCGAGGGCCACGTGGGACTGTCCCGCTCTGTCCAGTGCAGGCAACCAGGCCAAGGCCGCCTGCCACCTGCAGTGCAGGGGGTGGGCTCTGGGCCCAGTACCTTAAGCCAAGGAGCCCCTACCCCTGACAGCCCCATGTGGCACCTGCCGGTGCCCTGCACCCTGGGAGTTAGCTGGGCAGCAGTATTGCCACCCTCTGGGGATGGAGAGGCCGAGGCAGCTGCAGGGGCCCCCTGGATTCCATAACAGGCAGTTGGCTATGTCCCCAGCTCTGAGAGGGATCCAGCCTGCTCCCCAGCCTAAGCCCCTGGGCTGGGCCTGGTGGTTAGGCAGGGGCCGGGGGCGGGTGGCAGTGGCTGAAGTTCCCAGCAAGATTTCTAGGGGGGACTCTACCTCTGGCAAACTGCCCTCTCTCACTCCTCCAGCCCTGGGCTCTGCACTGCCCTGAGGCTCAGGCCAGGGGCCGCCCCATCTGGAGACGGGTTAGAGGGATGGAAGGGGGGCAGGGCAGTGCTATCTGATGCGAGACTGCGTAAGCCAGGACTGGGGCCTCAGGCAGGACTGGCCCAGGAGCCCCGAGAGTCAGAGTTCATTGGACCCCTCCTCGCTCCCAGGAGACCCTAGTCCTTGCAGGGGACCCCCCAGGTCGTGGGGCCCCTGTGGCAAGAATAGGGCTGGGTGGGGCCAGGCCGGGAAGGAGAGTCCCAGCCTTGCCTGGTGCTGCGGGCTGCCCGCCTGGGAACGGGAAAGCCACTTGCCAGGCGGGGCCTGGGCCGCTGGCACTGACCGGGAAACGGGGGCGGGTGGGGCGGGCACTGAGGCCTCAACCCAGCGACCTCACCCCGGAACCAGGCACCCGCTCCCAGGCCGGTTCCCAGCCTCGCCATGGCCACGTGGTCCCCGTCGATGCCTCAGCGCCTCCCGGAGCGATTCCTGAAAGACGGGGCTGTGTGGGCCGTGGGTGAGGAGCGGGCAGGCCCGGGCGCGCAGCAGGCAGACGCGAATGAGGCAACCAGGCCTGGCAGCTGCAGAGCCCTGCCCGTACCCTCTCCTCGCCGCCCTCCGCGCCCGGCCCGGCCCTGGCACGGCGCCCCCAGGTGCCGGGGCTCCCCGCCTCACAAGTTGGACGGGCTTGACTGGGGAAGCCGCTCGCCCTCCTGATCCCAAACTGCAGGCTCGTTGGCAAAGCCTGAACGGGCCCTCCCCCCAGCCCCCTGCCATTTCCCTGGCTGCCTGCCCTCCAACCTCCCATCCCCAACCCTACCCGAGCTTCAGGGTCCAGGGACCCAGGCCCTTTCTGGGGTCCGGGGGCATGCTCAGGAGGATCAGAAGCTTGGAACAGGAGGCCCGGGTGACCTGGGGGCCAGACGGGCAGGCAGCTGAGGACTCCTGCTCCCCAAAGCCCAGGCCTCGGTCCTCAGCGTCCGTGTGGCTCATGGGGCGCTGCCCAGAAGGCCTGCAGCGGGGGGTGTAAGATCACAGGGCTCTGTCCGTCCCCTGGGGCCTGGGGGGCGGGACACTGGACCCAGCTCCCCGGCTCCGGGGGCTTCTCTGACCCTCCACGGCCTCACTGCCGGTAAGTGGGGCTCCCTTGGAGTCAGAACCCCCACCCGGCCCAGCCCCTCCCCCAGATGGCAGTGTGCAGGACCAGAACCCAGGCCTGAGCGGGTGGAGGCGGCTCCGGGATTCCAGAGGAGAGCCCTCGCTGAGCCGGAGACTGGCCGCGGCCTGAGGCCGGTGGAGGCCTGGGGGGCCTCTGGCCACAGGGAAGCTGTCTCCCTGCAGGTCACGCAGGACAGGCCGAGGCCTCGGGGGAAGCATGTGAGCCGCTTCAGAACATCCCCCCCCCCCCCCCCCGTGGCGGGGAGAGCCAGGGGCACCCTAGATCTCAAGACCGGGTGCGGACAAGAGCCTGGGAGGCCAGAGCCCTGGGGGGACGGGGGTGTGGGGAAGGGCTAAAAGGCAGAGGAACGAGCTGGAGAGGAGGGTTCGGGAAGAGGGGCCACAAGGCGCTGAAGAGAGCGGCAGGACAGTGGAGGCCTGGGCAGCGATGGCTCAGAGGAGGCCGAGGCGGGGGGAGGGGCAGGGCCAGACCCAGGGCCATGCTGGCCACAGAAGGTGGGTGCTGGGACCCAGGTAAGGCTTTGGAGCAGGGGAGGGCCAGGTCCGATCCGCATCCTCCCTGACCCTCCGGGCTGTGCGCGGACGGTGAGGACGGAGCAGGCAGCGGAGAGGAGGCTAGCAAGACGGTCCGGAGAGGGAGGGCGACTGGAGAGGAGCGCTGGCACTGGGGGTGGGGGGGGGGGTGGGGGAGGGGTCCGGCCAGGGGACATGGAGGCCTTTGACAGGCAGCACCTACTCGGTGCACGCCCAGCCCCGCTCATTATGCGCCAGTGGCTGCCCTCCCTCCAGTGTGCCCCCCTGCAAGGTGGCCCAGATGTGGGGACAGCTGGCAGAGCCAGGGGCTCGCTCCTGCAGGGGCCACAGCGAGAGCCAGCGCCGGGGTCTCGGTCTGGGGCTCAGCCCCCTGCCACAGCTTGACTTATAACCACAGGGCCTCAGTTTCCCCATCTGTCAGTGTGTGGACAGCCCTCCCTGAGCTGATGCAAAGCCTGCCTGGGGCGGAGGGAGCGTGACGCGAGGCCGGCAGGTGTGTGCCTGCCCAGGACGCCCAGCCGGTGGTGGGAAGTTCAGAGCTGGGAACCCCGGGCCGCGGGCGCATCACCCCCCTCAGGCCTCCTCCCACTCGCTGTGTTTATGTTTCCTTCCCATCACCTGGGCCACCACCGTGACTCAGCCGGCCCAGCGCTGAGTGAGCAACCGGCTTGGGCCGGAGCCAGGCCCTCGGGCTACCCAATTCCCTCCCTGGGCCTCCGCGTTCCCATCTGTAGAGCAGACGGGCCGCTCCGCCGCCTCCCGGGGAAACTGGGGTGAAGGCAGGCGGCGGAGGTGGGCACCGCGGCGCGGGGAGTGGCCTTGGCGCCAGGACAGAAACCAGGCCGCTTGACATCAGTCCGAGTCCGCCCCGTGCGCGGCTCAGCTCGCAAGACTCACCTGCCAGGTGCCCGGCCCAGCGGGCCCCGGCCCCCTTAGGGAACCTGTCCCGACGGGAGCTTCGAGCGGAAGGAGGGTGGGGCTCCAGGCAGCCGGTGCCCCACCCCAGCCCCCTGCAGACCGGACGGCCCTGAAGTGGGGAGAGAGGCTGGCACAGGGGCCCCTCGGGGAGGATGAGTCAGGTGGGGCACCCCTGAGAGGCTGGCGCTGATTTCGGAGGTGGGAGCGGGGGAGGAGGAAGTGGTGGAGGCCTGGTGCTGTCTGGGGTGCAGGAGGGAGCAGGTCAGGGGGAAGGGAGCTGGGGGTGGGGACAGAGAGGCCTCGGCTGGTCTGGCTGTGAATTGAGGCCTTAGCATGTGCCTCTGAAATCCCTGGTCTACCACAATCAGCTGGTCATGCCTACTCAGAAGGCTTTGAAGCTGGCAGATGGCTCAGCAAGAGAGACAGTGCTGGGATTGACTAGTAATGTCTGCAGGGACAAAGCTTCACTGAGTGGTGGCTGGGTCTGTGGCTGGGAGAGTGGCCGTGGGGGAACCCATGTGGAGAGGTTGACCGAGGGCCTGAGGTCACTGCTGGTGAGGAGCTGGGAGAGGGAGCAGTGCTGTCTGTGGGTCTGTCCCACTCTATGAGGCCCACACACTGTCCCTGCACACGCCCTGGCTCAGGGACAGGTTTGCACACAGGGAGGGGGCTGTCTTCACTCGTTTGCCTTTGCCTCCCCCAGGCAGCAGCGGGGAGCGTCCGATCTCCTGGCTTTGGCGACCCTCCTGCCAGGTCCTGTTCTCTGATTTTCCTTGGCGAAATCTCTCTCTCCCACCTGCTCTCCAGGGCCCCCCAGTCCGGGTCTCAGGCAGGGCACCCCACCATGGAGCTGCCTTGGTCAGAGGCTGGCATCATGGGCTGGGGGGCCCAGCCTCAGCCCCAGCCCCTGCTCCACACTCACCATGGGGTGGGAAACAGCCCCTCTCGGGCAGATGCCCTCTGGGGTGCAAGCAAGAGCTCACCCTACATGAGTGCTGGCCTCTTAGGACAGGAGGGCAAAGACTGACCAGCCCTTCTCCTCCCTCTCCTCTTCCTCCTCCTCCTCTTCTTCCTGCTCCTCCTTCAGGATATGCCATTCAAAACATGGTGCCCGTCTCTGAGATCCGTGGGCACCAGTGGGAAAAGGAGCACCTGCTTCTAAGATGCTTACACTATTCTTGGTGCCCTGACCGGTGTGGCTCGGTGGATGGAGTGTCAGCCTGCAGACTGAAGGGTCCTAGGTTCGAATCGGGTGAAGGGCGTGTACCTTGTTTGCAGGCACATCCCCAGTAGAGGGTGTGCAGGAGGCAGCTGGTGGATGTTTCTCTCTCATCGATGTTTCTAACTTTCTATCCTCCCTTCCTCTCTGTGAAAAATCAATAAAATATATATATATTTTTATTTTTTATTTTTTTTTTTTTTAAATATATTTTATTGATTTTTCACAGCGAGGAAGAGAGAGGGATAGAAAGTCAGAAACATCGATGGAAGAGAAACATCGATCAGCTGCCTCTTGCACACCCCCTGCTGGGGATGTGCCCGCAGCCAAGGTACATGCCCTTGCCGGAATCGAACCTGGGACCTTTCAGTCCGCAGTCCGACGCTCTATCCACTGAGCCAAACCGGCTTCGGAAATATATATATTTTTTTAAAATAATAAACTATTCTTGGTGACACAGCTCTGGGCCACGAAAGCATGCAGACATGTATGGGGTGCACGTCTCAGCTCATATCAAATATCCACGCCTCGCCCACTGACACGGTCTTTCACCGTGTGCTCCTGACATGCCTCAGGTTCGGGCCTGGCACCTGGGGGAACAGGGATGCCACAGAGATGGCAGGAGGAGGAATGGGCCTGTGGGCAGGCACCGCTCCTGGAGCTGCAGGTGGGAGCGGGCCTCCCTGAGGGCAGGAAAGGCCACGGTCCTGGGAAGGCGGCTGTCTCAGATCCCCAAGGCCTGTCCCCGGGACCAGGCTCTCTCTCCCAGCATCCTGGGGAGGCTCCTGCAGCCGGGCAAGTCCCTGGGCAGGGACAACGCTAGCCCCTGCTGTCCAACCCTGGGCAGGTTCCTTCTGGGCGCTGGGCCTTGTATATCAGAGGGTTCCGGGTCCCCCCACCCCTGCCCCACACACCCAGGGGCAGCCCTCTGACCCATCCTGTGCACGTGTCCCATTGTACGAGGCATCCCTGTGCTTCCACCGTCACCCCTCCCCATGTGCTCCCCTGCACATACCCAAACCGGGCCTCTCTACAGCCCGCCTCTGGAGCTCTTCCGGCTCCACCCGGGTCTCTCCTCCAGGGTGTCTGTCCCCCTGGAGGAGCGCAGAGGGGGAGACGGGAGCCGTGGCAGCCAGTGAGGGTGGTGGGAATTCCTTTCCTCTCTCCAGGGCAGGTCTGCCTCACGCATGGGACCAGGGATTGTGGGGTGCAGGGGAGGTCATTTCAGCTGTGCCCCCAGTAGTGAGCACTGGCCTGTCCCTCCCCCGGTACTGCTGCAGGGGAGTTCCTCAGTCCTGAATGATTCTCTGGCCAACAGGTCCCCCCCCCCCCCCCCCCCCCCCGCGTGGGTCCTCAGAATTTTTTTTTTTTAAATGTACTTTAGAGGAAAGGAGAGAGTGTTAGAAACATGGATTAGAGAGAAACATCAGCTGCCTCCTGCACACTCCCTACTGGGGATGTGCCCGAAACCAAGGTCCATGCCTTTGACCAGAATCAAACCTGGGACCCCTTCAGTCCGCAGGCCGGTGCTCTACCCCCTGCGCCAAACCGGGTTAGGGCCAGAACTCCTTTCTGAGTGCCACCTCCATCCCTGACCATCAGCGCTTGCCCTGGCCTGGGAGAGGGGTGTGCGGACTGGCTGGGTGCTGCCTTGCCAGCGCCCTTCTCTAGCCCGGAAACCCAGGCCCGGAGAGGTGACAACCGCACAACCGGGCAGCAAGGGGCAGGGCAGAGTCTGGGTCCGCGCCTCTCGGGCCATGGAAGCTCTTCCCACGGGTCCTAGGACCCGGGGGGGGGGGGGGGGTTTTAGTCCGCCCAGCAGCCCAGCACAGCCCCGGGCGATCAGAGCACTTCTGACTGTAATGCTCTGGGTTCCTGGGGTGACTGGGAGAGGGCCTGCTTCTCTGCGAGACAGCCCTGTGGGCGGCCCGGGAGGAAGCCCCCGGGGAGACCATCCTTCGCTGGGAAGACGGAGGAAGCGGGGCCGCACCCAGGGCCGCTGTGTTCGTGCCTTCGGGTCAGCGAGGAGCTCAACCCCTCCGGGCTACGGAGGCCAAATCTCAGTGCCTCGGCCCCCACGCCTGACAGCCCGACTCCCTCCAGCTCGGGGTGGAGGCCAGGGGGCTGTGGGCCCACTGGCCTCGGACAGAGCGGGAGGGGTGAGCCCGGAGGAGTGGGGGCGCTCTGCAGGCAGGGGGCGGCCTAGACAGACCTCGGGGTCCGACCGCGAGCTCCCGACGTCCGTCGGAAAAGCGCGGCGGTCCCTGCGCACGCGCGCCGCTCGCGTCGAGCCGCTTTGTTCCAGAGCTACCTGCGGCTCCATTCCCCGCCTCCGCCCCGCCCCGCCCCGCCCCGCCCGCTCCCGGAGGCCCCGCCCACTTCCCCGCGCTGGGCGGAACCCGCAGCTGGCCGCCCCCACCTCCCTCCCACCACGCTCTCCCTTGGCTGCGATTGGCCATCTGTGCGACGCGCGCCCGCCCACTACGAAAGCTGATTGGTTCACTGGGAAGGGGGCGTAGGAGAAGAGCCGATTATAAAGGAGCGCTCCCCTCGCCCACCCGCCCCAGTGCAAAAGTCACGTGGCTCTGCGCTCGGTGCCTGGCACCACTCGGCTTGGAAAGCTTTCTTAAAGGGCTCGCTCCTCCTAGAGCTGGTCCTCTTAGGGTTTCTCCACCCCTGCCCGCCGAGGGTGGCGCGGCCCTGGGCCGTCCCGCTCCGCCAGCTGTCGAGGTGCAGGTTCCCGGCCAGGCCTGCTGGGGTGAGACCTCGCTCAGGTCTCGAAGCCCGTGGCCATCCCAGGGATCGTGCAGTCGCCCGAAACGGTGACCGCCTAAGCACACTGCCTGGCACGTAGTAGGCGGTCAGTTTCCTCTTACAGAATGAACTCATTGAGAGAATGAATGAGTGGGATTGACAGACAGGAGGAGGAGAGGTGGACTCAGCGTGACCGCCCATCCCTGGGGGACTCTGCTTCTGTTCATGGGAGAGGGGTTGCCAGGCGCAGGACGCCCCCAACGCAGCCCTTCACTATAGGGCCATGTAGGGTTGGGAGTGCGGTATAGAGGACCCAGGTCCCTCTAGGCGGGTCAGGGCGGGTTTCGGGCAAAGGCGAGCCAGGGCGCACCAGCCGAGTACCGCTTGGGGAGGGGCGGCGGAGGCGCGGCGCCTTTAAGTCCAGGCGCCGGCCCTGCGGCCCCGCCCCCTGGAGGACGCCTGGGCGCGCGGCCGCCGGAGCCGCCGTTTAATTGGGGCTGTCAGGCTGCGGCGCGCGCGGAGGGCCGGGCGGGACGGAGGCCGGGAGGCCGGGGCTGAGGGCGCGCGGCGAGGCGGGAGACGGGCGCCGGGAGACGCGGCTGGGGCCCGCGCGGCCGGGGCGCCGTCCCTAGGCAGGGCTGCCCGGCCCCGGCCCCGGGCCAGCCGCGCTCCCCATGAAAAACCAAGTCCGCGGCCCCCCAGCGCGGGCGCACATGTCGGCCTCGGGGACGGCGGCGGCTGGGGGCACCGGGGCGGGGTCGGAGCCCGGCGCGGGATCCGGCGCGGGCACCGGGACGGGCTCGGCGACGGGCGCGGGGACCATGCCGTGCAAGAGCGCCGAGTGGCTCCAGGAGGAGCTGGAGGCGCGCGGCGGCGCGTCCCTGCTGCTGCTCGACTGCCGGCCGCACGAGCTCTTCGAGTCGTCGCACATCGAGACGGCCATCAACCTGGCCATCCCCGGCCTCATGCTGCGCCGCCTGCGCAAGGGCAACCTGCCCATCCGCTCCATCATCCCGAACCACGCGGACAAGGAGCGCTTCGCCACGCGCTGCAAGGCGGCCACCGTGCTGCTGTACGACGAGGCCACGGCCGAGTGGCAGCCGGAGCCCGGCGCGCCCGCCTCGGTGCTCGGCCTGCTCCTGCAGAAGCTGCGCGACGACGGCTGCCAGGCCTACTACCTCCAAGGTGAGGGCGGCCCTGGGACACCCCCACCCCCCCGCGCGGGGCTAGGGCTCTCCCCGCGGCTCTCCGACGCCCCCGCCCGAGGCCGCGCTTTCTCTCGCGCTCAGCCTGCCCCGAAGGCGCCACGTCGCCCCCGGCCCCGCATCCGCCCGTCTCCGGAGCCCGGCCCCTAAGGTTCAGCTTAGTGTGTGTGTGTGTGTGTGTGTGTGTGTGTGTGTGTGTGTGTGGAGGGGGGTCCCGGAGCGCGCCTCTGCACCCCTTTCTGGGTCCGATTCGAGAGGACTAAACAAACTTTCCCTTTCCCCCACCCTGGCTTTCCTTTTAACTCTTATTGGCGCCATAGCAGCGCCCAACTTCCAGCTGAGCCCCTCAGAGGAGGGAGGGACCATCCTGGGACCCTCAAAGGCGAGAGGCACCCAGGTTCCGCTCCTCCAGGCTGGAATGCGTGTCCCTGGAAGGCCAGAGTCAAGACAGGAGCCTTCCGGCACCGTGGCCGCCCCCAGGGCACAGGCACAGGGACGTTTGGGTTGGGAGACTGAGCCTTCCCGCATAGCTCGCCGCCTCTTGGAGGCCTGGTCGGGGAGCGGGGGCGCTGTGAGTCGTGTGCCCTTGCCCTGGCCTTAGTTTTCAGGGCCCCCAGACCCAGACTGCTGCCCCAGAGCTTGCAGAAGAGGGAGCAGCATGGGGAGGGGGGGCGCCAGTGGCTGCAGCCGGTGTTTCCAATTAACATTCCAAAATGGCCTCTTGCTGGCAGCAGGCGGGAGGGAGGCAGGCCTGCGGCACCCTCGGGCCGTGCCTAGCTGCAGGCGCTCCCCGCATCTCCTCCCTGCAAAGCCCCTGGTGGCCCTCCCCCCTCCCTGGGTCCAAGGCTAGGGGGGGTCTTGTGCATCCAGGGAGGGTTTTGGAGAGGTGGAGCCTGGGCCTCATGAATCTGCCCGGAGGGGGAAATGACCGGCCAATACAGACTCTGGTTGGGGGTGGGGGCAAGCTCTGGTCTCCCAATCCAAGGCTCAGGCCTCTGCTTCTAACCGGGACACAGCTCGGCCTCTGCAGTCTCATCTACAAGCGGTTTGCAGACCTGCGATGGGTTGTCTGCTTTCCCTTACCTCTTAGCCATCAGTGGGCATACCCCGGGCCAGGTGTGGAGGACCGCAGAGGAGTGGGGAGCGGGCCTGTGCTCAGGCCTCTAGAGCCGGTGGTATGGCTGGGGCCCTGAAGTCTGATGAGGAAGGGTTTGGAGCTCAGGTGTGTTCCTTCACCTCCTGGGGCCTCAGTTTCCCCATCTGTGAAGTGGATCATGGGACAGATGTGGGGAAACAGGAGAAGGTACACGTGTGACTTACTGGCACAGCCTGTGTTGGTTGTTGTGATGATGCTTGACACGGGGACCCCTGGCTATCGTTGGTCTTGTGCGGCCCCCGTGTGGGCTGGGGCACTGGCCAGGGGCACGGACGGCCTCTCACCCGGGCCCTGTCCTGCCCCGGCCGGCCACAGGTGGTTTCAACAAGTTCCAGACCGAGTACTCGGAGCACTGCGAGACCAACGTGGACAGCTCGTCCTCGCCCAGCAGCTCGCCGCCCACCTCCGTGCTGGGCCTGGGGGGCCTGCGCATCAGCTCCGACTGCTCCGACGGAGAGTCGGACCGAGAGCTGCCCAGCAGCGCCACCGAGTCGGACGGCAGCCCCGTGCCGTCCAGCCAGCCGGCCTTCCCCGTGCAGATCCTGCCCTACCTCTACCTCGGCTGCGCCAAGGACTCCACGAACCTGGACGTGCTGGGCCAGTACGGCATCAAGTACATCCTCAACGTCACGCCCAACCTGCCCAACGCCTTCGAGCACGGCGGCGAGTTCACCTACAAGCAGATCCCCATCTCCGACCACTGGAGCCAGAACCTGTCCCAGTTCTTCCCCGAGGCCATCAGCTTCATCGGTAGGTGCTGCGCTGTGTGCGGGACTCGGGGGTAGCCCACGCCTGGCTGGGTACCTCTGGGCCTGCCGAGGCCTGTGTGTGCCCTGCGTGTGCCGGCGTGTGCCCATGGGTGTACCCGGGCCCGCTGTGAGTCACCGAGGCCCCCAGTCTGAACAATCCCTGGGTCTCGGGCACCTCAGGTGCCCCCCCCCCCCCCAATCCAGCCTGGCCGTTCTGGCTGCTGTTTGAGGCTGAGCGAGCTGGCACATCACAGCTCTCGGGCCACCCACGGGGCTCGCTGCTCTGCCACACGCCCCGGCACACGTGTCTGCGGGCTGGCGCTGTCCCGGGGCCTCCGTGGGCCCTGCTGTTCACCTGAGTGAGTTCCCGGGCGGGGGGGACAGGGGCCTCCCCCAAACAGGCAGCTGTTGGAATGGGGGGACCCAGAGCGCCTTGGTGGGGCCCCAGATGCCCCCGGCACTTGTTTGGAGTAAGTAGGGTGTGGGAGGATGTGGGGGAGGCTGAGGAAGGCACCCCCAGAGCAGCCTGTTCTGCTGTGTGGCTTACAGCCTCCTATAGCCCAGCTGACTCAGTCTCCGAGAGCCGCCTTATCTCTGACCCCATCCTGCTTCCTCCTCGGCCAGTGGGGGGCTGCTGGCCTGGGGTTGTCTTCCCGGCCCCCCTCACCCAGGAGTGAGGAAGGGACCAGTGAATGGGGACCCGGGCTTTCCCCACCCCACCCCACCCCGAGCCTGTGCCCCTCCGGGGGGCAGGGAGGGGCCAGGGCAGTCTTCCCTGCGGGCGGCCGGCTGGGTCCTGTGAGGGCGTTCGGGTGTCAGCGGGCTGGGCTGGCTTTAACAACAGGAAGTGGGAGGCTTCCCCGCCTCATCCGCTCACTGGGAACCAAAACGAGGTGCCTGGCTGGGAGGAAGGAAGGAAGCGGAGGCCGAGGGGAGGGGCTGGGGCTGCCCGGGAGGACCCCCCTCCCCCACTGCCTCGGTGCTGCCTCAGCGTCTGTGTGTCCCCGGTGAGGGCGGGGAGTGCAGGGACCCCGGCTTCCCAGGGGCTGAGTCTGGCTTGCGGATGCCTTTCTCCTTGAAAGCCCCTCTGTGTCTGGGGAGGGGACGGAACAGGGTGTGATGGGGGGTGTATTTCTCGCTTGAGGAGGGATTGAGGCCAGGATCCAGGCCCCCCCCCCCCCCCCCCCCCGCTCAGCCGCACCCCGAAGGCTAAAAATAAAGCAGAAGTGGTTTAGCTTTGGATGGCGCAGGAGTGGGTTTGGGGGCCAGGCGTTGCCTGTATCCTGGTACGTCACCCCTGGAGGCCCATCTCTGCTGCCTCTGCCCCGGTCTCAAGGTCAGACCACACAGCTCCACGAAGCCACGGCATCTGCCTCCCCTGCTGGCCTTGCCCGTCAGCCCTGTCAGTCCCTGCGTCTGGGTTAAATACCTGCTGAATGCCTAGCCCCGGGGGTGGGGAGGGGGCAGCAGGCTGTGGACAGCGGGTGAGGGGTGACCTGCGACCCCCGGGTCATCGGGTAGAGTGCACTGATTGAGCACCGACTGTATGCCTGGTGCCCAGTGAGCTCTCAGGCAGGGAAGCGGGACCTTGAGGGCCCTGGGCCGCCTCTTGTCACCCTGTGAACGGGCACGGCTGCGGCGCGGGGAGGGGCAGCGGCCCTGGGTCCCGGGGAGGAGAGATCACGGGCGAGGGGTTCAGCGGCCCCACCTGTATTTGCTGCCTTCTGTCCGAGGCAGAGGAGCCTGCGAGGGGGGAAGGAGGAGGACGGGGGGGGGGGGGGGGGGGGGGACCTGGTTGGCTGGTGGAAGATGTCACTGGCTTACAGGCCCGGGGGGGGGACGGGGGTTGGGAGGGAGTAGTAAGGGGGCCCATTTCAGCAAACCCCACTTGTTTTTGTTTGTTTTCAAATTTCTTTATTGATTATTACATATGTGTCCTTATCCTTCTATTAACCCCCTCCAACTCTCCCCCCCAAACCCCATTTGTGAACCCTCAGGTGAGTCCCTTGTTCCTCCCTGGCTAGCCAGAACCAATTGTGGGGCCGGGGCTTCTAGTCCCGCTCTGAGGGGGTGCCCACGGGTGCGGGTCACGGGCTGGCCCCAGTGGGTGCTACGACTCGGGAGGAGCCCCTGTGGCCTGGGGTTCGTCACTGTCCCGTGTCTGTAAAGTCAGCTCACTAGCGGGGGGTGCGGGGCCCGTGGGAGCCCGGGCAGGGCCTGCCCTGAGGATGAGCAGCGGGGCTCCCCCAGGCCCCGCGGGAGGGAGGCCGCCCGGTCCCCAGGCCGCCGCCCTCGGGGGGCCTGACCGCCCGCCGTGTGTTGCAGACGAGGCGCGCTCCAAGCAGTGCGGCGTCCTGGTGCACTGCCTGGCAGGCGTCAGCCGCTCGGTGACGGTCACCGTGGCCTACCTGATGCAGAAGATGAACCTGTCGCTCAACGACGCCTACGACTTCGTCAAGAGGAAAAAGTCCAACATCTCGCCCAACTTCAACTTCATGGGGCAGCTGCTGGACTTCGAGCGGACGCTGGGGCTGAGCAGCCCGTGCGACAGCCGCTCGCCCGGCGAGCAGCTCTACTTCTCCACGCCCCCCACCCACACGCTGTTCCCCCTCAACACCCTGGAGTCCACGTGAGGCCGGCCGGCGCCCCGACACCGGCGCGCACGGGGGACGGAGCCCGCCTCGGACCCCCCGCCGCAGGACGCTGCCTACGCGGGCCGGCGATGGCGGTTTTTAAAGACACCACGGACCGATTACTCCCTCCGGCGGTAACACCCCCCACCCCCACCCCCCACCCCGGCGCCGAGGCCCCTTCCGGCTTTTCTTTTTAACGAAAAGTGTTACTTTCAGGCCCGTGCAGCGGCGGCTTGTATGAACCAGTATT
>CM050524.1:60513289-60515789 GCA_027563665.1 Antrozous pallidus
CCATGTGGGGCAGGGGAGAGGGCTGTGGGCCTGGGGGTGACCATGGGGGGCAGGGGGAGGGCTGTGGGCCTGGGGGTGACCATGGGGGGCAGGGGGAGGGCTGTGGGCCTGGGGGTGACCATGGGGGGCAGGGGGAGGGCTGTGGGCCTGGGGGTGACCATCGCAGGCAGGGCGAGGGCTGTGGGCCTGGGGGTGACCATGGGGGGCAGGGGGAGGGCTGTGGGCCTGGGGGTGACCATGGGGGGCAGGGGGAGGGCTGTGGGCCTGGGGGTGACCATCGCGGGCAGGGGGAGGGCTGTGGGCCTGGGGGTGACCATGGGGGGCAGGGGGAGGGCTGTGGGCCTGGGGGTGACCATCGCAGGCAGGGCGAGGGCTGTGGGCCTGGGGGTGACCATCGCAGGCAGGGCGAGGGCTGTGGGCCTGGGGGTGACCATGGGGGGCAGGGGGAGGGCTGTGGGCCTGGGGGTGACCATGGGGGGCAGGGGGAGGGCTGTGGGCCTGGGGGTGACCATCGCGGGCAGGGGGAGGGCTGTGGGCCTGGGGGTGACCATGGGGGGCAGGGGGAGGGCTGTGGGCCTGGGGGTGACCATCGCAGGCAGGGCGAGGGCTGTGGGCCTGGGGGTGACCATGGGGGGCAGGGGGAGGGCTGTGGGCCTGGGGGTGACCATGGGGGGCAGGGGGAGGGCTGTGGGCCTGGGGGTGACCATCGCGGGCAGGGGGAGGGCTGTGGGCCTGGGGGTGACCATGGGGGGCAGGGAGAGGGCTGAGGGCCCTCACACATGACTGGCCTGAGAGGTCCAGGGAGGTCGGGTGTCTTCGGGTCTCGACCTTCGGCTGCTCCTGGTCCTCACACCCCTTGGCCCCTCCCCTGACAGCAGCCTCATGAGGAGGGGTCAGCCCCCTTTCCCGAAGGGACAGGGAGGAGGCAGGGGGCTTGGGAGGCGGCGCTGAGGCAGGGCTGCCCCTCGTGTGCTGGCTGCAGGGACCGAGACTCGGGGAACCCATGGGAGCAGGTATGGGGCCGGGGGCAACGCCGGTGAGGAGCCTCCCGCCGCTCCGCCTGCAGGCCTTCCCAGCCCTCTTTCTGGAACTCTCTGCGTCGCCCGCACCTCCTCCAGCAGCTTCCTCTCTCCAGCGCACATGCTGCTTCCTCCAGGAAGCCTTCCCAGACTCCTCCCCCAACGGGGGGGGGGGCGCTGGCACCTGCTCTGCTGGTGCCCTCTGTGCAGCCCCATCCCCTGGAGGCCTGGCTGGCCAGGCGCTGGGTCCGGCTGGGATCAGCCGTTCTCTGGCCACTGCCAGGGCGCATGGCGTGTGTCACGGAGCACAGGCCGCCCTGTGTGGGCCGCGTGCCCAGGTGCTGGCTCTGCACCTGCTCAGAGCTCCAGAGGGCGGGGGGACGGGCCCCGTCTGCCCCCTGCCTGGGTCTCCTGCCTCTGTGCCCACCGTGATCGCCGCCTCCCCCTTCGGCTGGCAGCTCCTGCTTATAAATGCCGCCGCCGCCGCCTCAGCTAAGTGGAGGGGTCTGGAGGCCGCGCTAATTGATTAATTAAGCCTCTCGGTTAATTAGCTCCGTGGCTCCAGGGAAAAAAGGGCTCGTCTGGAGCCAGCTCTCCTCTGGGCTGGGGGAGGGTTAATTGGCCGGGGTCAGCTGAGCCCCATGCCAGGTGCGGGGGGCGCGGAGAGGCGGGGCGGGGAGAGCGGTGGTGGGCACTGAAGCCATCCGGCCGCCGGGCGGGCAGAAGGCCCCCCCATCCGGCCTGGACAGGCCACTCCTGCTGACCCTGCCCAGCCTCTGGCTCTCCCCCAACCGGAGGGGCAGGAGCCGGGCAGATGGGACAGCCCACAGGGTGTCGGCGCCCGCACAGGGCAGGCAGACTCCGCACCTGAGGCCTCGAAGGGCCGAGTGAGGCTTGCTGGGCACGGGGCCAGGGCAGCGAGGAGCGAGGAGGGACCCAGTCAGGTTCCGGTTTGGTAGAGGCGGGGACGGGGGTGGGGGGGTGTGGGGGTGGGGGGCTGCTGGGGGAGAACGTGGAGGGGCTGCGGGCTGGCAGGACAGAGGCATCAGGTGTCCAGAGAGAACGAGGCCCCCAGGAGTGGGTACTTGTGGGGGAAGGCCCCCCAGTCCCTTCTCTGGCCTCTCTCCCTCACCTGCGAGGTGGGGGGCCAGGGCCTCAGGCTCGTGTCCTTGTCCCAGGACCAAGCGCCTTGTTCACCCCCATGCTCTCCGCAGTCTCCCAGCCCCCCTCCTCCCTGGCTCACATCTGTCAAAGAGCGGAGCCCAGCCCCCAACACGGGTCCCCCCCCCCCTGCCCCCCGCACGCTCCGCTGTCTTGTGGGGCCGCCATGGGGTGCGCACTGCGCTCAGGCTGGCCGGGGAGGGAGCGAAGGAGGGGGCAGGAGGCCGAGAACCGGGCGTCCGACCGCCGCGGGCAGCGGGCAGGGCTCGCCTTGGCACGAAGCCTGCGGGCTGGTCCTCGGCTCCGGGGGGGGGGGGGGG
>CM050524.1:60520789-60598289 GCA_027563665.1 Antrozous pallidus
TTCCCCCGGGAAGCAGTACTCAGGCCGTGCCCCCCTCCTCCCGCGGTTCAGCCTGCGCCCCACATCTACGGCTCTTCCCTGGCCTCCCGCTCCTGGGATGTGGGCCTCCTCTCTCCCCATCTCAGAGCCCTCTCCTCCAGGCAGTCTGCTCAGATGTCAACCCTGGGAGTCCTGCACCCCGTTGCTTTCCGGAGGTCACTGGAGGCCCCTACGTCCCGGTGGGTGTTGGTCAGGGCGGGAGGGTCGGCTCTGCTCTCCCAGATGGGGAGACTGAGCCCCAGAGAGTCGCTCCCCTCAGACCGCAGCAGGCGGTTCCCCCCTCCCCCCCAGGCCTGCGCTGACTGCTCTGCTTTCCGTCAAGTGCTGATGGTCTCGGGGCAGATTCCCAGGAAGGGGACTGGGGTTAAAGGTTATGCATATTTTTAGGCCTTTGGACTCAAGCTGCCCAACGGCCTCCAGAGAGCATGGACTCCCCCTCACACCTCGCACGCACGCTCACCCGCTCCCGCCAGGCCCTGCCCGAGTCCAAGAGGGTCTGGCAGTGTGAGGGAGCCCTCCTGCACACGGGCTGGTGGGCGCCTTGGCAGCCCGGGCGCCCCCCTCTGGAGCCACGTCCCTGCTCTCTGGCCACTGCTCAGCCTCGCTCCGCTTTAGCCTGGGCTGCAGGGCCGGCTGGGCCGGGCGGGCAGGGCTGAGCAGCCCGCAGGATCTTTCGTTCCTCCCCGTCCCCGGGCTCTGCCGCCTGCAAACCCCCGGCTTCCCGACCAGCGGGGAGGGGACTGCTGGCCCGTGTGCGCCTGTGAGTCCCAGAGACAGAAACAGAGGCTGCGGGGCCGGACTGACTCAGGCCAGGAGTCAGTGCATCAGATCAGCGCTGCAGGCCACGTCCACCGTCCACCGTCCACCGGGGCTGCCTGCTTCCCAGCGCTCAGAGCTGGCTCTCCCTCCCGCACCCGCTCTGTCGGGCTCTCACCACCGGTTCCCCTGAGGGGAGGGATTGGTCTCCCATCTTTCAGGCGATGGGACAGAGGCTGGCAGGGGGGCTAGGGCTCCTAGCTGCACAACTGAGCTGGGGGCCTCCGGGTGCTGGGGAGGGAGCCCTGGGGGCAGAGAGCGGGGTGCAGGCTGGGTGGGGGCTCCCCTGGCACTGACGGTACTGGCACTGCAGCAGGGCAGGTGCGGGGAGCTCCGCCTCTGGCCTCCCCCAGCCCCGCAGCCTCTGCCGCAGCCTCGGATGTGACCCGAATGCCACAGCAGACTGAGTCCGCTCCCCGGGGCTCACGATCCACGCCCGGCCGGGCCACCTCTGCCTGCACGGGCGCCTGCAGCATCTCCGACCTCAGGGACCCCACGGGAGGGGGACTCGGCCTCACCGCCTGCCGGCCCCCCCCCCCCCCCCCCCGGGGAGAGCAGTGCTCGGGCAGGGCCTCAGCACCTGGTCCAGGCCAGCAGGTGAGCCTGGCGTCCTGCAGGCTCAGGTCCTGAGAAGCGCACAGAAAGCCCGAGGGCCCAGACACCCTCCGTGTGTGAGCAGCGCCCGTGTGAGCAGAGCCCATGTGTGTGCAGAGCCCGTGTGTGTGAGCAGAGCAGGTGTGTATGCAGAGCCCGTGTGTGTGTGCAGAGCCTGTGTGTGTATGAGCAGAGCCCATGTATGTGAGCAGAGCCCATGTGTATGCAGAGCCCGTGTGTGAGCAGAGCGGGGGGGGGGGGGGGGAGGGGGGGGTGCAGAGCCCGTGTGTGTGTGAGCAGAGCCCATGTGTGTATCAGCAGAGCCCATGTGTGTGTGTGAGCAGAGTCCGTGTGTGTGTGTGAGCAGAGCCCATGTGTGTATCAGCAGAGCCCATGTGTGTGTGTGAGCAGAGTCCGTGTGTGTGTGTGAGCAGAGCCCATGTGTGTGTGTGAGCAGAGTCTGTGTGTGAGCAGAGCCCATGTGTGTGTGTGAGCAGAGTCTGTGTGTGAGCAGAGCCCGCGCGTGTGTGTGAGCAGAGCCCATGTGTGTATCAGCAGAGCCCATGTGTGTGTGTGAGCAGAGTCCGTGTGTGTGCAGAGTCCGTATGTGTGTGCAGAGCCCATGTGTGTATGAGCAGAGCCCATGTGTGTATGAGCAGAGCCCATGTGTGTGTGTGCAGAGCCCATGTGTGTATGAGCAGAGCGGGGGGGGTGCAGAGCCCGTGTGTGTATGAGCAGAGTCCGTGTGTGTGCAGAGTCCGTATGTGTGTGCAGAGCCCATGTGTGTATGTGCAGAGCCCATGTGTGTATGAGCAGAGCCCATGTGTGTGTGTGCAGAGCCCATGTGTGTATGAGCAGAGCCCATGTGTGTGTGTGCAGAGCCCATGTGTGTATGAGCAGAGCCCATGTGTGTGTGTGCAGAGCCCATGTGTGTGTGTGCAGAGCCCATGTGTGTATGAGCAGAGCCCATGTGTGTGTGTGCAGAACCCATGTGTGTGTGTGCAGAGCCCATGTGTGTATGAGCAGAGCCCATGTGTGTATGAGCAGAGCCCATGTGTGTGTATGCAGAGCCCATGTGTGTATGAGCAGAGCCCATGTGTGTGTGTGCAGAGCCCATGTGTGTATGAGCAGAGCCCATGTGTGTGTGTGCAGAGCCCATGTGTGTATGAGCAGAGCGGGGGGGGTGCAGAGCCCGTGTGTGTATGAGCAGAGTCCGTGTGTGTGCAGAGCCCATGTGTGTATCAGCAGAGCCCATGTGTGTATCAGCAGAGCCCATGTGTGTATCAGCAGAGCCCATGTGTGTATCAGCAGAGCCCATGTGTGTGTGTGAGCAGAGCCCATGTGTGTATCAGCAGAACCCATGTGTGTGTGTGAGCAGAGTCCGTGTGTGTGCAGAGTCCGTATGTGTGTGCAGAGCCCATGTGTGTGCGAGCAGAGCCCATGTGTGTATGAGCAGAGCCCATGTGTGTGTGCAGAACCCATGTGTGTATGAGCAGAGCCCATGTGTGTATGAGCAGAACCCATGTGTGTGCAGAGTCCGTATGTGTGTGCAGAGCCCATGTGTGTATGAGCAGAGCCCATGTGTGTGCAGAGCGGGTGTATGTGCAGAGCCTGTGGGGTGGTCAAGTTGTGCCTGAAGGTGCAGGGCAGCTGGGGCTGAGCCAGCGTGGCCACCAGTGGCCCTGTGACCGGGGGCACGTGCTGACCACCACGGCCCAGACTCCTCTTTGGGGAGCTGGGGGCGTCGGCGCAGGGCCTCCAAGGTGTGGAGGGCAGGGCCGGCCCCCACAGTGTGACCCTCCCGTTCGGGGTGGCGTTGCTGCGGCCACCGGCACCAAACGATTCAAGTGCTTGTCTCGTCACCTCTGCACTGAGGGCCGTGAGGCGTCACCCGCCAGCCTGCGGTGAGAACGGGCTCTCGGGAGGGGAGGCAGGGGTGTGGGGGGTCGCTGTCCTGCGGGTGAGACCGGGCTCTCCGGAGGGGGGAGGCAGGGGCCTGGGGGGTCACTGTCCTGCGGGCAGGACCGAGGGGGCCGGGGGCCGGTCTGGCTGTGGGAACAGGAAAAAGGGGTCCACACTGCTGGGAAGGGAGGTGGTGCAGACAGGAGCTGAGGCCCAGGTCTGATCTTAGCCGGCGCCTCTCCTAAGTCCCCCCCCAACTCCCCTGCGTCCGGAGGTCACGCTCAGAGCAGCCCGAGGTCCCCTGCCTCTGGCCTCTGCTCTCCCGTGTGTGACTGACGTCCCCTCTGGCCCCTCGGCCAGCCGCGTCTGGAGCCCCAAAGGCCTGGTGCCCCGTCCCTGAGAGGCCCCTGCGTGCCCGGGGGCGGGACAGGGACCCGGGACAGTCCCGGCCTGTGAGAGTGAGGGGTCAGAGGCCGGCACGATTAGGGGAGGGAGGGGGAGCAGGAGGGATACTCGGCCTGGCGGGCTGAGGGGGTCACGCCTGGGGCTGGGGCTGGGCTTTGGGGTCGCCACTAGGACGGTGAGGGAGCTGGACTCATCGCCAGTGCTCAGTGCACCCCTGCACACATCGGGCCAAGAGCAGGCCGTGGGGAGGGGTCCCTGGGAGGCACGAGAGTGGGGGGCGCGTTCCGGGCACCCAGTGACCCCAGGAAGGAGCGGCAGTCACGGGCGCCCGGCCCGCGCCTGTCCTCTGCGCTGGGAGTCCTGACGCCGGCCGGGCTTCCCCCCGCTGGGCCCGGCTGCTGGTCTGTGAAAGGGACGGATGGGGTGCCAGCCTCGTAGGGTCCTGAGAACCCGAGGGAAAGCAGCCACGAGAGCTCACTCGGCTTTCTTTCCTTGCGGATTTTCTGTCGCAGGTCCCCGAGGGGCTGGGCCAGCTCAGCGTGGGGTCCTGCAGCCACCAGCCTCCAGGGCCACTTCCTAAGGGGTTGGGGGGGTTCCTCTGGGGGCGGCTGCCCAGGACTGGCCGCTGGTCCAGGAGGCAGCGGGCGCTCATGGCCTCAGGATGAGAGGCCTGTGTCCCCCTTGGGGTGACATGAGCTGGGTTATCGGCGTCATGGGGTTAAAACCTCTCCTACCCGAGGGTGAGCAGCCTGGGCAGGTGCCCGCAGCCAGGTTCAAGAAAGGACAGCCTGGGTGGCCCGGGGGTGGGGACAGGAGCCCTCCGGTGCCCTCCGAGTGACCCCGGTTATCGCCTGCAGACAGCTCCTTCCGCCCGCTCTGTCTCCGGCCACGGCTTATCTCCTGATAAATGGCTGCTGTCCTGGCTGAGGAAGCGCCGTCTGTCCCCCTGTGTCCTTAGAGCCCTCCCTGGGGCAGGGCACAGCCGCTGAGGACCTGGGCCTGGTCACGTCGGCCAGGCTGCTGGCCCGAGAGCCTCGCCGGAGGGGGACGGGCATTGGGCCAGGGGCGGGGGGGGGGTGGCGCGCTGCCTCCGGCCGGTCATCCTCCTGCTGAGGCCCTGGGGCTGCCCGGGGCAGGAGAGGAGGCCGTGTCTCGGGGTCCTGGGGGGAGGCAGGGACTTGTTCTCCCCAAGCCCCACCCTGCTTACCCCCCACCCGGACGCGTGTGCACGCAGCACACGGAGCCTCGGCCTGACATGGCCCGGGTGGCCCTGGACAGACGCCGGCGGGGGCTGGATGGCACGTGCGGGCTTCGGAGTGGCCCCCGGGGGCGGTGGGCGCGAGCAGGGCAGGCGGCCAGCCTGTCCCCGGCTCCAGCAGCGGCGTGGACAAGGGCCACGGAGCCGGAGCACCTGGCCCCGCCCCGGGAGGAGCTCCGGGGCCCAGGCCGGCCGGGTCTTGGGGCCTCGAAGGACTCTGCTCTGGGCTCTGCGGAGTCAGCTGTGCTCAGGGCCACCCCACAGCGGAGTGTCTGCCCTTCCCTTTCGCCCAAGCCATGGTCAGTCCGGAGACCCTGCCTTCCTCCTGGCCTCAGCCTGACACCCGTCCGGGCACAGGCAGTCTGTCTGTCCTCACACCCATCCCGGCACAGGTGGTCTGTCCGTCCTGACACCCATCCGGGCACAGGCAGTCCATCCGTCCTCACACCCATCCGGGCACAGGCAGTCTGTCTGTCCTCACACCCATACGGGCACAGACAGTCTGTCTGTCCTCACACCCATACGGGCACAGGCAGTCTGTCTGTCCTCACACCCATACGGGCACAGACAGTCCGTCTGTCCTGACACCCATACGGGCAGTCCATCCTGACACCCATATGAGCACAGGCAGTCTGTCTGTCCTGACACCCATACGGGCACAGACAGTCTGTCTGTCCTCACACCCATACGGGCACAGACAGTCTGTCTATCCTCACACCCATACGGGCACAGTCTGTCTGTCCTCACACCCATACGGGCACAGACAGTCCGTCTGTCCTGACACCCATACGGGCAGTCCATCCTGACACCCATATGAGCACAGGCAGTCTGTCTGTCCTCACACCCATATGGGCACAGGCAGTCTGTCTGTCCTGACACCCATATGGGCACACAGTGGGCACTAGAGAAGCCTCTCAATGAGTGCACCTGGCTCCCGGGCGTCTTTGATCTGAATGTGAGAAGAGCGAGGCCTTTTCCAGGTGTTATGCCCAGAGTTCGGGATCCCCAATAATCAACCATGTGGGAGCCTTTTATCTGATGCAAAAGCAAAGTCTTTATTCAAGCCCGGGCTCGGCTCTCACAGCCCCTTTACCGGTGCAGCGGTGGGACGAGAGAGAGAGAGAGAGAGAGAGAGAGAGAGAGAGAGAGAGAGAGCTTGGGGAGACAAAGGTTATAAGGACTGGTCATTTGGGGGGGCCTAGGAGAGTGGCCTGGGTTACAGAGACTGGTCACTTTGGTTAGGGTTTCATATTCTGGGATCAGAGCCGTCCCCTACTGTCCCCTGGATGGTCGGTCAGTAGCGATGCAGGGGGAGCACCTGTGTGATGTGACCTTATCAGGACCTGAGCCGCTCCCGAACTTCATCTGTCCACTCGGGGGCAGTGGTTGGGGGCGTTAGGACACTCCTGGTGCTCCTGTGGTCACTCCCATCAGGGGAGGAGGGGGTGAGGCTGACCAGCTCCGCAAGATAGAGGACAGCCAGTTCTGCTTTGTTCTTTCCCAGGCAGAGGCCCGGCCGGAGACACCATGCCCCTGCGTGTGTGGGCGGAGGCAGGGGCTGAGCCCAGGGGGAGGCTGAGGGCGGCGGGACCGCGATGGGGAGCCGGGCAGGTCAAGTCCCAGGAGCGGGGACCACAGTGACCTCGCGAGGCCCCTCCGTGGCTGTGGGGGAGGCGGATGACCAGGACACAGGATTTGCTCCCCAATCTGGAGCTGAGCCCCCCAGATGGCCTGTTGCCTGCCCCGCGCCTGCCCAGGCCTTGGCTCCCAGGTCCGTGGGCAGGTCTGTGTCTAACGCGTTCCGAGGCCCAGCGGCAGCATGGGGTCACACCCGGGCGGGGGGCCACGCAAAAGCCTGCCGAGCGAAGCCACCCTGATCGGAGCCCCAAGACGGACCGCCTGTGCCCGGATGGGTGTGAGGACGGACAGACTGCCTGTGCCCGGATGGGTGTCAGGACAGACGGACTGCCTGTGCCCGGATGGGTGTGAGGACGGACGGACCGCCTGTGCCCGGATGGGTGTGAGGACGGACGGACCGCCTGTGCCCGGACGGGTGTGAGGACGGACGGACCGCCTGTGCCCGGACGGGTATCAGGACGGACGGACCGCCTGTGCCCGGACGGGTGTGAGGACGGACGGACCGCCTGTGCCGGGACGGGTGTGAGGACGGACGGACCGCCTGTGCCCGGATGGGTTTGAGGACCGACGGACCGCCTGTGCCCGGATGGGTGTGAGGACGGACGGACCGCCTGTGCCCGGATGGGTGTGAGGACGGACGGACCGCCTGTGCCCGGATGGGTGTGAGGACGGACGGACCGCCTGTGCCCGAATGGGTGTCAGGACGGACGGACTGTCTGTCCATCGTGCCCCGATCTGTGGGGCCCTGCCTACTGGCTCCTGGCCTCAGCCAGGCCGGGCCCCTCAGGACGAGCTGCACAGCAGGCCCGGCCTCCAGCAAGCGGACATGGCCCCTCCTCACCTGCCTACGGTGGCGCCAACCGGGGAGTCTGGCCCTCCCGCCATGGGGACGGAGTTGCAGGCACCGCCCGTCTGGAGACCAGCCCGGGGCCGGCAGCCGGCGGAAGCCCGGGGCCGTGTCTAGGAGCCCGCCCGGCCCAGCCTCCCCTCTGGCGGAGCAGGTGCGGCACCAGGTCGAGGGCCAAGGACAGGGTCAACATGATGTTGCAGAGAGCCCTGCATGGAGCTGGGGAGGGGCAGCCCCCCGCTCGGGAAGAGCTGCCCAGCCGCTGCCACGGGCAAGTGCCCCCCGGACGGGGGGATGCAGCCAGCTCTCTGTCCCAGGAGGTGTGTGTGCAAGGGGACCGGAAGCTGGTTGAATCTACTCCCCGGTCCTCCCTCCACCCAGCTGCACCCAGCACCCCCTACTCCACTGGGCCCCGAAAACCCCCCTCCTGCCCTGGGCACCGCTGCCTCTGCCTGGAGCCCCCACTCCCTCTGTGAGGGTGAGGGCGTGGGCATGGGCGAACTCAGGGGGGCGCTTTCCTTCCTCTCTGCGCTCACACCACACAATTACTGCGTTTATTCTCACACCCACATCATCTTCTTCCAAAACAAAAAGACAGCCAGTCCCAAGCCCATTAGCAAACACCTGGGAAGGCACCTTGAGCTCAGGACACCAAGGGACGCAGTCACGCTCCCCTCCTTTCTTTCTTTCTTTTAAAATATATTTTATTGACTTTTTACAGAGAAGAAAGGAGAGGGATAGAGTTAGAAACATCGATGAGGGAGAAACATCCATCAGCTGCCTCCTGCACACCCCTAGTGGGGGGATGTGCCTGCAACCAAGGTCCATGCCCTTGACCGGAATTGAACCTGGGACCCTTCAGTTCGCAGGCCAACGCCCTATCCACTGAGCCAACCCGGTTTCGGCATCCCCTGCTTTCCTTGCAGTGAACGAGGTGATTTCTCCAAAGGCCTGAGGCTGCCCCACACCCCACACTCCTTACTTCTCTGGAGCCCTGGGTGGGGCTTGGTGGGGGTCCAGGGCCAGCTCTGCCTCTGCACGCAGCCCATCCTCCTCCCTGGCTGCTCAGACCTCCCCTCCCTGCACTCCCGATGAGACCCAGTCCCCTTCCCTTGCTCTCTGCTCCTGGCCTTCGCACTTGACCTTCTTTCCTCCGGGAACTGCCTTCTCCTCTTCCCTGGCCGAGGACACAGTGTACCTCTGGGACTCGGATTCGAGGCCCCTTCCTCCAGGAAGCCCACCCTGATCTCAGCGGGGTTCCACCACCCCTAGGCCCCCTCCCCTGCCACAGCCTGCTCCCTCTGTCCGGATCTGTGCCCGCCCGGTCACGTGTCTGCTGACTGCATTGCTGCTCAGGCTTCGTCGCCCAGCACAATGCCCGGCACAGGTAATGTGTTTGCGGAATGAATGACCCCCCCGCCCCATGATGCTCTGGGGCTCTGAGCTGGCCTGGACTAGACATCCCGGTTCCAAGCTCATTGTCAGATGCCGGGAGGGCACAGCTTGAGCCTTGAGCCTGGATGCCGGTCTGGGGCCTGGGACCAGGGGATCCCCGCACCCCAAAGCAGAAGGGGGTGTTTGTGCCCAGAGTTCTTTCCTAACATGATCCTGTTGTTTGGGGATGCGCCCTCCCTCTGACCTCTGACCCCCAGGGCGGAGGGTGGGCAGCCATCGTCCAAAGGCTCCCTGGGTCTGGGGTTCGGGGGAGCTCTCTGTGCTGAGTGATGCCAGACTGTCTAGGGAAGGACATGTCCCCTCCCTGGGGACCTGGGGACTTGCCCAGGGTACCCCGGGGCCTGGGCTGGGCTCCCTGGAGACCTGGGCTGCCAGCCCACCCCGCCCTCTCAGCTGCTCAGGAGAAACCCAGGGAATGAGCACTGCCGTGACCCCCACACACACAAAGCTTCACTCCCACCAGCCCCACCCCAACACCCACTGCTCCCCGCATCCCCGTCCCCAGCCAGAGTCCCTTACTGCCCCTCCCAGCAGGACGGCCCCGTGCCCTTTGCAGCATTTAGCCCCTACCACCTCTTTTCCGTGAAGCCCCCCGGAACCACCAGGCCTCGTCAGAGCTACTTCTGGGTCCCTGGTCCCCGTGCCCCCTGCTTTTGGCACCAGGCGTTCTCCCTACAGGGCTGGTGGCCACCCATCAGGAATCGGGCTCAGCAGGCATGGGGCTGGGCATGCTCACCCGCGGCGGCCCAGTGCCCGGCCGGGGCTGGCTCAGCGGCCGCTGTGATCGCTGAGCAGAGAGGCTGCCCTCCCTGCTGGCGGCCTCGGGCCCGGGCTGCTGGGCTGTGGGCTGCGGACCCCCGACAGAGCAGGTGGGTGACGGTGCCAACGCCCTGGCACCCCCAGCCCTCTGCCGGGCCTCCCTCGGCCCAGCTGCAAGGCCGGTGGCCCGGGGACGAGGAAGTGGACTGGCACGGGCCCTGGGGTGACGGGACCGGCCCGGGGGACAGCGGGGCAGGCAGGAGGTGCAGGGAGGCGAGGAGCAGAGACCTTGACAAGCTGACAGGCGGCAGCGCCTTGGGGGAGGCATGAAGACTTCGGAGTGGCAGAACCCCACCCCTCGCTCACCCCCACTCCAGCAGCTTCTCCCCAAACTTGTGCTCGGCTCGAACCGTCTGTCACCGCGGCTGGTGACTCACACGCTCGCTCCTTTCCTCTTCCTCTAATTATAGCTCCTGCGTGTTTCCCCCCGGAAAACTGTCCTTTAAAAAAAATGCACCCCCGTGTCAGTGTGGCTCGCAGCGTGCAGCTCAGCCGACTCGGAGACAGGACGGTCCCAGGTGTGGGACACCTTCCCGCCTACGGAGGAAGGGACAGCTGGACACAGGGGACTCTATGGGCACAGTGCCAAGGGCCAGCCAAGTTGGAGGCTCTGGCATCGCAGCCTCGACCCCCGCCGAAGCAGACCCACTGGCCCAGTGACCAGCAGGACACTGAGTTCAGGGCCTGCGGGATCAGGCCGCACAGCCACCAGCCACGCTGGCGGGCGGGGCGTGACGCGGCGGTGCTGGGCCTCGGGAGTCTGGCTGGGCCCCGGGGCCAGGGGCCTGGGCAGAGGGAGGGCCCAGCGCCATCAGAGCCTCCAAGACATGGGCAAGCACTCGGCCCGGCCTGTCTGTCCTCCCTCTGCCTTCGGGGTCGCAGCAGCTCCCCTGGAACTGGGCCAGAGCCCAGACTGCAGGTGTCTGCGTGCCTCTCGGGGCCACGAGTGGACAACACGGCAGGTGTCTGAGCGGGAGGCGGGCCGCGGGGAGAGAGGCTGTGCCAGGCCAGGGCCCCAGAGTGACAGCGCCAGGGAGGCTGGGCAGAGACGGGGGCGGGCAGAGAGGAGGACTGGGCAGGAGAGAGGCAGACCAGGGAGGGGGGTGGCAGAGAGGGAGAAAGAGAGAGACAGAGGGAGAGGGAGAGGGAGGGGGAGAGAGGGAGAAGGAGAGAGACAGAGGGAGAGGGAGAGGGAGAGAGACAGAAGGAGAGGGAGAGGGGCCGAAGGAGAGGGAGAGGGAGAGTGGGAAAAGGATAGAGGGAGAGGGAGAGATAGAAAGGGAGAGGGGGAGAGGGAGGGGCAGAGGGAGAGGGAGAGTGGGAGAAACAGAGGGAGAGGGAGAGAGGGAGAAGGAGAGAGACAGAGAGGGAGAGGGAGAGGAAGAAAGGGAGAAGGAGAGGGGAAGGGAGAGGGAGAGAGACAGAGGGAGAGGGAGAGTGGGAAAAGGATAGAGGGAGAGGGAGAGATAGAAAGGGAGAGGGGGAGAGGGAGGGGCAGAGAGAGAGGGAGAGTGGGAGAAACAGAGGGAGAGGGAGAGGGAGAGGGAGAGAGAGAGAAGGAGAGAGACAGAGGGAGAGGGAGAAACAGAGGGAGAGGGAGAGTGAGAGGGGCAGAAGGAGAGGGAGAGGGAGATGAGAGAAGAATAGAGGGAGAGGGAGAGATGGAAAGGGAGAGGACGAGAGGGAGAGGGAAAACGAGGGAAGGAGAGGGGGACAGGGAGAGGGAAGGGGAGGGGGGAAGGGGAGAGAGGGGGAAGAGAGAGGGGGGCAGACAGAGGGGGGGCAGAGAACAAGACTAAAACAGGGAGAGTCAGGTCGCAGTCAGAGAGCAAAGGACAAAGGTAACCCAGAGAGGAGAGACAGCGAACAGGTAGGGGACTGAGCAACGGGGCCCTGGCAGCCGGAGCCCCAGACCGAGCAGCAGAAGGTGGGAGCAGAGAGATGGAGGCGAGAGCCGTTCTGGTCGGGCTCTGCTGGCCGGGGGGCAGGGCCCGGTGTGGGCGTTGGGAAGGGGATGCCTCCTCTTCTCTGTCAATCCAGGAAGGCCGCCCAGAGGAGGTGGGCATGTGGGCGTTGGGACACGTGCGGGTGCAGGGCGGTTGGCAGGTGGAGCGGCTGTGGGACCAGCTGTCTGAAGCTGAGACCCCCCCGGGGCTGAGGGGAAGCCAGGCAGCGCGGGCCCGGCCCCTTTCCTGGGGGGCGTGTAGCTAGTCAGCTGAGGCCCGACGACTCCTGCCGGGTCCTGCAGGGCCCCTGCTCCCGGTGGTGGAGTGGGGTCCTGGGGAGAGGAGGCAGGTGCCGAGCTCCCTTGTGCTGTGGGACACCCCCATTCCCCAGCAGCCGCCAGGAAAGGGCCCTCTAGCAGCTCCCACGGGGACGAGTCTGCTCCCTGCACCCATCTCCTGGCAGCGCTGTGTCGATGGCAGCGCTGTGTCAGGCAGGGTGTCTCCCTCCGAACTCCGGCCTGCAGCGCCTGGCCCCGCTGGCTTGGCAGCCGCAGGTGCTGACAGACTCGCTAACCACAGGCAGGCGACTGTCCTGGCCCCGCCGCCACCTCCCCCACCCCACGGGACACCTGACTCGCGCCTGCCCTGGGTCAGGGCCCCGTGCCCAGCCCGGGAGCGAACAGCTGTCGGATTTCCGGGCCTCGGGCTGACATCTCGGGCGTGTCCTCGTCTGGACGCTCCGGCCAAGTGTGCGCTCCTCTGGGGTCTGCGTCTGGGCCCGAGCACCTGCCGTGGGCGAGGCCGGGTGGGCAGCAGGTGGCTGGGTGGCCTCGGCAGGCGACCAGGGGACCGGCGCAGGCCCCCAGGGTGTGCACTTGAGCCCGGGGAGCGGGAGGAAGTGGCCGCCGGCCCCGGGAGGAAGGGGGTGTCTCCCGTGCAGGGGGGAGGTGTGAGTGGCTCCCCGGCTGGTCCAGCCACCCTGGGGACCTGGGCCATTCTGAGTGAAGCGCCTGGGTCGTGGATCCCCGAAACAGACCAAGCAACCTCCTCTTGTGATGACGTCACGGGGGGCCATGCAGGCGGGGTTTGGAGTCTGGCCAACCAGCCCAGCCCTGGCGGACGACCGAGCCTCAGTTTCTCCATCTATACAACGGGCTGCTGGGGATTTCCCACCTCAGAGGATGCTGGAACCCGAGTGGCAGTGCTTTAGGCCCCAAGCTCCCACCAGAGTCTCCAACCTTAGCCCTGGGGCCCCCTTTCCCCATCTAGCACCCCAGCCCCAGCCCCACTGCAGCCGGAGCAGACCAAGCTGAGGTCTGAGGGGCCCGGGGGTCCTGGTGGAGGCCAGCGGGCAGGAGTCTGGCTGTGGGACCTCCTGGGGGGGCTCCCTCCTGGGTGGGATCGCCAGCAAGCCCCCCTCCTGGGTCTCTGAGTATCGGGGTTCAGACTGGCCAGGTGCCTCCCTGCTCCGACCTGAAATCCCCAGGCTGACACCCCGGGCACCCCCCCCTCGCCCCGGCTCTGGCCTCCTGCCTGGCCAGCCTGGCCTCTGGCCACTGCACCGCCGACAGGAGAGAGGCGTGCGCCGGGCCCACCCCCACCGCAGCCCGTTTTAGCCCCGGAGGAACTCGGAACTCGGCGTCCTCCCAGCGAGGGTGCGTGGGCCGGCCGGTATTAATAGCGCCGCCGGAGGAGGGGACCGGGACTTTGCAGCCAAGCCCCGGAGGCTTCGTGTCCCGGGTGGGAGGGCGGCTCTCCGCGGCCCCTCCCAGCTTGCAGCCTCTGCCCTTCCCATGTGCCTGGCTCCTGGGGGCTCCCTGCTTCCCCTCTTCCACTGGGCTCAGGTCCCAAAGGTCCGGCCAGTCCCAGACACTCCCCCGCCCCCTCCGCTGCCCTCCCAGGACCCTGACCAGCCCCTGGTGGCCTGGCGTGCAGCCAGAAGCCTGTCCCTGCTGCCCTCAGCCACCAGGCACCTGGCAGAGGGGGCTCTGGGCCCACGGGGACCTCAGGCCCCTGCTCTTCTCCGGAGGGAGGTGCAGGGGGCGTAAGCAGGTGAGCCCGGGTGCTGGGCACCTACGCGCCTCCTCCCGGTGGACAGAGGCCAGGCGGGGCAGTGGCTCGCCCAAGGCCATCCTGCCTCCAGGGCACCTCCTCGTGGCCCCGGTGGAGGGGTGGCCCCTGGGGTCAGGCCCCGGTGGTGGGGGAGCAGCCTGCAGCTGCTCCGCGCCCGGCCTGTGGGAGACGAGAACAGAGCGGCCCGTGATAAGCGGCCTCCTTGGCACCCTCTCCTCCGCCCACCGGCCTCTCTCGTTCCCGCTCCCTCCCTGGCTCTCCGAGGACCTGTCCCCGAATATCTGTCCCTGCCCGGCCCAGGAGAAGAGGCGGCAAACCCGGGGCAGGACAGTGAGAAGCTGGGAGGATGCCTTACACTTGGAATGGGGAAACTGAGGCAGGCAGCTGGACAACCTGGCCGAGCACTCACCGCAGGTGCAGGAGCCCCCCCCCCCCCCCGGGGATGCCATCGAGGCCTCGGCTGCATGGCTGCGCCAGGCCCAGGAAAGCACGCCCGGCGGGCGAAGCCAAGACCAGTGGCCGTGACGAGGGACCCCTGCCCGGCGCTGGCCCGCCCTGAGGGCACAGCCGGAGCCCGTGACTCTCCCTCGGGGACGTCCCTAAGATCGCCTGCAGGAGAGAGAGAGAAACCCTTAAGACAAAGGCCCCCTGCACGCTCTCCCTCACTCCCTCCTCCGCCACCTTCCTCTCTGGTCGCTGGTCGCCCCACCCAGCCCGCAGGCCCCGGGGCGGGAACCGGCCTCTCGGCGGGAACCGGCCTCTCGGTGGGAGCGTGATGGAGGTGCAGGCGGTGCCAGGACCACCCGTGGTTTAAAGACGAGCACCTGAGGCTCTGGTTCAGGACCCGACCAGGCCCCCGGCCCGCGCTAGTCCTTTTCTTTATAAATATATTTTATTGATTTCTTACAGAGCGGAAGGGAGAGGACAGAGTCAGAAACATCGATGAGAGAGAAACATCCATCAGCTGCCTCCTGCACACCCCTCACTGGGGATGTGCCCGCAACCAAGGTCCATGCCCTTGACCGGAATCGAACCCGGGACCCTTCAGTCAGCAGGCTGATGCTCTATCCATTGAGGCACACTGGCCAGGGCTGTTCTAGTCCTTTTCATAGTCATGTTCACACCCTGAAGGTTTATCAGCCCCTCCCCCAGCCCCCGTCACTGGTCCTGTCCCAACTCGTTTCCAGGAAATAAGAAAGCCCATCCTGACCTTTGACCTCTGACCCTACCTCAGCCTGAGTCCTGACCCTGACCTCAGACCGCGCTTTGGCTCTCCATCCTTATCCAGTTCTCAGCAGCGGGCCGCACCCTGGGACCCCTGACTGCAAACTAAGTCTGGACGCCCGACCCCCAGACAAGACCCCAACCTGAGCCTCTGACCTGCGGCCTCAGCTCCATCTTAAAGCTCGAGCCTTTGGTCCGGGTTGAATCTGGGCCACCAGCCCCTCCCTGCCTCCCCAGGCTGAGTCTCCACGGCGGCCGCAGGGCCAGTGAGGACTGGTCGATGACCGAGCCTCAGTTTCTCCATCTATACAATAGGCTGGCAGGAATTCCCACCTCGGAGGATGCTGCACCCCGCGTGGCAGTGCTTTAGGGCCCCCAGCTCCCACCAGAGTCTCCAAACTTACCCCTGGAGCCCCCTTTCCCCATCTAGAACTCTCCTCGTAAGAGGAGACAGCACCCCCCGCCCCAGGCCCACTTCGGCCAGAGCAGATGGAGCTGAGGTCTAAGGGACAGGGGGGTCCTGGTGGATAGGTCCCGCGTCCCCATGTGAGCTCTGTCCTGGGCTCACCCCGCTCAGCCTCCCTCAGCCAGCTGCACCCCGAGTTCTGGAGCAAGCTGACCCAGGAGCGAGTCGTGCCAGGCACCTGAGGACTCGGATGAGGGGGCCGGAAGCAATCGCTGTTTCTGAGCTGGATCTCGCTGGCCTGGCCCTCGGGGCAGCGAACCCCACGGCAGAGGAAGGGAAACAAACAGGCGATGGGTCCTGCTGCACGCAGACGCCGTGTGTTGGGGTGCAGGCGCCCTGGCCACCTGGGCTGGGATCACGCTCCTCGGGGGGCCGAGAGGCGGGTGTGCCCGCACACCCCGCCCTGGAGGACACATGAAACGTGTGGCCCCCCTCCACGCCCGCACCTGTCTGCCTTCTAGCTGCGGACCCCGTTTCCTGGTGGGGCCGGGGCTGGGTCCCGGCTGGCCTTCCCGCAGGCCGTGCGACTGGGCCACGGCTCAGCCTCCTCGTGGGAGAGCCGGGTGATGCCGCCTCCCCATGAGGTTCCACGAGGACAGCGTGCGGGGGGCCGGGGGGGGGGGGCCCTGCTCAGGCCTGGCGCCCGGCCAGACTCGCCCGGGGAGGCCAGGAACTTGGTCTCGGAGATCAGAGTCCAGCTGCCCCGCGGGAGGGTCGGGCCCGCCTCCCGCTCCCCCACGGGGCTCCACGGGGCTCCGGGACAAGGTTTGGAAACCCTTGACCTAGATCGCAGGCCGCCGGGAGCGGGGGAAGGAGCAGTAGCTGACGATGACACGAGTCGGGGCGGCTTGCGGTTCCTCAGCATGGAATTAGGTCATGGAATTCTTAAAACAGAGGAGCCGCAGGAACAGGGAAACCTCAACGCCTCAGGGCCCCCTGCTCCCCCGGTTCCCGGGCCGGAGTGGCGGGACTGACCATGGAAGGATGGGTTCCCGCCTCAGACACGGGGCCCGGCTGGGCGCGGCGTGGGCTCTGCCCTGCGTGTCCTGGAGGGGCCAGTTCCACCACGATCTCCAAAGCACCCCCCCATTTCCTGGGGGGTCCCTGCTTCCCTTCTTCCACTGGGCTCAGGTCCCAAAGGTCCGGCCAGTCCCAGACACTCCCCCCGCCACCTCTGCTGCCCTCCCGGGACCCTGACCAGCCCCTGGCGGCCCGGGGTGCAGCCGGAAGCCTGTCCCTGCTGCCCTCAGCCACCAGGCACCTGGCAGAGGGGGCTCTGGGCCCACGGGGACCTCAGGCCCCAGCTCTCCTCCGAGGGAGAGGGAGAGGAAGAAAGGGAGAAGGAGAGGGGGAGGGAGAGGGAGAGAGACAGAGGGAGAGGGAGAGGGGCCGAAGGAGAGGGAGAGGGAGAGTGGGAAAAGGATAGAGGGAGAGGGAGAGATAGAAAGGGAGAGGGGGAGAGGGAGGGGCACAGGGAGAGGGAGAGTGGGAGAAACAGAGGGAGAGGGAGAGGGAGAGGGAGAGAGGGAGAAGGAGAGAGACAGAGAGGGAGAGGGAGAGGAAGAAAGGGAGAAGGAGAGGGGAAGGGAGAGGGGCAGAAGGAGAGGGAGAGGGAGAGTGGGAAAAGGATAGAGGGAGAGGGAGAGATAGAAAGGGAGAGGGGGAAAGGGAGGGGCAGAGGGAGAGGGAGAGTGGGAGAAACAGAGGGAGAGGGAGAGGGAGAGAGGGAGAAGGAGAGAGACAGAGGGAGAGGGAGAGGGAGAGGGAGAGAGACAGAAGGAGAGGGAGAGGGGCCGAAGGAGAGGGAGAGGGAGAGTGGGAAAAGGATAGAGGGCGAGGGAGAGATAGAAAGGGAGAGGGGGAGAGGGAGGGGCAGAGGGAGAGGGAGAGTGGGAGAAACAGAGGGAGAGGGAGAGGGAGAGGGAGAGAGAGAGAAGGAGAGAGACAGAGGGAGAGGGAGAAACAGAGGGAGAGGGAGAGTGAGAGGGGCAGAAGGAGAGGGAGAGGGAGATGAGAGAAGAATAGAGGGAGAGGGAGAGATGGAAAGGGAGAGGGCGAGAGGGAGAGGGAAAACGAGGGAAGGAGAGGGGGAGAGGGAGAGGGAAGGGGAGGGGGGAAGGGGAGAGAGGGGGAAGAGAGAGGGGGGCAGACAGAGGGGGGGCAGAGAACAAGACTAAAACAGGGAGAGTCAGGTCGCAGTCAGAGAGCAAAGGACAAAGGTAACCCAGAGAGGAGAGACAGCGAACAGGTAGGGGAATGAGCAACGGGGCCCCGGCAGCTGGAGCCCCAGACCGAGCAGCAGAAAGTGGGAGCAGAGAGATGGAGGCGAGAGCCGTTCTGGTCGGGCTCTGCTGGCCGGGGGGCAGGGCCCGGTGTGGGCGTTGGGAAGGGGATGCCTCCTCTTCTCTGTCAACCCAGGAAGGCCGCCCGGAGGAGGTGAGCATGTGGGCGTTGGGGGGTGCAGGGGGCGGAAGCAAGTGAGCCCAGGTGCTGGGCACCGACCGCCTCCTCCCGATGGACAGGGGCCAGGCGGGGCAGTGGCTCACCCAAGGCCATCCAGCTGGGAGCGCAGCGGGAGGATGGACCGCACACTGCTCCTGAGAGGGGGGGCTGGAAGATAGGATCCCTCAGGTCGGGGGGGGGTCAACCTTTGACGGCAGCACCTCCACACCCCTGTCTCGGGGAGGTTGCTGGCTGAGCCCCACCCCGTGCCATTCCCACACGCCTTTCCAGGCGGCCGATGGCCCGGGCACCACTCCGTAACTGGCCCATTAGGCGGCTGCCTGCCCAGGGGATGGGGGGGGCGGATACTGGGCCCCTGGGGACAGGCCAGACAGTCTCCCGTTAATTACCTGAAAAACCAGACAATTAGGCCTCCTGCCACCAGCCTGCCCACGCCCCGCTGGCCCCTAATTACCGGCGGCTGTGAGCGGCCCGGGAGTGACCTGGATTTGGACGGAGGACCAGCTCTGCCATCGCCATCCCCCGCCCGCCTGCGTCCATCACTCCCACCCACTCTCTCCTGCTGCGGGCGGCTCCGCTCGCTCGGGGAGAGGAGAGAGAGAGTCTGAGCCCGAGCCCCTCGGGGACGGGGGGGAGGGGGGGGCTGCCGAGGGGGCGGCACAGACCCGGAAAGGCTCCAGGAGGCACGGTGTGGGCTGGGGAGTGGCTGAGCTCCCCTCGGCCTGGCTGTTCCCCGGGAATAATCCGGGGCTGCACTCGGGAGTAGCCATGGCAAAGAAGAAGCTGAGAGCTCTCCGTGGGCGCGGCCCAGCCCAGAGGATGCTGGGCGGCTGGGCCTACCCCCCGGGGAACCCCCCACCCCCAAAGGGGGGACAGACCTGGACAGAGCACAGCCCGGGGGGTGCAAAGAGAGGGGCCCGGTCTGACCGGGGTGGTCCTGACAGGCCCGGGGGCGCTGGTCCGGGCAGAGGGCGCAGCAGGAGCGAGGGAACCGCATGCTCTGAGCATGGAGAGCAGCCCCCTTCGTGAGCACCGGCCATGGGGGGAGGGGGGTGCAGCTAGGCCGGCCTGGTCCCGGAGGGATGAGCAGGGCTGGTGGACACAGGGGGGCCGAGAGGGAGGTCAGAGGGGTCGGGTTAGGCAGAGGCGCTGGCCTTCAGTCGCCCCCCGCAGACAGGGCCTGAAGGAGAAAGGCCGTCTGGGGTGCGGGCCCCTCCTGGGCGCAGGATGCCGCTTGGAGAGTATGGAGGGGGGGCTCCCTCCACGGCCCGTTTCCTCCCCTGGTTTCTGTGCTGCAGCCACGTTGGGCCCAGAGGTGGTGGGCAGTCGGGGATATGGGGCCGGGTGCACATGTGTGTGCCCACGTGTGTGTCACGGGGCGCTGACACTGTGGGGAGCCGTTGGCAGGAGCCCCACTTCTCTCTGGTCACCCCCACACAGCAAATCAGTGTGTTTCCCAGGAGGTGCCCTCTTCTCTCCTATCTCTGGGCGACTTGGGGAAGGTGCCACTGCTCAGAGGGACACCCCCAGTCCAGAGAGGTCAAGAGGCCGGGCTGAGGTCACCTCGCCAGCTGTCGAGGTGGAGACAGCGGCTCCGCTGGTGAGAGATCCCCGCGGCCCAGTGCGCCCCCTGCAGGCGCTGTGCTATGCGCTGGGCCCTGGGATGAATGGATGATGGATGGACGGGGATCCGAGGTGAGGCTTTGCCTGGACTGGCCGCCTTTGCCACAGCCTCAAACCCAGGTCTCCACACTGTCTAAGCAGCGCTCCTCTCCTGAACCCCATCTGAGTCTTGGGGGAAGCCGGGGAAACAGGGAAGCACTCATGAGCCTAAACAGCCCTCCCCGAGCCTCAGTTTCCCCATCTACCAGGAGGCTGTGGTGGAGCCATGCAGAAGGGGCCAGAAAGGCTTTGTTAGCTGCCTGTCCTGTGAGTGCTGGGCCTTGAGATGCCGGGCGGGGGGAGGGGGGCGAGGCCAGGAGCTGGAGCACGGACGGGGGGCAGGCAGCGGAGCCCCTCCTGTCTGCCCCTTCCCTGGCCTGGGCTGCCGCTTCAGAGCTGCCCTGGGTCACACCCGTGCCCTGGCCACACCGGTACCTCCTGCGAAACACACCGATTTGCTGTGTGGGGGTGACCGGAGGGAAGCGGGGCTCCTGCCAACTGCTCCCCACAGAGTCAGGGCCCCGGGACACGCACGTGGGCACACATGGGCACCCGGCCCCGTAGCCCCGACTGCCCGCCACTGCTGGCCCAACTTGGCTGCAGTCATTCCTCAGGAGCCAGGCCTCGCCCTGCGCAGCCCCCGGGGCGCTGTTCCCCCAGACACAGACGTGGGGGCCCCGAGGGGAGCCCCCTGCTCACCATCCTCCTGTTCTTTTTTTTTTTTTTAATATATTTTATTGTTTTTTCACAGGGAGGAAGGGAGAGGGATAGAGAGACAGAAACAGCAATGAGAGAGAAACATTGATCAGCTGCCTCCTGCACACTCCCCACTGGGGATGTGCCCGAAACTGAAGTACATACAGGCCCTTGACCGGAACCAAACCTGGGACCCTTCAATCTGCAGGCTGACACTCTATCCACTGAGCCACACCGGTTTCAGGCGTCTTCCTGTTCTTATTCCCTCGGTCACGTGCTTACCCCTTTCTGACCTTGGAGGGCAGGCCTGGGCCTCCTCACCACCATCCCGTCACCGAGGCAGGCCCAGCGTCTGACACACCGAGGGGCCCTGTCAACGGAGACAGGACGGGTGTCTCCACGGAGAGCTGAGTGCCTCCTCCCGGTCCTCAGCCAGCTGGTAGCCAGTGCAGGACTTGAACCTGGCTCCTGGGCTCTGTGTGCTGCGTCTCACACTCGCCCAGCCTGACCCCGCAGCCAGGGTCCCCTTCGGGATGTGGGGTCTCTGATCGCCCCCATCTGAGTCCAAACTCAGTCGGCCCCTGGGCAGCCTGGACCACCACCAGGTCACAGGCAGCCTGCCTGTCCCTGCCCCCGCAGCCTGGCCGGCCCAGGCCAAGACCTGGCGGCAGGTCACGCTGCCTGGGCCGGGAGAATTCTGCCCTTTGGCCTCGCTCCCAGGGGCCAGAGCTCGGCAGAGAACACAGCTGGGAGGAGAGTGGAAGGAAGATGAAAGGGGGTCCCTTACCCCTCACCTCTCCCAAGACCCGATGAGGGAAACGTGAGGACCTGAACCTCGGGGTGGGGGTGCTTAGGGGAGGAGAGGCCAGAGTCAGCCTGTGGGTGGGCTGTCCCCAGCCAGCTCCCCACCACCTCCCTACACAGTGCGAGCCGACCGCTCTGCAGCCTCCGTGTTCCCACCCAGAGCCAGGCAGACAGTGCGGCTCCCGGAACCGTCCCCAGGCATGTGGGTGATCCCCACCCGGTGGCAAACTGTGTACTGCCCATGGAGCTGTGGGGGAAACTGAGGTCTGGAGAGGTAAGGTGATATCCTGGAGGCAGCCATGGCACCATGACCGGCGCCCAGACCCCTGGTTTGGGGCAGGCCCGGTCCAGCAGCGCCCAGGCAGCGGAACTGTGTGGTCTACACCGCGGTGGGGAGTCCTTCTCATCTCCTTGGTTCACTCGACAGCGCGGGGCAGGAAGGGGTGGAGGCCCCGCCCTGAGTGTCTGTGGGGGTCTCCTCAGCACAGACTTCCTGCTGGAGGGAGCCCGCTGCCACCCCCCGCAGCCAGGCCGGCCCCCTCCTTGCCCCCGGGGTCAAGGCCAGCCTTCCCTTCCAACTCTGCTCCATAAACACTGCCCCGGGGGCAGGCCCGGAGAGGAGCAGTGAGAAAGGGCCATGTGCCCTTCTGTGTCCTGCACCCCTTGTCCCTGCCAACCCTCCTCTCCACCTCCTCCCAGGGCATCCCTTCCGGAGGCAGCAAACTGCAGAAGGCCCCGCCCCCGCCGCCCAGGCCCCGCCCCTCCACTCAGGTCCCGCCCCCGCCGGCCGGAGCGCTGCCATTCCAGTTATTTTTAGCGAAACCGCAGCCTCCCGGAACCTGGAGTCAAGGGGAAGCCGCCCCCGCGCCTCCAGGAGCTGCTTGCGGAAAACGATCGATGAAACCTGCGCTGCCAGGGCCCGTGCCAGGCGGGCAGCCGGCGCTGAGAGGCTGAGCCAGCACTGGGGCCTCTCGCCCGCTGTCCTCCCCCCACACTGGGGCCAGCTGTTCCTCAGCGCCCTCTCCGGTCCCTGCCCCGCCATCCCTGCCCACAGGGAGGACAGCATCCCTCCAGCCAGGCAACTTAGGGGTGGGCAGCCTGGGAAGGTTCGGGGAGTGGGGAAGGACCCCAATTGCCTGCCTGACTTGCTGGCTGCTTCAGTCTTGTCCCAGGAGGGCTGCAGGTGGGCCAGGCCCTGGTGAGTGCCTGGCGGGACGGGGGCCCTCCAGCCTCGCCACAAGCTGCCAAGTAGGTAGTGAGTGCCCCGGCGGCTCACAGGCCAGGACTGAGCACGGCCGCCCGCGTTAAAGCAGCGCAGGGGTTGCGCTCTCCAGCCTTCATCGGTGATGGACGGGCAGTGAGGACACGAATGGACAGGTTTGGGGCGGACACAGAAAGGCAGGCTGACCAGTGTCCTGTTGGGGGGCTGAGGGAGCCCCCCCCACCTGCCGTGGGTGCCTGAGTGCACTCCACCACAGGACCCCTCCAGGGAGACGTCCCCCCTCTTCCTGACACCGGTGTGAGTCCCCGGCAGAGCTCAACCCCAGAAGAACTCCTGAGAGTGGGCTTGGCAAGGGAGAAGCTGGGTGACCCCAAGCAAATCACCTCACTTTTCTGAACCTCAGCGTCCCCGTCTGCAACACCGGACCAACCACTCTGAGGCGGGGCAAGGACCAGCGATGAGGGATGCAGAGGTTCCGGCTCCAGGGCCTGGCAGGATGCATGGCAGTCTGGGCCCCTGCAGCCCACTGGGTGCCGCCTCGTCCCCCCGCTCCTGCCTCATCTTACATGGCCTGCCTTCAAGCCCCAGCCACAGGCCTCCTCTCCAGCAAGGCTCCCAGGTCCCTCTGCCAACCCTCAGAGGCTCCTGGCCTCAAGGGACCCCTCTCTGTTCCGCATCTTGAAGTGCTCCCTCCCCTCCGGTAAGCGGTGGACCACAGGCTCCACTGTCTGGCCTGAACCTTCTCTAGGGGAAGACACTCCCTTTCCCTGACCACCCCCAAGAGCTTGGAGCCAGGCGAGACCCAGCCTAGGCCAGAGAACCTGCTGAGAATAGGCAGGCAGGGCCTGGGTCCCAGGTAGGGGTGTGGGGATGGGTGTGAGGAGCGGGAAGGGAGAGGTCTGGGTGGGCCGGAGTGCTTTCTGCAGGAGGGGCGCTCCCTACCTCCTGCAGGGCCCGGCTTCGTCCTCCATCCTAAGTCCAATGCTGCCCCCGCGTGGACTACGGGCTCATGTTCTGGCTGGGGACACGGTCTCACTCCTGGGCCAGGCGCCCTCCAGAGGGAAAATCAGAGGCCTGAGCTGTGAGGCCGTACCCAAGGCTGTGCCTCCTCCCAGCTTCTGCCAGAAATGTCCTCTCTTCCCCGACCCCAGCCTGGCGCCCCACACTGCACACCACCTTCCCTTCTCCCAGAAGCTCTGAATCCATCTCTTGGGGGCACGTGAACGTCAGAGTTTATTTTCCAACTCCCCACCCCTCCCTCCTCAGCCTTCCCTTCTCTCCTCTTCCCTTCGACCCTCCACTCTCCACGCAGTAGCCAGGGGTACTTTTTAAAATATATGTTTGCATTGATTTTTATTTTTACTTTTTAAAAATATTTTTATTGATTTTTTTTACAGAGAGGAAGGGAGAGGGATAGAAAGTTAGAAACATCGATGAGAGAGAAACATGATCAGCTGCCTCCTGCACACCCCCTACTGAGGATGTGCCAGCAACCAAGGTACATGCCCTTGACTGGAATCGAATCTGGGACCTTCCAGTCCGCAGGCCGACGCTCTATCCATTGACTCAAACTGGTTTCGGCTGTATTGATCTTTATTTTTTATTATTTTTATTTTTATTTTTATTTTTAAAGAGAGGTTTTTTTTTTTTAATTGATTTTTCACAGAGCGGAAGGGAGAGGGATAGAAAGTCAGAAACATCGATGAGAGAGAGAGACATCGATCAGCTGCCTCTTGCACAACCCCTACTGGGGATGTGCCCACAGCCAAGGTACATGCCCTTGCTGGAATCGAACCCGGGACCCTTCAGTCCCCAGTCCGACGCTCTATCCACTGAGCCAAACCGGTTTCGGCTGTATTGATTTTTAGATAGAGGAAGGGAGAAGGATAGAGAGATAGAAACATCAATGAGAGAAGAACATCATTGATTGGCTGTGTCCTGCACACCCCCACTCGGGTTGGAGAACCCCAACCAGTGCCTTGACCAGGAATTGAACCTCGACCTGTTGGTTCCTGGGTGGATGCTCAACCACTGAGCCATGCCAGCTGGCACCAGGGGTATTGTTTAAGAACAAAAGTCTGTCACTTCCTGCCTAGCACACCCCTCAAGAATTCCCGTAGCCTTCAGGTCTGGTTCTGATGAGACTTGGGCCAAGGACCTGGTGCTGGAGGACTAGGAGAAGGCGGGGCCAGGCTCGTAGCTCCGCCTTCCATCTGACGGTACCCTCCCGGCCTTAGGAACCTTTCTTCCCGGCGCTGGGGAAGCTTTTCCAGTGGTACCTTCCGGCCTCCACGACCGTATTTCCCGTGCTGCACCGCGGCCTCCTCTTTCTCTTCCGGTCCCTGGCGCTTCGGGAGCCCCGGGCTTCGGTGAGTACTGGCCTCGCGGCATCTGAAACCATCCGCGGCTCCCGGGTGGTGGCGGACGCAAACGCCGGGGAGGACCGGGAGGCCGGCTGCCTGCTGTGCGGAGCGGAGGCCGCGAGGCGGGGTGGCGCTCGTGGGTTGTGGAGGGGTGGATGGGAAGGGGAGAACTCGGATTTGGGGGAGAGCGCAACCTTGCGGCGGGATGGTGCTTTTTGGGGCGCCACTCACCGAGTTGGCGGGGACTGGAGCCGGGTGGTGCAGAGTGAGTCGAGGCGGGTGGGGCCGCAGGTACAAGGCATCTGCCTGCAGCCTCGTTCTGGCTTCTGGCCTCACGGCCCTCCAGGTCCGGGCAGGCCCAGCCCGGCCGGTCCGCAGCCCTGACCTCCGCTCTCGTCTTCCAGGTGCAGAGATGGCCAAGTCCAAGAACCACACCACGCACAACCAGTGTAAGTCGCCCCGGCCCGGCCTCCATCTCCCGCCCCACTCCCTGGCAAGGATCACAGATACTGGGGCAGGGCCGGGGGCGCGTGCCTGCGGGGGCTCGAGGGCCGGTGTTGATCTCAGCCAGCATTACCTTCGGGGTTTAGAAGGCAGGGGTCCGCGGGGATACCCATAGTGCTTTGTGCTCGGTGATAAGGGGTTTTCCGGCTCTCGAGTAGGCCCACTCTGGGAAGTAATGGGTTCCCAGGCTTGGCAGCTAGCTGTGGTGTTGCGTGGTCTTACTAGAGGAAACCTTTTTTTGGTGTAATTCCTTTCTTCCTCCACAGCTCGGAAATGGCACAGGAATGGCATCAAGAAACCCCGGTCACAAAGATACGAATCTCTTAAGGGGGTGAGTGTGTGTTCGGAGTCGTGCACCCCCGTGAACTGACCCTCGGTTTGCTTGGGCTGCAGTTTCCTTCCTTACCCAGCCAGCTCTTGCCTGGACTTCCGGCCCTGCCAGACCCATCATAAAGCTGTACTTGGCCTTTTCTGACTCCCGGTCAGGTGGAACGTGCCTTTGGGGCCAATCTGACCATCTCCCTTGCCCACCCTGAGACTTGGAGTGGCTTGTCTGTGTGGACCTCGTCCCGTATGAGCCAGCCAGTGCTGAGGATTAGCTGAGAACTGAGCCCCGGTTTCCACGTCTTGTTCTGTATTTCTTGCTTGAGTCGGTTGTACCCAGGCTTGGTATTGAACTGACACTTTTCTTTAAGGGGACTGGG
Source organism: Antrozous pallidus (assembly GCA_027563665.1). Lineage (NCBI taxonomy): Eukaryota > Metazoa > Chordata > Mammalia > Chiroptera > Vespertilionidae > Antrozous > Antrozous pallidus. The sequence goes on from CM050524.1 coordinate 60,546,690, forward strand.
TGTCCCTCAGGACAAGGATGTCAAACTCGGAGGCTGACTCGGGCCAAATAAGGTGTAAGTGTGTGTGGACCTCAAAAAAACAAAAGCGCGCTGACTTCCATAGGAATGTGGGTTTATTATCAAACGTGGGCGTGATGCTGTCCGACAGAGACATGCTGAATACACAGAGGGCTGAAATAAACGAGTCATCATTAACGTAAAATAATAGAACATTTTAACAAATATTAATGGTTTTTTTATATGCTTTTTAAAAAATTGATTTCAGAGAGGAAGGGAGAGGGAGAAAGATAGAAACATCAATGATGAGAGAGAATCATTGATCGCTGCCTCCTGCACCCCTTCTCCCCCCCCCTCCCCCTCCCCCCATTGGGGACCAAGCCTGCAACCCCAGTCATGTGCCCTTGGCCGGAATCGAACCTGGGACTCTTCAGTCCACAGGCCAATGCTCTATCCACTGAGCCAAACCAGCTAGGGCATTAATGTTTTTTTGGTGTTTTTTTTTTAAACATTAACTACCAGACACTGAATAACTGCACAAATTAATAAGCGTGACACAAATAAACCTATTTTTCTTGTTCTATGAAAGTGAGATATTTCCAGTTGCGCATATCAAATAAGTCAGTCCAAGACTAATGACGTGGCCATCGGCTGCTAAAACATTCGCTGTTGGTCTTAGTGGAGAGAAATGCACTTAAGGGAAATGAATGCAACACCATTACAGAAGTCATTAGCTTTTGTTAATTGAAGCTTTTTTTTTTGAGGCCCACATAAATCTTAGTCATTACTTGTAGTTCATTAGTAACTATGTATGACAGGATATTGTGAAAATTAAGTTAGAAAACTTATGAAGACGCTTATATACCACGTTGCCTGGGCTGGAACAGTATGCGGGCCTCGAGTTTGACCTGCTTGCCTTAGGAGTTTTTTTGAGGTCCTACAACTGGCAGAGGGGGTGGGGCGCCCTTCATTTCTCCTCTGCGCTTGCGTTTGCTTTCGGTGCGGAGGCCTGCACGTGCGGTCTGTCTGTGGCATCCGCAGCTGGGTGGTGGCTTCGGGTGGTGCTGCATCTGGAGTTTCTCTGCAGAGAAGCTTCCAGAGTTGGGTGCTTCTGCATTTAAGGTTGGGTTTGATGCTGTCCAAGCTCCCAATAGGCCTCGGCTGAGCCCGACAGTCTCTTGGTGCCGCTTCGGAGAGGGGCGCCAGGGGGTCTCTCCCCCCTCCCCCCCCACATGCTGCACTCACAGGCGCCTGTACCTTTCCTGCCTTCCAGGTAGACCCCAAGTTCCTAAGGAACATGCGTTTTGCCAAGAAGCACAACAAGAAGGGCCTGAAGAAGATGCAGGCCAACAACGCCAAGGCCATGAGCGCACGCGCCGAGGCCATCAAGGCCCTGGTCAAGCCCAAGGAGCCCAGGGCCAACATCCCAAAGGGCTGCAGCCGCAAACTCAGTCGGCTCGCCTACATCGCTCACCCCAGGCTTGGGAAACATGCTCGTGCCCGCATTGCCAAGGGGCTCCGGCCGGGCCGGCCAAAGGCCAAGGCCAAGGCGGAAACCAAGGCCCAGGCTGCAGGTGCGGCTGCAGCTCAGGCTCCCAAAGGCGCCCAGGCCCCCGCCCCCAAAGGCGCCCAGGCCCCCGCCCCCAAAGGCGCCCAGGCTCCCGCTCCCAAAGGCGCCCAGGCCCCTCCCAAAGGCGCCCAGGCCCCCACAAAGGCTCCGCAGTAGAGGCCTCTGTCTGCCAACGTGAGGACAGAAGGACTGGTGGGGCCCCGGGGCCGCTGTCTGCGTGGCGCTGGTGCCCTTCTGTGCTGTTTGTACAAATAAACCTGCGGCAGGATCTCTTGTCGGCCTGTGTCTGACCCCCGGGCTGGCCTAGCGTTCGGGTGGGCTCGGTGCCTCCATTTTCTGTGGGAGAAGAGTCCGCCGCCTCTGGCTGGTTGGGTGTCAGGATGTCATTCCCTGGGATCTGGGCGGGGACCCAGGGAAAGGACCCAGAGCATGAGGACTGGTTGGGCAGGCTGGTGAGGAGAGAAACCCCAGGCCTTGATGTTTGCACAGGGAGAAAGGGAGGGAGCAGGATCCTGCGCTCTGGCCTGTGGCCTGGACTCCCGCTGCTGCTTGAGTGCCAGCATCCATTGTGCTGGGTGCTGGGTGGTGCTGCTCCCCGGTGCCTGGGGCCCTGAGTGTGGCGGAGAGATTGCGCCCGGTCAGTGCAGATGGGCGCTGTCCTGCAGGGAGGCCTGGCAGTGTGGCCCTGGAAGTGGAGAGGTGCTGCACATTCTTGGAGAGCCAGGCATGCCCGGGGCAGTCTGCCAGGGTTGGAGGGGCCTGACCAGGCCACTTTGACAGCAGGAGTGAAGCAGAGTCTACGCTGAGCCCTGTAGTGGGGAACAGGTGGGTCTCCGTGCCTGAGATGCTGGGAGACAAACTGGGGGGACTGCGCTCCTCAGAGAAGAGGCTGATCTTCAGCCCGAAGCTGTGTTAGGCTGATGGGGAAGGTTAGGGCCTGCACAGCAGTTTCATCCCGCACCCTCAGCTACCACAGCGACACTCGGAGCAGAAGCTACTTGGGGCCAAGTACAGTCCTTAAGTGAAGGCTGTCTGCCTTCAGAGGCCTCTTGTGGGACCCCCATTAGTTGGTCCCCAGAAATAGAGTCGCTGCTTGGTTGGCACTGGTGCTGTGGAGAGGGCCCTGCCGGAGAACCTTGCAGGCTGGACTGGCTGCCCGCAGGAGGGACGACCCACAGAAAAGGTGCGGGCGCTGCAGCAAAAGCTTGGAAGTCAAACGTCCGAGTGAGGACTGTTGTCCCTGAGCTGTCAGAAAAAGCACAAACCTGTCCTAGGCCAAAAAAAGTAGAGGCACAGGCCTTCTATGGGGATTCTGGGGTGTCAGTGAGCCATTTGGCACAGCTGCCTTTGAGAGCAGATGCCTGTCAATCGCCAGCGCCCCGGGATTTTGGTCCCAACTCTGCAGGGGGCAGAGATCAGATCAGCCAGATAGAGCAGCCAGAGCAAGGACTGGCCATCAAGGGCTGTTGGCCACATTCCACTGGCCGGCCTGCCCGGTTGGATCGAGCCTGCGGACGAGGCAGTCTTCCCCACACTCCAAGAACAGTCTCCACACTCCTCCCCAGGACTGGCTCTTAAGTCTCACGTCCCGTCCCCCCCCCCGTGCTTCACCTGCCAGGGGCTGCAGCAGCAGGGCGTGGCTTGTTTGGTTACCCACCGACCACACTGGAGACAGCCCCCAGCGACAATATCCACACACAAGGAAAAGGGCCGATGAAAGAAGCAACCCAAGTGTTCCCACCCGTTGTTGCCCCCAGGCCCCCCAGGCCCCTAGCCGGTGCGCCAACAGGTCGCCAGGCCTTGTGTTGGGTCACTCGGGGCGTTTGTTTCCATACGTGTTCACAAAGGGCCCAGCAGGTGCAGTGGGTATAAAACACGGCTGTGGTTTGGGATGGCAGAGGTGCCCCCTGTAATGACGCCACAGCAACAGCGAGGTCTGAGGTCAGAGACGTTCACAGGGACCTGGGCTGGACGATCACAGCCGGGTCTGCTCTGTGTCACGGTCACGGAGATGGAGGGATGGACGTGGCCTGGAAGCCCAGGCAGGTCACGCGGGGCCCCAGGAAGTGTGATTGCCAGCCAGAGCTGGGCTGCTGGGCCTCGCCTGTCGTTCTGGCAGGCACTGCCCCCCGGCTGTCAGATGGCATGGGCCCAGGAGCAGGTTTTGTCCTGAGGTGGTCTGGCCCAGCCTGAGGTCCCACAGCTGCTTCCTGTCCTCCTGGGGGCCGACCATGCTGGCAACCTTGCCCTCCCAGCTGCGCCTGCCTGCCCACGCCCCTGCCAGCCTCCGGCACTGGGTCCTGCGTGCGCTACTGGAGTGCCAGGAGCACCGCCCCGAGACCTGCCTGCTGTCCCCCCGTGGAATGGGCCCCCGGCCTTAGCTGTAGACGCGGTGGCCGTTGGGGACGGAAAGCAGGCTGGGGGTCCGGTGGCTGCTGTGTGGACACACAGCCCGGCCGGTGGGCAGTGCCCAGAGCCAGGCCGTTTCCCCTGCGCGGCGGGATGGTCACCGCACACCCTGCTCCCCGAACGTGCTGCTGCCAGTTCCGGCGGGCCCTGTCCACACAGACTTTATTGGGGGGCGGGGGGAGGAGCCTGGGCATGGCCAGGCGGAAGCTGCAGGGGCAGAGGCTGGAGCGAGGGCTCAGCTGTCACCGGGCGGGGCGGGCACGCTGGCCAGCGCAGGCAGCAGCCGCGCGTAGATGTCGATCCCGCGGAGGAACACGGCCTCGTGCAGCCGCTCGTCGTGGTCGTGCAGCAGCACGGGCGTGCGGTTCATGGGGGAGAAGCCCAGCGCCGGGACCCCCACCTGCAGGGCGAGGAGGAGCCGTCAGGGAGAGCCATCGGGGAGGCCGGCACCCGGACCGCCCGCCCGCGCCGCCAGCAGCTCACCGCGCGGAGGTAGCGGCTGTCGGTGGCCGCGGGGAAGATCTCCCGCTCCAGCCTGAGGTTCCTGCAGGGGCAGAGCCGGGTGAGGGGGGCGGGCAGGGAGAGGGCGAGGCCAGGACCCCGGGCGCACACACAAAGTGGGAGGGGAGAGGGCGGCCAGCGCTCACATGTCCTTGCAGACCCCACTAAACGCTGCCCACCAGGGGTCGGAGTCATCAGTAGACGTCACTCGGGGCTCTGTCCACTTCTGGGGAGTGGGGGGGATAGTGGCAGGATCAGGACAAGGCCTGGGCATCTTGCCGTTTTCATAGGGTGGGTATGTACACACACACCACACATGCACACACACACACGCACACACGCACACATGGCCAGTTAGCCAGCCCACCCACCGGCTGCTTCAGTTCCTCAAAGGACCCTCGGCTGCCCTCCCCCAGCTACTTCCTGTCCATCCCTCAGGTCCCAGCCCCAGCGTCCCTCCCTGGAGACGGCTCCCCCAGAGGACGAGTCCCCCCTCTGCCAGGCCATGTTTACACTCAGATAAACGCTGTGAGAACGAGAACGAAGGACCAGACCGGGTCCTGTGACTCCCCGGGCGCCAGGCACACACTCCCACCTAAAGGGACACCATCGGGCAGGCCGGCCCCCAGCCCCCACGCCGCCGCCGCCACGGCACGCCCGGCACCTGGGCAAACTCGAAGGTGACCCCCTCGCCAGCGGCCTGGCACCAGCCGCGCAGCTGTTCCTCGAACGCCTAGGAGACGGGAGAGGAGCTGACCCTCGGCCCCCGAGCCTGCAGCCGAGGAGCTGACCCTCGGGCCCCGAACCCGGCGGAGGCGGCACCTGCAGGTCCACGTCCGGTGCCACGCGGAAGTCAAAGCTGGCGCTCATGGTGGCCGGCACCACGTTGTAGGCCACGCCGCCCTCCAGCTTCGTCAGGTTCACGGAGGTCACGGCGCCCAGCTTCAGGTGGGGGTTCGCCTGCAGCCTGCGGGGCACAGATGAGAGCCAGGCTCAGCCTCCCTTCCAGCCCGGGCTCCCTGCCCCTGCCCCGGCCCCCCGGCCCCCGTCTCCCAGCGCCTCACCTCTGCCTCTCCTCCTCCCGGAACGCCAGCACGGAGCCCACCACCTTGTGCTGGGAGTGAGGGGTCAGGTGTGAGGCCCCAGCACAGCGCCCGGGACTCCCCAGGGCCACCCCGGGTGCCACCCACCAGCTTCTCCGCGGCTGTGTCCTCGATGAACCTCGACCCGTGGCCGGGCTTCCCGGTGCTTGTGACCCGCACCCCTGGGAGAAGCAGGGGAAGGGGCGCCTTCAGCGTGGGAGAGGCCGGGGGGGACCAGGCCTGCCCCTCCTTCCAAGCGCCTCCGGCAGGACCGTCCCCCAGAGCGCACAGTGCAGGCCGCTCTCTGCCCTCAGGTGGAGAAGAAGCCGGGCCGGAGGGGCCCCCCTCTGGCCCAATCCCCCGTCTGCACAGTGACCCCCACGCTGAGCCACACTCACACCAGGGGCTCCGCTCGCTGTAGAAAACCGTGAAGGCGTCGGTGGGGTTGGCCAGGCCTAAGGAAGGAGGAAAGGGGGTTCAGAGGGCAGGCTGGCCCAGCCCCCACCGGCGGCCTCCCTGTTCCCTCTGGCCACTCAGAGGCCTGCCACCTGCTCACCCTCATCCAGGGCGAAGCCAGCCCTCAGGGCCTTGAACTCGGGCCGCTGCACAAACAGCTCCATGCCTCGGTGACCCCCAATCTCCTCATCTGTGAAAGCGGCAGGGATGGGCGATGAGGGAGCCATTCCCCACACGAGAACCCCCCCCCCCAAAGGAGCCCGCCCCGGCCACGCCCACCTGGCACAAAGGTCATGTGGATGGTTCTGGGGAAATGGTGGCCCTCGGCCTTCAGCCTCCTCACAGCCTCCAGGTATCTGAGGGGCGGGACGAGGGTGTGAGCCAGGTGCCTCTGGAGCCCCCGGAAGCCCCGGGGCGGGGGGGTGTGCAGGCTGGAGCCCCAGGCCCTGGCCCTGTCCCATCGCCCCGTCCATGCAGTGGTTCCAGCAGCAATTCCTGCCCAGCGCCAGAGCCACGCTGCCCCTCAGCCTGAGCTTCTCCAGCCCCACCCCAGGTTCTGGGTCACTCCAGGGGACAGTGGGGCACTGGGAGTGAGGACACTCACTGGATGCTGACACACTTCATGTCCTGGGCACCCCTGGCATAGATGTAGCCCTCGGCATCCTTGAAGGCCTCAAAGGGGTCATGACTCCAGTATTCCTGGGCAGGGATGGGAGACCCCAGGCCCCAAGTTCAGTCATTCATCCACTCTGCCCACTGTGGCCTGCCCTGTGAGTCCACCAGAGGGGTGACAGGTGGGGTGGCGAAGGCGACAGAAGAGGGCTGACGAGGGCGGCAGAATGTCGTCGTCCCCCCCCCCCCCCCCCGTGAGCTCTGTGACCCACCTCCACCCTCACCCTGCGTATGGAACGGCTGCTGGACAGGCTGCCCAAGTGGCATGGTGCCCAATGAGGTCAGGGTCGGTGCCAGGCCCAGCCCTGGGGCTTTCTGAGGTGGAGGGGCTCTGCCTCATCTTACTGCCCATCCTCCCCCGTACACACCTGGGAGACGGGTACCACATCCGTGTGCGAGTTGAGCAAGAGGGAGGGAAGTTTGGGGTTGGTGCCTGGCCAGGTCAGCACCGTCACCACCCGGCCGGGTGCCACCTGGGGAGGACAGGAGGGAAGGTCAGTGCAGAGCGGAGGCGCCCAGGCCCGCTTCCGCTCCCCACACAGGCCCAGGCTCACCTCCACCTCCTGACAGCCCAGGCCCAGCTGGCGGGCTCTCTCCTCAAGGAAGGCCACTGCAGCCCCTGCGGACACAGTCTTAGGGCTGCTCTGCTTCCCCGGCTCTCCCCTGACCCTTTACCCCTGACCCCTGACCCCGGCCCAGGCAGGGCTGAGGCACATCCAGAGAGGGGAGCAGACCCCAAATGCGTTGCTGCCTCCTCAATACAATTCCACATATGAGACCCCTGCATCTAGAGACCCCTCATCTAGAGACCCCTGCATCTCAGAGACCCCTGCTTCTCAGAGGTCCCTCATCTAAAGACCCCTGCATCTCAGAGATCCTCATCTAGAGACCCCTGCATCTAGAGACCCCTGCGTCTCAGAGACCCCTACATCTCAGAGACCCCTGCATCTCAGAGACCCCTGCATCTAGAGACCCCTGCGTCTCAGAGACCCCTGCATCTCAGAGACCCCTGCGTCTCAGAGACCCCTGCATCTAGAGACCCCTGCGTCTCAGAGACCCCTGCATCTAGAGACCCGTGCATCTCAGAGACCCCTGCATCTAGAGACCCCTACTTCTCAGAGACCCCTGCATCCAGAGACCCCTGCATCTAGAGACCCCTACTTCTCAGAGACCCCTGCATCTACAGACCCCTGCATCCAGAAACCCCTGCATCTAGAAACCCCTCATCTAGAGACCCCTGCATCCAGAGACCCCTGCATTTCTGCTCCCCGAGGAAGCTGTCTGGCCAATCAGTGACCCTTTGTGGATGGTCAGGTGGGAAGTGAGTGTCCTCCTAAAAGATGAGAAGCTGTGTGCAGGGACATGAGTCACCCGCCATCTCCCAGGTGAAAAGCCACAGCAGGAATTTGGACCCATGCACAGTCCCCAGCCACCAAGCTTGACCCCCAAGGGCTGTGGCCTTTGTCCAGACCCAGTGGACTTCGAGAGACTTCTTCCAAGTGGCTGCCCAGCCTCCTCTCCCCCACCACGGCCCAGGAGGGAGGTGAAGTTGCTCCTTGAACTTGGGAGGACCAAGGCCTCTGCACGGAAGGTTCCCGCACCGCCCGCACGCAGGTGGACCCAGGGCATGGCTGGAGGTATGAGGCGCCCTTGGGGGCAGCAGAGGGGGGCTCAGCTGGGTGACAGGAGCTGGGGCCTGGTTGAAAGCACAGTCCCCGCCCTCGAGGTCGACCTCCCCCAATCCTCCCCTCCCAGTCCCCGGTGCCAGGCCCGGGAGCCGCCGCGTTCTCACCGTAGTCGGGCTCAGGCTGGACGGTGCGGATGCGCAGGTACTGACGGAAGAGCGTCACGGATGGGTGCTCACCCTCGCGACCCCGTCTGGCCATGGCGCTGCGCGTGCAGAGCTGCGGGCAAAGAGCGGCTGCTGCCTCCGGGCCGCTGGGCCCAGGGAACTCCGTCTGCACCCAGCACCCCCCCCCCCCAGGATGGTTCCCCGCAGGTCCCCTGGGAGAGAACACCTGTTTCGGAGCCCCAACTGTTTCAGTGCTGTGCTGGCCACTTTCAGCCCATGTCCTCATTTCCTCCCCGAAAGCCCAGGAAGTTCGGCCTCTGCACGCCCACTTGACAGAGGAGGGAGCTGAGGCTCGGAAGGGTTCAGGGAGCCGGGGAGCAGCAGTCACGTGTGAACCCGGGCCTCGACTGGCCCCCCCGCCCCGCCCTCCTCCGACAATTCCTCCCCAGTGGCTCAGATTTCCTGCCGGGAGCCCACATCCCCCTCCCTCGCTCCAGGGCCCCCCACCTCGCTCTCTGCTGGTCCGGGGCCCGTGCTCGCCTCTCAGCACCCGCCTGGGACTGTGGGCAGGACTCAGGGTCCGGCGAGGTCGCAGGTTCAGAACCGCCCCCGGTGCACCACGTGGCGGGACCGGGATCAGGGGGCGGGACCGAAGACGGGGAGTGCCGGCGTCTCCGCCCGCCCCTGCTGCCAGCCTTCGCCCAGTGACCCCAGTTTCGGATCTCGAATCGCCTCCCAGGACTGAGGCCTCCTCCGCCAGCTCCGCGCGGGTCGGACTGGGAGCTCCCGGATGACCCCGCCCCGCCCCGCCCAGGACACGCCCCTCCGGGCCCCGCCCCCGGGCCTGGGCCGCGAGTTCCGGGTGGCCCCGCCCCAAGAGGGCTCCACCTCCTGGAGCCGCGGGATTGGGCCAGGAGATAGGGGGGCGGGTACTGACGCGGGAGCCGGGCGCCCCCTAGCGCTCAGGGTGCAGCGCTGCAGATTCCGGGCCGAGCGACCCCTGCTGCTGCCTCCCCCCCTCCCGAGAGTCCTGCTTCTCCGCTGTGGGTGTCTCAGCTCCTGGGAAGGGGCCCCTGACTGCCTCTGGTCCCCCAGGCTCCCGGGGCCCGGTCCACGCACCCGCAGGATCACAGAGGCCCGGACAGTGTGCCGGGATGCCGGGTAAATGGACCGGCAGGTGCGGGGGGCCGCCGTGTGACCGTGTGACCGTGTGGGCCACTCTAGCTGTCAGAGGGTGACCATGTGTGCTGTGGTTGGGGTGGCAAGTCTGAGCCCGAGGATGCCCCGTGCGAGGATGTAACCGTGCTTCTGTGACAAGCGGGAACTCACCCTGCAGGTGGCACCCTGGCTGCCCGGGGCCAGGCTCCCTGGTCTACGGGCACCGGAGAGGGAGGATGAAGACCGGTGCCCCCCGGCCACCCCAGACTGCGCACCGACTCCCTGGTGTGCCCGCCGCCCTTTGCACTCTGGGCTCTGCCCGCTCCAGGGGCTGTCGGCCTGGGGAGGGGCAGGAAGACTTTACCCTCGGGGCCCAGAGGAGGCAGGCTGGGAGGGGAGGGCGGGAGGATCTGTCCCACCCCTCCTGGGGCAAGTCTGGGCTGCTGGCCCACAAACCCCGCGGCAAGCAGGCTTGGCGGCTCACCGGCGCTGCCACGTTAACGGTTAAACCACACTCTGCACACACAACACCCCGTCCCCGCCCCCCCCCCCCCCCCCGCACTCCTGGGCCCTCTGGCCACACACAGCTCCTGCATTTCTGACTCTGGGTCACCCACCAAACCCCGGGCTCCTGCAGCAGGAGTGACCCTGCACCCCACCTCAGCACCGTGTGGCCCACTGTGGCTTCACTGTGTGGCCCACAGCTCCGCAGACCCAGCCAGGCTGGAAGCCGCCTTCTGAGTGAGGTGTCCCCATCAGGCCCATTTCCGGGGGGGGGGGGGGATGAGCCACAGGTGGTGTGGGCAGCCAGCGAGGAAGCAGCCCGTGTTCTTGGCCTCTCCAGCCCGCAAGCAGCCTCAGGCTTGTCCCCCCCCCTCCCCCCGTCCAGCAACACCAGGACCTGCCGCTCAGTGGGACAACAGTGCCTTTATTTACTGTGCCTGTGAGACAGAACGGCCCCGGCTGCCCTGGCTCTCTGCCCTCCAATCCCGGCGGCTGCCTCCCTGGCGGGGGCTGGCGGGGGCGCTCAGGGCAGCCGGTCCAGGAAGGCGAGGAGGGCCCGGTGGAAGTCCCCGGGCCGGTGGAGGTAGCAGGCGTGGCCCGCGCCCCGCAGCGTCACCACCGAGTGCTGGGGCAGGTGGCGCAGCTGCCGCAGCGACTCGGGCGCCAGGACGCGGTCCAGCTCCCCGGAGAGGATGAGCGTCGGGGTCTGCGGGACAAGGCCGGGGCCACCTCCTTAGGAAATCCTCCCCAACACCCATCTTCTCCATCCAGATTTGGGGGGCGCCGGGACCGGGGCGGCCCTCCTCCCGGTACCTTCACGGCCCGGAACTGCTCCCGGGTGTAGTTCTGGGTGGAGGCGGGCGCGATGGGCACGAAGCCGCGCAGCTGAGGGTGGCCCCGCATCAGGAAGGGCAGGGCGTAGCGCCCGCTCAGGGAGGGGCTCACCAGCACCGGTTGCCGCGCCTCCAGGTCCCGCAGCGCCCGCGCCAGCAGCTCCGCCCGCCCGGCCTCGGTGCTCGCCTCCTCGGTCGGTGCCGAGTTCCCGAAACCTGGGGTGGCAGAGGCGCCCGCTGAGGGAGGCCAGAGGGAGCCGGGACTCCCGCCCGCCCGCCCGGCGAGGGGAGAGGCCGGAGCAGTGGCAGGTGGCCCGTGCGGCCCCGCACGTCCCCGCACGTCCCGGAAGCTATGTTTTTGTGTGTGTTTGGGGCAGGCCTGCTGGAAAAACCTTCTACCCCATCATGTTGGGGAAGCGGAAGAAGACTGGTAACACGCAGTGTCGGGGATGATGTGGGCAAATGGGCGCTTTCACCCGGGACTGATGGGAGGAAAAAGCCATGTAGCAGTTTTGGAGGGTCAGGAAATAACTGTCAACTTTGAAAAGATGTGTGTCCGGCCCTAACCGGTGTGGCTCAGTGGATAGAGCGTCGGCCTGCAGACTGAGGGGTCCCAGGTTCGATTCCGGTCAAGGGCATGGACCTTGGTTGTGGGCACGGACCTTGGTTGTGGGCACATCCCCAGTGGGGGGTGTGCAGGAGGCAGCTGATCGATGTTTCTCTCTCATCGATGTTTCTAACTCTCTATCCCTCTCCCTTCCTCTCTGTAAAGAATCGATAAAGTATAAAAAAATAAAAATAAAAAAGATGTGTGCCCTTTAACCCATCAGCTGTCGTTGGCAGCTTTCCTACAGAAATGGCTGCCCTCATGCTCAAGGCAGCAGGGCCAAAGGTGCTTTGGCACCCAAGCATTTCAGCTGAAACCTCCAGCTCTGCATCTATCACAGCCTGCCCATCCCTCCCCACCCCAATGGCTCAGAAGATGGAGAGGCGGTCACAGTGATTGATAGGATCCCAGAGACACGGTGTGGGGGAGAAGACCACGCTGCCGAGGGGTTCGCCAAGACGAAGGACACCTGTCACGTTCACAACCCTCATCACCCAGCCCTGCACACTTTTCTGCGTGTCCGGACTGTCCGGAGGGGCCTGGCTCCCCCAGACTGCTGACCTGAGAGGTGCCGCTCTTATTTGATCTGTTTGTTAATCCTCACCCAAGGATATTTTCCCACTGATTTTTAGAGAGAGTGGAAGAGAGAGGGTCAGGTGGAGAAAATATAGATGTGAGAGAAACACATGGATTGGTTGCCTCCTGCATGGAGGAGCTCGGGCCAGGCAGGAGCCTGCAACCCAGGTATGTGCCCTTGACCAGAATCGAACCCAGGACTCTGGTTCACAGGACGACTTTCTTTCTTTTTTAAAAAATATATTTTATTGATTTTCTATAGAGAGAAAGGGAGAGGGATAGAAAGTCAGAAACACTGATCAGCTGCCTCTTGCACACCCCCTACTGGGGATTTGCCCGCAACCAAGGTACATGCCCTTAACCGGAACCGAACCCGGGACCCTTCAGTCCACAGGCCAACTTTTCCTAGCTAGGCCGAACCAGCTAGGGCCTGTTTGATTTTTTTAATGCCAAGAGTGATGGCATAAACACTTTGCCAGCTAAAAAGAAAGCTCTCTAGTTTGTCATAAACTGGGTTCCGGTGAGGTCTCCCCCCCCCCCCCCCCCCCCCCCCGCAAATCCAGTGAACCTGAACGCAGTGAAGGGAGGCCCGTTCCATGTGCTTGGTGATGCGCAACAATCCGCCAAGCTCCCCGGTCGGAAATGCAGACCCTTTCCTGTGCCACCTGTGACCTGTCACTGCTCGTCCGGGTACTGGGGTCCGATGCAATTGGCCACATTCCGGCTTTCCTGCCCCCCACGTCCCCCTCTGGACGTGGGGGGGGGCTTCACCCCTTGGACCAGGACGGGGCTCTCACCTGGGAGGTCAAGGGCCACGGCGCGGTAGCCCCTGTGGGCCAGCAGCTGCAGCGTGCCCAGCTGCTCCCACGTGCGCGAGGTGAAGGCCTTCCCGTGAAGCAGCACCACCTGCACCCTGCAGGCACACACGGGGGGGGGGGGGGTCTGAGGCTTCTCCCACGGCCCTCCCAGCCCTTGGCACCCCACATGGCGCTGGGATCCCACACGGGGGCTCCCCTCAGGCCTCCTCCTTCCACCGGACCCGGGGGTCAGCACCCACCTTCGCACCCGGTGGAGTGGGAGCGCCTCCCGGTAAAAGATGGGGGAGTTGCCAGGGGTGAGACCGGCCAGGACTGTGACATTGGGGTCTCCCCAGAGCCAGGAGGTGTGCTCCGGGGGGCCTGGCAGCCCCACGTACAGAAGCAGCATGAGCAGCAGGCCCAGGCCCAGCAGGGCTGTGTGGGACCGGCCCATGGAAGTGGGGACCACAGTCTAGAGCAGAGGAGAGGAGAGGAGAGGAGGCTGAGGCCCCGCGTGGCCCCCAGACTCCATCCCGAAACCCCACCGGGAAGCGCCCAGCTGAGGACGAGCTCAGCCTTGTGGGGGGCACAGTGGTGAGGCCTCGAAGGGAAAAGGCTGGGAGAGGCGTCCCCCTCAGGGCCTGTTTGGAAACTGTTCTCTTCGCCCCACTGTGTGGACTAACGCTGAACTCGGAATGTGGCTGCCAGTGGGTGGGACATCACTCCAGCCGAGCTGGTTAAGTGCGCAGGGAGACTCCGGGGAGGAGGAGAAGCTGAGGCATGGTGTGGGGGGCGGGGTGGGCACCGAAATGGAAAGGGCAGCATGGAGGCTGGAGAGATGAACGCCCCCAGCTTCCTGCCAAGCGACTAGCTTCATGGACTCCTCGGCCAGGGTCCTTTGCCAGCAGAGGACAGGCCTCAGGCCAGGGCCCGGCCAGAGCGGGCAGCCGGGCTTCCAGGGCTGCTCTGCCGCTTCCTGGCCCCGTCTTCAGTCTGTCGGGAACACTGGCAGGCCAGGCCCGCGCCGCCCGCCCGCAAGCCGCCTCCTGTGCGATTCTAACCACACGGTGCGCTGGACGCTGGACGGGGCTGGGAACCAGGGGATGTGCCCGGTGCCAGCAGCACCTCTGCATGGAGAGTCTCCAGCCCCACCCACTCTCCTGGGATGTTGCCTCAGCCCCACCCCAGCCCCCAGGTCAGGGGGGGACCCAGTTGGCTTGGGTTCCCACAGACAGGGCTTCCATGCACCCCCTCCTTGCGGTGGAGACTGGGTCACAGGGGCCTCTCCAGGTAGAATTCTGCCGTTGCCTTGGCAACCCAGGAGGCGGGGAGCACTGGCAACCTTCCCGCCAGATAGCAGGCAACCTGATCGGACTACTGCAGACACAGGGCCCGGGCTGAGGGTGGCCAACGGCCCACAGGACTTGACCCCCGCATCGACAATGACACACAGGTGTGCACGCGTGTACACAGGAAAGACACCCTCAGAATCATGCCCAGCATCAGGCACCAGGAATGCAGATGGACAGACAGACACACACGGTTTCAAAACCACACGCAGTTCCTTAAATGTCAAGAACACCATCTTGCCAAAACCGGTTTGGCTCAGTGGACAGAGCATCGGCCTGCCTGCGGACTGAAAGGTCCCGGGTTCGATTCCGGTCCAGGACACATCCCCAGTAGGGGGCGTGCAGGAGGCAGCTGATCGATGTTTCTCTCTCATCGATGTTTACGACTTCTCTCTCCCTCTCCCTTCCTCTCTGTAAAAAATCAATAAAATATATATATTTTAAAAAGAACGCACGCAAACGCTGCCCTGGCTCCTGCCCCTCCCTCCCGCTGGCACCGGGGAGAGGAGGAGCCAGGCCGGCCCGCCCCGGGCACCCCGCTGGCCGGCCTCCGTCCGGATGGAGGGCTGATGGAGAGGACCCGGCCGGGGGACACTCACCGGGCTGATGTGGGGGACACTCACCGGGCTGATGGGGGGACACTCACCGGGCTGATGGAGAGGACCCGGCCCGCCGCCGCCGAGCCGGCCCCGCCCCCGCGGAACCAGCTGCCAAACCGTCCGGCGGCCATGGCGCTGCGTCGGGGCTCCGCAGGCCCGGCCCGCACCCCGCCGCCCGAGCTGCCCGTGGCGCGCGTGCGCAGTCCGCAGTCGCAGGCCGCGAGCCCAGGAGCCGCGGGGGGCGGCGCCCCACATTCCGCGGCTCCCTAGTCCGGATTGTTTTGGGTCTGAGAGCCGTAAAGCTGGGTTCCGTGTCGCTTCCCCTCCGTAAAGCGCGGTTCCGTCCGCCTCCCCTCCCTAGAGCGGGGCTCCATTCCCCTCCCCTCCGTGAGGCGGGGTTCCCTAAGGGTTGTCTTCAGACTGAAGGACCCGCGGAGCCTTGGCGCGGGCCTGGCAGGAGGCCTCCCAGTGTCAGCGCGAGGGGAGGGCTGGGCCCAACCTCTTCTTGACCCTTCAACTGCACCTCCGCACACACTGGGTCTGCACACTGGGTCCGAACACACTGGGTCCGCACACACTGGGTCTGCACACTGGGTCCACACACACTGGGTCCCCACACACTGGGTCCGCACACACTGGGTCCCCACACACTGGGTCTGCACACTGGGTCCGCACACACTGGGTCCCGGCACACTGGGTCCGCACACTGGGTCCGCACACACTGGGTCCCCGCACACTGGGTCCGCACACACTGGGTCTGCACACTGGGTCCGCACACACTGGGTCTGCACACACTGGGTCTGCACACTGGGACCGCACACACTGGGTCCGCACACACTGGGTCCCCGCACACACTGGGTCTGCACACACTGGGGTTGGGGGTGGGGATGATGAGGATGGGGATGGGGATAGGGGTGGGGATGAGGATGATGGGGATGGGGATGGGGGTGGGGATGATGGGGATGGGGGTGGGGATGATGGGGATGGGAGTGGGGATGGGGATGATGGGGATGGGGGTGGGGATGGGGATGGGGATGATGGGGATGGGGGTGGGGATGGGGATGATGGGGGTGGGGATGATGGGGATGGGGGTGGGGATGGGGATGATGGGGATGGGGATGGGGATGATGGGGATGGGGATGATGGGGATGGGGATGATGGGGATGGGGATGATGGGGATGGGGATGATGGGGATGATGGGGATGGGGATGGGGTGGGGATTGGGGGTGGGGATGATGGGGATGGGGATGGGGATTGGGGGGTGGGGATGATGGGGATGGGGGTGGGGATGGGGATGGGGATGATGGGGATGGGGATGGGGGTAGGGATGATGGGGATGGGGATGGGGATTGGGGGGTGGGGATGATGGGGATGGGGGTGGGGATGGGGATGATGGGGTGGGGATGGGGGTGGGGATGGGGATGGGGATGGGGATGGGGATGGGGAGGAGGAGAGGCGGGAACAAACAGGATGCGACCCCAAAGGAACCCTCCTCCTCAAGCCGCGCCCTGGACTGGCAGGGCAGGCTGCTGGGGCCAGGGCCCTGCCGCCGTTTGTGGCCACAAGAGGGCGCCCCGCAGCACGGCCCCGGCCACCTGCCAGCTCCCAGCCCCTCCCTCCCCGTTTCCCTGCTCGGGCCCGGTTCGCCTCCAGTCCTCGGCTTCCTGCCGCTGTGCGAGCCCACGCAGCTCCCCAGGTACCGGTCTTGTGTCCCCAGCCTCTCTCCCTCTCTCCGGTTAGACTTCTCCCAGCTTCTCCCCTTCCCCCGGGGCCCCCCAGCCCCCTCCGCGGGCCTGCCCCACCCCTTCCTCGTGCCCCCGCCGAGCCAGCGCCGGGTCCGGGAGGGCGCAGAGCGAGCCTCGGCGGCGCCGGGTCGCCCCGGACCGCAGCGTCAGCGCGCCCAGCACCGCACGGCCCTGGCGGGCGGGAATCCCAAACGCTTTTCCTCCCGGGCGCTGCGGTTTCCGCCTCCGGCCCCGACATTCTCCTGCCTGCGGTGCCAGCCTGCGACCCTTAACGGTGCTTTGGAGAGGAAGAGGCTGATGAGCAACATAGTCAGCCGCTAACTGAGCAACTGCCGGCTCAGGAGTAAGCGCCAGGCCGGCCGCTTAATTGTCACCATCGGGGTGTCACCATCGCGGCCCCTTTAACCCCTGGACTGCCTGGGAGCTCAGTGCCACCCGCAGGAAAGGGTGCCAGGGGGAACAAGAACCATCACGGGAGCCCCTGTGTCGAGTGCTTGCCAACGGCAGGCACCCTCTTTTTCTTCTTAACTCGTCAACTCTTTTCACAAAATATAGTTTATTGATTTTTTACAGAGCGGAAGGGAGAGGGATAGAAAGTCAGAAACATCGATGAGAGAGAGAAATCGATCAGCTGCCTCCTGCACACCCCCCACCGGGGATGTGCCCTTGACCAGAATCGAACCCGGGACCCTTGAGTCCGCAGGCCGACGCTCTATCCACCGAGCCACACCGGTTTTGGCAGCTCATTCATCCTTGATGGGGGCTGTACTGTCCCATTGTTCAGATGAGGAAGCGGAGGCCCAAGCGCACACAATTAAGCGGACGGCAGAGAGAAATAACGCCTTCGTTTTCCTCGCTCCAGAGCTTGTTGCCAGAGTTCTGGGAGCCTGGGCGCAGGGGGTGGGTGCTTGCTGCTCCCCAGGACCTTTGCCCTCTCTGTGGCGGCTTCCCCAGGCCGCGGGGTGCCCTCCCCACTGCCCTGGGGCTCATCAGCCGGGTGTTGAACCGCAGGCGCTGCAGGCGGCGGCATGGCGGACGTGGAGCAGCGGGAGGGCACCGTCCAGGTGCAGGGCCAGAGCCTGTTCTTCCGGGAGGCGCGGCCGGGCGCGGGGCAAGCCGCCCGGCTCTCTGTGCTGCTGCTGCACGGGATCCGCTTCTCCTCCGAGACCTGGCAGAAGCTGGGCACGCTGCTCAGGCTGGCGCAGGCGGGCTACCGGGCGGTGGCCCTCGACCTGCCAGGTACTTCTGGAGCGGTGGTGGGCACCTTCTTGGGGGACCCGGGTCTGGGGGTGTTGGGGGGACGTGGCCAGGGCTAGGTGTGCCCTGCAGGAACGGGACCCTCCCGAGTGTTGACGGGGATTTGGGCACTGCCCGGCGGCTCTGGGTGTTGGCGAGGGCAGAGGCTCAGCCTCCGTGTCCTGTCGTAACGCGAGATCACCCCGCTCCCGTGGGGGTTGGCGATGGGAGAACGGAGTGATGTGCACGTGACTGTGATGACTGTGGCGGGACCTGACACTTAGTAACCCTGACACATAGTAACTGGTGCTCAGCCCATTGTGGGGAACATGTTTGTTTGTTTTTGTAAAAATATTTCTTTATTGATTTCAGAGAGGAAGGGAGAGGGAGAGAGAGAGTGATGAGAGGGAACCATTGGTCTGCTGCCTCCTGCACACCCCTTACTAGGGACCAAGCCTGCAAACCAGGCTGGAGTCGAACCTGGGACCCTGCAGTCCGTAGGCTGATGCTCTGTCCGCTGAGCCAAGCCACTGGGGCGGAGGGAACGTGCTTTGACAGAGCCACAGCCCTAGGCCCGCAGGGCGCCCTGAGAGGCAGGCTGATGCCAGGATCCCCGGAGAAAGGCCTCAGCCGGGCTCGGGGGGGGGGGGGGGGCAGGGGCAGCCAGGCTGGTGCCGGGGGCGGAAGGGACGGTGCGGCTGACCTGCTGCCCTCACTGGCCTTGGCTGGGTTGGCCTCGGTGCCCAAGGGCGGGCCTCCAGGCCCGGGCGGGATTGGCTCTGACAGTGGGTTGGGCTGAGCTTCAAGGCTGAGGTCCGGAGCTAATCTTTCCGGGGGAATGGTGGGATTAACCCGGTGGAAGGGAGGTTAAGTGTGCAGAGCCAGCCCCTCAGCCCTGTCCTCGGGCACTCACCCTGCCACCCCTGGACAGGTGCCCCGGAGCCGTTAGCTCCATTTCACAACAATCTCAAACAGCAGGTCCCTTTTCCCCTTTATTTTTTTAAAATATTTTTTTAATTTATTTTTTACAAAGATGAGGGGAGAGGGATAGAGAATTAGGAACATTGATGAGAGAGAAACATCGATCAGCTGCCTCCTGCATACCCCCGACTGGGGATGTGCCCGAAACCAAGGTCCATGCCCTCGACCGGAATCGAATCTGGGACCCTTCAGTCCGCAGGCCGACGCTCTATCCATTGAGCTACACCGGTTACAGCCCCTTCCCCCCTTTAACAGCTGGGGAAACAGCAGCGGAGAGGGCCGAAGGGATCGCATTGATTGACAGGGAATGGAAAATTGGGACTTGGGTCCGGCTGTGAGGGACCTGAGGACCCGATTCTTTCCAGAGCCCTGTGCTGACCAGGGAGGGGCCTCATGCCGGCCACGGCGAGGACGGTCCCAGCTGCACGGATTGACCTAGGAGGGCTTCCCGGAGGCAGGGACCCTCCTCACTCCGCGGCCTGTCTTGTTCCTTCCACACTGAAACACCCCTGGGCATTCCAGGCCTGGGGCATTCCAAGGACGCCACGGCCCCCGCGGCTATCGGGGAGCTGGCCCCCAGCAGCTTCCTGGCGGCTGTGGTGGACGCCTTGGACCTGGC
The DNA here is from genome assembly GCA_027563665.1 of Antrozous pallidus. NCBI lineage: Eukaryota > Metazoa > Chordata > Mammalia > Chiroptera > Vespertilionidae > Antrozous > Antrozous pallidus. Next base: position 60,566,173 of record CM050524.1, read on the forward strand.
CCCCCCGGTGGTGATCAGCCCGTCTCTGAGTGGCATGTACTCGCTGCCCTTCCTCACGGCCCCCGGCTCCCAGCTCCGGGGCTACGTGCCAGTGGCCCCCATCTGCACTGACAAAATCAGTGCTGCCGACTACGCCAGCGTGAAGGTACCCCCGTGGGAGGCGCGGCGCCCCTGCCAGGAGCCAGGGCAACCCTCCGGGGCCTTCCTCCCCTGGGAGTGGGGTACCTGGGGGGTAGCGCCTGGGCTTGACTTTAATCCCTGCCCAAAGCCTTGTGCTGAACTGCACTGGGACAGACCCAAACCCACACCCCATCCCTTGGGCACTGGCTCCCCGAATCCCACTGGGCCAGCCTGTCTCTCTCCCCTCATTTGGGGTGACCCCAGAGAGAGAGGAGGGCGGGCTGGTGTGGCCGTTCCCGTTGATTCTGCCTCTTTCCTCTCTCTAGACCTCAGCTCTGATCGTCTACGGCGACCAGGACCCCATGGGCCAGACCAGCCTGGAGCACCTGAGGCAGCTGCCCAACCACCGGGTGCTGGTCCTGGAGGGGGCGGGGCACCCCTGTTACCTGGACAAGCCGGAGGAGTGGCACGCCGGGCTGCTGGCTTTCCTGCAGGCACTGGCCTGAGGCCCAGCTCTCCTGCTCTCTCCTTCCCCCCCACCTCTCTCTCCCTGCGCACGCAACAGGCGTGTGTGTCTGTGTGTCTGTCCGGGTGCTGGCCTTTCGGGTCTGTCTGTCTGTCTTTTCCTCTTTCTCTTGCAGTGACACACCGAGGAGGTAAATCGAGAGAAAAAAAAAAATCAGGAGTCATGGAGGCGATCTGGTGGAGGGTAACCCGTTAGATAGCTTCTGCCGTGGGCTCTCCCGCTCGCTCTCGCTCCTTCCTCTCTCTGCGCAGCCCGCCCACCCCTCCTGCCTCCCACCTCCGCCTTGGCTGCCCCAAAGGGCACTCCCAGCCTCTCCCACCTCTTAGGCCACAGAACACACATGCCCACATGCGTGCTCACACTCACACGTAAGGTACAGGCTCCTGATGGGCTACGCTCAGGTGCACACCCGCCTGTCTGCTGGGCATCCATGTAGGCACCTGCCCTCCCATCCACACAGCACCCCGTGTCTGGGAAGGGGGGGGACCCAGAGACCGGTCCTTGCAGGACATCCTCTGCCAGGCTTAGGGTGTGGCCTGCCCTGAACTCCACTCCCTATCAGAACTGCCCCCCAAAGGAGAGGACCACCCTTGTGACCCTCAGACCTCCCCCTCCCCCTCCCCCCTCCCTGGCTGTTAGGCCTGGGGCTTCTGAGCCAAACCAAGCTGCTTTCCGGCTCCCGGGCCGGTGGGTGGGGGCGGAGGGTGGAGGTCCCCGAAATAAAGTGAAGCGATTAGACCCCTCTGGCTCCCGCTGCCTCCGGAGCGCCGCCCCTCCCCCGCCCCCGGGACCGCCGTTGCCACGGCCCCTCCCCGGCGGCGGACCAGATGGTCCCCTGCCCTTTGTCCGCCGGCCAGATGGAGGGGCCGGGAGATTGGATTCCCTCCCCGCCCCCGCACACCCAGGTGCCCGGAGACTCGGCGGCGGGGGGCGGAGGTCAGCGGGACTGGGCTGAGCCGATTACGGGGCAGAGGGAGGGAGGTTTGCTCGCGGGGGGCGGGAGGTGGGGGGGGCAGGACGCCCTGGGAACAAACAGCCCGGCCTCTGCCGTCTCCAGCCCGTTCCCCGCCAGAGTCCCAGCTTCGCCGGCCTCCCAGCGACCCCGGCCCCCGAAGCAACTCCGGGGGGATCGCGGGCGGGGTGCCGGGGTCACTGCGTTCTCAGGCCCCTCCTCCGGCCGCTCGGTAACCGGTCCTGGGCTGGCGGGCGGGCACCGGGCCCCGCGGGAGCCGATGGCGCAGGGGGTGCGGGTCTGGGGGTGGGGGGCGGCCGAGAGCCCCGCGCAGCGATGGGTGGCGCCGAGCGGGAGATGAGGGACGCGGCCCGCGGAGGGTGGGCGCCACGTTCCCAGGGACCGAGCCGATGCGGGGCAGCACGGGGGCCGGCGGCGGGGTGCGGGGGGCCGGCAGCGGCCCCGGGCGGGCGGCGGGAGGAAGGGACTCGGGCCGGGCGCGGCGCGGGGAGGACCGAGGCTGGAGCCGCGCTTCGGGCCCGCTCGGCCCGCGCCTCCTGCTCCCGGGCCGGCCGGGGGCCCCGGGCGAGGAGGGGCGCCCGCTCCCCCCGGAAGCGGCGCGGAGCGCCCCGGGGCGCGGGGCGGGGCGAGGCTGCGGGCCGGGCGGTGGGGCGGGCCGCGCTGTAATCGGATCCGGGCGGGGGGCGGGGAGGGGCCGCCGGGCGGGCCGGGGTGGGGGCGGGGGGCGCGGAGCCGGGCTCCGGGCCGGCCGGGCTCGGCGCCTGTCAAACCCCTCATTGTTCGCAGCTGATGTCACCCGCAGCGGTGCGCGGCCGCCTCTCCGGGGACAATGTGGGTCTGAGCGGCCCAGCCGCCCCGCCGCCGCCGCAGGACAGCCCCAGCGAGGTAGGCGCGGGCCGGGCGGGGCACCGGGGTCTGGGGGTTCGCCCGGGGTTGGGACCCGGCTCCCGAACACCCAAGCCGGGGTCCTGGGTGTGGGGGGCCTGGGAGACTGCAAGGAGCACGTTACCGGTGGCGCTCGGACCCAGGCCTGCAGGGATGGGGGGCGCTGGTCTGCGGGAGGGGCCCCCCAACACCAGGCAGGGATCCAGGACCCGAGACCCCAGACTGGAGACCTCGTCCCACCTGCGGTTTCTGTCCTGTGGACCTGCCCCGGGTTCTGGTTCTGCCCATCCTTGTCCCCACCTGCCGCTCCCCTGCGGGTCCTGGCCCAGGGCACACCCCTTCCTATTCCGCAGTCTTCCCCGGGGCCACCCAGGAAGGTGCGGAGGGGACAGGGGGGCTCCCAGGGGTCCCTGGGACCTGGCTTCTTGGCTGGAGCCCTTGGGGGTGGGGGCTCTGGCTGCTCGCCCCAGCCCGGCCCTGGTGCCTGGGCAGAGGGGGGGGGGGGTGACTGCCTCCTTGCTGCCCTGTCCCAGGCCCGCCATCTTGAGACCTGTGGCACCCAGTGCCCCACCCGGCCCTGCACCCTGGGGAGCAGGACTGGAGGGATAAGTCTGGGGCCAGTCGCCTTTCCTGGGGGTCCCCACCCCGCCCAGGATGGTCACCTTCGGGGTGGACCAGCAGGGCACATGTCCCCCAGGGACCCTCCTTCCCCACAAAGAGCGCTTCCAAGCCCAGGGCCCCCTGGGAACGGACACCTCAACTCCAGCCCTCCCTGTGTCTTGGGGTGACCCTCTTTGTCTCGGAGCCAGCACCTGGGACCCTATACTTCTCCCATCTGAAGGTCCTGGAACCCTCTCCATTGCCAAGGCACCCCCACCCCAGCCCCCACCCCTAGCCTTCATCAGCATGCAGGCCCAGGCCGCCCAGACACAAGGGGATTGTTCTTCTCGCATGCTCAGGGCAGGGGGGGGGGGGGGGCGGGGGGCTGGGAGCCCGCGGCCCACACACCCTGGCAGGCCCAGGCCGCAGAGAGGCTGGCTCTGCCCCGCCTTGTGTCCCCAGACAAGCCCCGTCCACCCGTCCTGCTCCCATCACTGCCCCCCCATCACCATTGCATGGTGCACAGACTTCTTGGGGACGAGATCTGAGCGACAGAAGGGGCCCTGAGGCCCCCCCCCCCCCAGCTCTGCCAGGTGCCTCTCCTGCAACCTCACCCACCAGCCTTTTCCTCTCTGCCTCAGGTTCTCTCTGGTGAGGCCCTTCCAGCTGTGCTGCCCCCGCCCCCCCTGGCTTGGTGGAACCTACGCCACACCCATCTGTTCTCCCCCCACCCCACTGCTCCTGGGGAAACCCACTTGGGGTCCCCAGAAGTCTCAAAGCCCAGGCAAATCCCCTAACCCAGTGACTTGGCCAGGGAGTCCCCAGACCCAGAGAAACAGCTCGGACAGGATCTGGGGTGCTGAGGAATGAGACCTGGGCATCCATCCCATCAGGTAGATCTCGGCTCTCATGTGATTGGTCCCCATGTCTTCTCTCCCCGTCCTCACTGCTCCTTTGGGAACCCTGACCCCCATCTCTGGTCCCTGATGCCCAGGCCCTGTGAGCCCCGTCTTTCCCCTGCACACTCAGCCCGGTCCTGCCTCCTGCTCTCCGGAGCGCTCCGTGTGGTGGAAAGACAGGTTGGGGAATGTGCCCAATTGGGGCTCCCCTGAGTTGTAGACATCCCTGTGGGGGCCCAGAGGCCTCCGTGGTTTTATCTGACGTGGATGGGGGACGCTTCGCAGGCGAGGTGGCTTTTGACGGAGTGGGGGGGGGGGGGCATTTCAAGCCGGGATCACCCCGGCACAGGCCCAGGGGCCGGAGGTGCTGGGTGTGTTTTGCAGCCTGGTGTGGGGGGATGGGACGGAGATGAGGCAGGAGAAGTTGGCAGGGGCCCCATCGAGAAGGCCCTTGAGTGCCTGTCTGTGGAGATGAGCTTCAGGCACTGGGGAGCCAGCGATGGCTCTTGAGCATCAGCGTGACCCAGGCCCCGGGATGGAGCATGCAGGCTAGAGATCTTTCTCCATGTGGGTGAGCCCCTGAGGGGATGGGCACCCGTGGGTGGGGCTGTGCCCGGAACCTGCCCTTTCTCCTGGCGCCCAGGCCGGCCCGGGGCCTGCCTTGTTTCCCTGGACTGTGGGGACTCTCGGGGGAGGGGGCAGGACTGCTAAGGGTGCACTGAGGAGGCTGTCATTCCTGGCCCAGCCAGGTTGCCTGAGCTCCCCTTCTCTGCCCAGCCCTGGGCTTCCAAGACAAGCCGGGTGGACCCAGGCCACTCCCCTGCAGGCCCCTCCTCCCCGGCTCTCCCTCCAGAGAAGTGGGGGTGAATGGCCGCCCCGGGAGGCTGAGGGCTGGCCACATGGCTGCTGGGGCGGTTCTGGGGAGGCCTGGCTCACCGGGCACGGTGAGTGCGAGAAGGCCAAGGGCAGGGCAGTCAGAGTCCCTCTGTGCCCAGGTCCGGTGTCCAGCCCCGGCCGCGCCCCGCTCCGCCTGATCCCACGCATTCCCCGCGCCACCGGGCGTGGCCGCCATGGCTGCCTGGGGAGCAGGTGGAGGAGGAGGCTAGGTTAGGCGCTGGAGGTGCTGCGGGATGGTGGGGGATGTGAGGAGGGGGATGAACTTGGAGACTGGACCCCTCTCTCCCCAGCCCAGGTGGACCAACAAGCCCTGGTTGTCCAGATGCTCCGGCCAGCAGAGGCCAGGGAATCCCCCAGGGGGTGGGCCGGCCCGCGGAGTCGCCTGGCCCGGGAGCCGTCCCCTCCCCCGGATTGTTCTCGCTCCAGAACAAAGCCAGGGTGGACACTGATCCCTGCCTGTGGGGGGAGCTGGCTGAGCCCCCAGCCCTTTGATTGGGCAGCTGTCAGGAGAGAGAGACAGCTGGGGGGGAGGGGCAGGAAGGGGCAGCCACCATCGCTTACACAGCTGTCACCTCCCCCCTCGGCCCCCTCCCGCCCGAGTGGCAGGAAGCCAGGGACAGGAGTGGGCGCTGGGACTGGGGAGGGGGCCGGGGAGCAGGAGGGGAGTCGAGGTCAGAGCTGGCCTCAGCGGGCTGGGCGCTGCCAGGGAGCCTGCTGACGGGAGGGGCCGGGCGCCCCAGAGGTGAGCTGGAGGTCAGTGTGGCATGAGGTGTGGCTGCCATGTGGGTGGCCCAGCAGGGACCCAGGCCCACCAGGCGGGAGCAGCAGGGACTCCCTAGAGCCCCAGGAGGCAGAGGAGGGAGCCGTGTGTCTAGTGGGGCCGGTTCTTAAGGGTCCTGGGAGAGTAATTTGGGTGGCCTGTGTCGGGACCCCTTGTTCTCTCCTAAGACAGGACAGAGCTTGGGGGTCCCTCGTAACAGGAAGGACACAGAGACCAGCATCACACACACACACACCAGGTGGGTCAGCAGGGCCGGGCCAGGTGGAGGCCTGGCCAAGGTCACCCACCGGGTTTGGGACGGGGAGGGGGAGTCCCCATGCAGACTTTGTCTTTTCAGGGCAGGAGCCCAGTTCGGCTGCATTGCAGCCCTCTGACCCCTGTGTGTCTGGGTCCGAGGCCCCCAAGAGATGAGGCGGAGATGGTCTGAGGACCTGTCAGGTCTCCATGGTGACCACCCCCCAGGGGGTCCGGAGCCTCAGGAGATTCTGAAGCCGAAGACCGTGGCTCTGGACAGGCTGTCGTCCTTTCTAAACACGACCCTCGTCTGCGAGCCGGGCAGGGGCCTCAGAGACTGCCCCCGCCTCGGAAGAGCCCCCCTCTAGGACAAGGACTCACTCTCAGGCAGGACCCAGGCAGGCCCACTGGGCTGGTCCCACCGTGCCCGCCTGTGACCTTGGGCCGGTCACAGACCCTCTGCGGGCATCCGGCTCCCTCTGCTCCGGAGTTCGTCTCCCCGGCCGACACCCTCTCCGTCCCTGGCCTGAGCTCGGGACACAAGAAGGCGGCAGCCATGGCGGCTGCTCTAAGGGACTCCCGGGCTCGGCTGTCCGGGCAGGCAGAGGCCAGCGTCACCCAAAGCGCTTTGCGGGGGAAGTGCAGGCGGCCGGGGGAATGTGAGCAAGGGCAGCCAGCTCGAGGCGGGCCAGGATGCCCACGGGGCACTGTCCCTGCGTCCACAGCTGACCTCTAACCTCTGGAGAATCTGTGGGCAACGCTGGAATGGAGGGAGGAGCCAGTGGTGGGGAGGCAGCAGTTTCAGGGTGCTTGGGGGACAGTGTGTGTGTGTGTGTGTGTGTGTGTGTGTGTGTGTGTGTGATGCTGGTCTATGTGTCCTTCCTGTTACGAGGGACCCCCAAGCTCTGTCCTGTCTTAGGAGAGAACAAGGGGTCCCGACACAGGCCACCCAAATTACTCTCCCAGGACCCCCATTGTACAGGTGAAACAGGCCTGATGCCACGCAGTGGCAGTGCCCCTCATTTGCCCGCGCCTCCCCCCTCCCCCCGCCCCCGGCAGGAGGAGTTTGCAGGGTTAGGGCTCCTCTTGGCTCAGACTTGGCACCGGTCGGCCCCGCCCCTGTGACCCTCCTCTGGGCTGGTCCCCGTGAGCTGCCATCAGGCTGAGCTCTGGCGGAGCCAGCGGGAGGAGAGGGATTTCCAGGCAGGATTAAGGCGCAGGATTAAATCAGGGCTTGCAGAGGGGTCCAGTGGGGAGGGCTGGCGACCGGCTAATCCCAGCAGCTAATCCCAGCTCCCCTTTCTCCATCGGTTTCCAAACTTGACATTCCCCAGCCCCCCAAGTCCCTCTCCTACTCATCACCTAGCCTGGGGGCGGGGGGAATCCCTCCATTCCGTGGGGAGGAAACTGAGGCTCGGACCGCGGGCCTAGTTTCTGGTGCAGTAGAAAGCGCTCCAGGCTGGGCGGGCAGCCAGCACGGGGGAGAAGGGGTGGGAAACTACTGCTCAGCCCCGACACCCCCGCGTCCCAGTACTGAGCGGACCATCTCAGCTGCCGGCAGTGAGTTCATCGGCGAGGATGGGAGCAGCCTCGGGGGGCTCCAGCCCCGCCCCCAGCCTGTGCCGGCAGGGGAAGGCCGGGCCAGAGGGCCCTCGGAGCCTTGCTCTCTTCGCGTCCCCTCTCCTTCCGAGACCTCCCATGGCTGTTCCATGCAATCCACAGGGTCCCCTCTTCTAGGAGGCCAAGGAAGGGGCCCCCTTTCTCAGGATCTTAGAGGCCTCCCCAGTTCATGTTGGAGGGGGAGGGCAGGCTCATGGAGACTGTGATTAGCTCGTTTTAATTCTCATAACTTTGGGGGTAGGGCTTGGCTTCCCCGTCTTCCAGGGGGGACCCCAAGGCTCAGATGGGGTGAGCAAGTTCTCCGGGGTCGCCCAGCTCGTGAGGTGCCCACGAGCACCCCAGTCAGCGGGACATTTGAAACTCAGGGTCCCCGTCATCTCTCTTCGGGAGTTTGGCGAGCCCAGCTCCGGGGTCCCCGCGCAAGAGCAGGAGACCCGAGGGAGTGAGGTCCAGCTCACTCTCTGCACTGTCCCCCGCAGAGCCGGCCAGGCCGAAGCGTGGACGCACCCCCGAGCCGCTGTGGCCCCGGCCCCGCCTGACAGGATGAGCAGCTCGGATGCGGGGCTGGAGGAGGAGCCGGAGCTCAGCATCACCCTCACGCTGCGGATGCTGATGCACGGCAAGGTGAGGGGTCTCTCTGGGACTTTGGCAGAGGTTGGGGGGGTGGGCAGGTAAGGCTTAGCCAGCCAATCGGAGTTCAGTGTCCTGTCTTCCGTGGGGGGCAGGTCGGAAGGAGGGGGGCAGGCTGGGCGTGGGCACCCCTGACTCCGCTCTGGTCTGTTCGCAGGAGGTGGGCAGTATCATCGGGAAGGTAGGTGCTGGGCTCTCTGTGCCCCTCCGCCCTGCGGCCCCGGGCAGGCGAGGAGGCAGCGGTCAGGCTGAGCCTCCCCGTCTTTTTCTGCAGAAAGGGGAGACCGTCAAGCGGATCCGGGAGCAGGTGAGGGGGGGGTGGGGAGGAGCCGGGGCACCTGGTTTGGGGGGGAAGGGGGCTGAGGTCCTGCCCCGGGGGGGCCTGGGAGCAGGGCAGGCGAGGAGGAGCCGGCTGCCCGGCGCCTGTCCTGTGCCTGCAGAGCAGCGCCCGCATCACCATCTCCGAGGGCTCCTGCCCCGAGCGCATCACCACCATCACCGGGTCCACGGCCGCCGTCTTCCACGCCGTCTCCATGATCGCCTTCAAGCTGGACGAGGTGTGTGCCCGGCTGCATGCGGCCGGCTGGTTCCCCGGGAGGCTGGGGTACGAGGGGAGGCCGAGCCCAGCAGGGTCCCCGCATTCCAGTGGTACTGGGGTGGGCTGCCCTGCAGGGGGGAGCAGCAGGAGCCTTCAGTACGGGGGTTCGGGGGGGGGGGAGCCCAGGCACCTGCAGGGTGGGGGAGCCCAGGGGCCTGCGTGGGGGGGTGGTAGCAGGGGCCTGCGGGGGGGTGGCAGCAGGGGCCTGCGGGGGGGTGGCAGCAGGGGCCTGTGTGGGGGGGGTGGCAGCAGGGGCCTGCGGGGGGGGGGGTGGCAGCAGGGGCCTGCGGGGGGGGTGGCAGCAGGGGCCTGCAGGGGGGGTGGCAGCAGGGGCCTGCAGGGGGGGTGGCAGCAGGGGCCTGCGGGGGGGGTGGCAGCAGGGGCCTGCGGGGGGGGGTGGCAGCAGGGGCCTGCGGGGGGGGTGGCAGCAGGGGCCTGCGGGGGGGGGGTGGCAGCAGGGGCCTGCGGGGGGGGGGTGGCAGCAGGGGCCTGCGGGGGGGGTGGCAGCAGGGGCCTGCGGGGGGGGTGGCAGCAGGGGCCTGCGGGGGGGGGTGGCAGCAGGGGCCTGCGGGGGGGGGTGGCAGCAGGGGCCTGCGGGGGGGTGGCAGCAGGGGCCTGCGGGGGGGTGGCAGCAGGGGCCTGCAGGGCCCACCCTCCGTCTTCTCGCCCAGGATCTCTGCTCTGCTCCCGCAAACGGTGGAACCGTCTCCAGGCCTCCCGTGACCCTTCGCCTTGTCATCCCCGCCAGCCAGTGCGGCTCCCTGATCGGGAAGGCTGGCACCAAGATCAAGGAGATCCGAGAGGTGGGGGGGAGACCACCCCGAAGTCCCGCCCTCCTGCCTGCCGTCGGGCAGCTCTGAGCCCGGCAGCCCTTCTCTGGCTGGGAGCTGACCGAAGGCCCTGTCCTCTGTGCAGACCACGGGGGCCCAGGTGCAGGTGGCGGGGGACCTGCTCCCCAACTCCACAGAGCGCGCCGTCACCGTGTCCGGGGTGCCTGACGCCATCATCCTGTGTGTGCGCCAGATCTGCGCCGTGATCCTGGAGGTTCTGCTGGGGCGGGGGGGGGGGGGGGGGGAACCGCTGGGGACGGGGGGGGGGGGGGCACCGCTGAGGGCGGGGGGGGCACCGCTGGGGGCGGGGGGGGGCACCGCTGAGGACGGGAGGGGGCACTGCTGGGGGCGGGGGGGGCACCGCTGGGGGCGGGAGGGGGCACTGCTGGGGGCGGGGGGGGCACCGCTGGGGGCGGGGGGGGCACCGCTGGGGGCTGGGGGGCACCGCTGGGGGCGGGGGGGGGCACCGCTGGGGGCGGGAGGGGCACCGCTGAGGACGGGAGGGGGCACCGCTGGGGGCGGGAGAGGCAGCCGCCATGTGTCAGGACCCCCAGGATGTCCGATGTGTGTTCTGGGGGTCGCGGGGAGGGCCTTGACACATGGGACCCTGTGAGTTCAGGGTGGCCTGGCGGGGTCCTGACAGCCGCCCCGTTTGTCCTTCCAGTCCCCACCCAAAGGGGCCACCATCCCGTATCACCCCAGCCTCTCCCTGGGCACCGTCCTGCTCTCCGCCAACCAGGTGAGGGCCCGTAGGGGGCTTGTTGGGAAAGGGGGGATAAAGGAGGAATTGGGGGTCCAGGGAGGAGTGACTGCCCTGCCCTGTCCCAGGAACCCCCTCACCCGGGGCTTCTCCCTCCCCCCAGGGCTTCTCCGTCCAGAGTCAGTACGGCGCTGTGACCCCAGCGGAGGTGAGTGACGCCAGCCGGAGGCCCCCCTTCCCGGAGCCTCCTGTGACCTCTGCCCCGGCTGACCTCTGCCCTCTCCCCCGGCGCAGGTCACAAAGCTCCAGCAGCTCTCGGGCCACGCGGTGCCCTTTGCCTCCCCCAGCATGGTGCCAGGTGAGCGGCCTCAGCCGCAGGCGGGCAGGTCCCCCGGCCCGCAGCCCCTGCCATGGACGTGGGGGGCAGGAAGGGCCTGGAGTCACGCGCACCCCTCTTCTCCCTAGGACTGGATCCTGGCGCGCAGACCAGCTCCCAGGAGTTCTTGGTTCCCAATGACGTGAGCAGGGCCCTGGGGCCCCGGTGGGGGTGGGGTGGGGGCGAGGGTAAGGTGGGGGGGAGGAAGGGGCTGGGTCTTGGGCAGGCCTGACCTCCTGCCCCTCCCTCCCCCCTCCCCGCAGCTCATCGGCTGCGTGATCGGGCGCCAGGGCAGCAAGATCAGCGAGATCCGGCAGATGTCGGGGGCGCACATCAAGATCGGGAACCAGGCAGAGGGCGCCGGGGAGCGGCACGTGACCATCACCGGGTCCCCTGTCTCCATCGCGCTGGCTCAGTACCTCATCACTGCCTGGTGAGTGTGGGGTGGGCGCGGGGCATGGGGGCAGAGGTCACAGGTCAGGGGGCTCCCTGCCTGAGAGAGGCACAGGTGGGGTGGGGAGAGATGGCTGTCTGGGTCCCTCCTCTCCATCACTCCCTCCGTGTTGCCCCATCTTCCCCTCTCCCCCCACCCCTCAACCCCGTACAATACCCGCTGTCCCATCTTCTCCTCCTTCCCTCCTCCTGGTCTTGCCCTCCTTGTCCCCTCTCACCCGCCGTCTCCTTCATCTCCCCCACATCCCTCTCTCCAGTCTAGAAACGGCCAAGTCTACCTCTGGGGGGACGCCCAGCTCGGCCCCCGCAGACCTGTCGACCCCCTTCTCGCCGCCCCTGACGGCCCTGCCCACGGCTCCCCCGGGCCTGCTGGGCGCGCCCTACGCCATCTCCCTGTCCAACTTCATCGGCCTCAAGCCCGTGCCCTTCCTGGCTCTGCCGCCTGCCTCCCCCGGGCCGCCGCCCAGCTTGGCAGCCTACACTGCCAAGATGGCAGCGGCCAACGGGAGCAAGAAGGCTGAGCGGCAGAAATTCTCGCCCTACTGAGGGGCCGGGGTGCAGGTGCGGGAGCAGGCAGGGCCCCGCTTGCCTGCCGAGGCCCCAAACACCGCTAATGCTCAGAAGCATGGCTGCACCCCGCCTGGCCCCGCTCTGGGGGAGCCCCTGTGCTCAGAACGGGTGCAGTTTCTGGCCCAGGGTTCTGGGGGCTGCGCAGCCCCAGCGAGGGGCTCGACCCCCCTCTAGCTCTGCGCTTGGGTGCAGGGAGCATCCTTAGTGCTCCTACTTTGGGGGTCACTCGTGCACTCCCCATTCCTTAGGGCTTCCCAGCCTACTGCCCCCTTGTTGGGGATCAGGGAGGAGGGCTGGGGGCCGTGCTTCTCTCCCCACCTCCCTGCAGATTCCTGCTGCTTCCACGGATAACCCTTTTGACTGGAATGGACTGGCTGGGCTCGGCAGAGGGCGACCCAAAGAGGGGGCACGGCCAAGCCGCTCGGGGGTCCCACGGGGCAGGGCTGAGTTCTCAGCAGCAGACACTCTGTACAGTTTTTTCAATCCCTGTTTTTGAATAAATATTCTGAAACCAGGAAGCTGTGAAACACTTGTGGGTGTTGGCAAAACTTCCAGAAAATGGGTGTGGCTAGCCCCAGGGATCCCCACCTGTGACCCCCCCAGCCCCGGCTCTGGGCCCACGGGACCCTCGGGGGGATGCATCCAGCCTCCTGCCTCGAGCTCCAGGCGGACCCGGCTGTTTGCCGGGCATTTTAGAGGCGGAGAGAGGGGCTCCAGGGGCTTGTCCGGCCTCTCAGGGCGGATGTTGGGCGTCTCTGAGTCTGGTTCCTCCTGGTGTGGTTGTAACCCAGGCCCTGCACTGCCTGGCCCATCCCTTCTGCTGTGAGCCCTTCGGACCCTGCTCGCCTCCTTCCTTCCTCAGCCCGAGGAGCCCTTTAGAGAGGGTCCAGGGTGCAGATGGGAGAAATGGAGGCCGTGCACAAGGCTATGCTGTGCACAAGGTCCCAGAAGCCTCTGGGCCTCCCAGGCTGCAGGCCGCTCTTTCCCGACACAAAGGAGCCTGCCTGCGCCATGCAGGAGGCTGGACGGCCCTCTTAGGAGTCCACCGCCCCTCTCTCCGTCCCCAGTTCAGTGTACGAGTCAGATCCCCTCTCAGGTGGCCGTGGGCACGCGGAGGGTCCCCTCTGCTGCCAAGTCCGGTCCTTGATCTGGAGCCTCCGAAGGTCCCAGGGCGGCGCCCTCTGGAGGTCGCCGTAGGCGCTGCAGGAGGGCCCGCGGGTGCCAGGGGCGCGGCGTGCAGTCCCGCCGGGGCCGGGCTCGGCGCACCAGGCGGCCCAGCGCCCGGCGCAGGGGGCGCTGCAGCAGGCCGTACAGGAAGGGGTGCGCCGCGAAGGCCGAGTAGGCGACCCAGGTGACGGCCACCTCCGCCCTGGCGGCCTGCGCGGCGGGCGCCAGGCACGCACAGCCGTAGGGCAGCCAGCAGGCCGCGAACTGCGCCAGGGCCAACGCGGGCCCCAGGGCGGCCTTGCGCCCCGGCAGGCGGGGCCGGAGGGCGGGCAGGATGGACAGGCGGCTGTCCAGGGAGTCGGAGCGCGGGCCGGGCCCCGCGCGCGGGCGGCGGCGGGGGCGGGGGGCGCAGGGCCCGCCCGGCGCGCCACTAGGAAGATGCTGCCGTGGGCGCCGAGCAGCAGGAGGGCGGGCACCGCGAAGGCCAGCAGCGCCCAGAGCGGCCGGAAGGGCCCGAGGCCGCCGGCCAGGACGGAGCAGCGGGCCGGGGCCGGGGGCGGGCCGGGCGGCGGCCCGAGCAGTGAGAGCGCGCCCAGCAGCGCGGCGGCGGCCCACACGGCCGCGAGCACCAGGCCGGGCGGGGGCCGCGCGCCGGGCCGCAGCGGGTGCACGATGAAGCGGCAGCGCGCCAGCCCCAGCGCCGCCACCCCGAGCGTGCAGGCGGGCAGCAGCGCGGCCGACAGGAAGCGCGCGGCGCGGCAGGACGCGGGGTCCAGGCGCACGCGGCCCAGCCCCGGCGGCGGCGCGGCCCAGCAGGCCCAGCGGCATGATAGAGGCGGCGGCCAGCAGGTCCACGATGCACAGGTGCATCAGGTAGAGCGCCTCCTGCAGGCCCGGCGTGCGCAGCACCACCACCAGTAGCGCGCCGTTGCCCAGCAGGGCTGCCGCCTCCACGATGGCCGCCAGGATCAAGCCCATGGAGCCTGCGGCGTCGGTGGCCTGGAGGAGCCCGGTGGCGTTGGCCATCCAGCGCTCGGGCTTCACCCTGGGTTGGGGTGCAGAGAGCGGAATGGGAGGCCCCCACACCCCACCCCCATTCCCAGCACCCGCCTCTTGCTCCTCTGGCCCCTCACCTCATAGGCTGTCCAGGCTCTGGCTCTGCTGCCCAGGCCCCCGTCCTCTTGGGGGTTTGGCCAGCCCCATGGATGGGGTGCAAGGCTGGGACGGTGGCTCTCTCCGCTGCCCCGGCGGCTCAGCCCCTGCTGGAGATGGTACTGGCTGTCACTCGGATGTTGCCCTTTACAGACCCAGAGTTGGCGAGGGAGGGGCAGGGCCTGGCATCAGCGCCCCCCTCCCCCCCCCCCCGCCCTCACAGCTGCCAGCTGCAGGCTGGAGGCTGTGCTGTGAGGCAGGAGCTGGAGTCCAGAGCCGGACAGCGGAGGGTGGGAGACGGGAGGAGCCAGCGTTTCTCTCTCACACTCTGGGGGGGCTCTCCAGCTCTCTCCTTCAGGAGCCCCTTCCCTGGTTCCGGTGCCTTCGGGTGGCTCTGGTCCCCGGATGGAGGGCCACGTTTCCTCCCGCCATCCAGCCGACCTGAGAGCGGGAGCCCCTCCTGATTTGCCGACTGGATCTTGACTGAGCCTGCCCTGCAGCCCGCTCTCTGCACAGGGCCGAAGCGGGTCCCTCCAACAAGTCACGTCAGGCCGGCCGCGGCCCTGCTCCCAGCCCTCCGGGAGCTTCCTGTCATCAGAACAACATCCCCTCTTTCTGACCTCCCCCCTCCCGGCCCTAGCAGTCATCCTGGGGGTCCCCTCATGTGCAAACGGGGTTCCACCTCAGGACCTTGGCACCTGCTGCTTCCTCCAGCAGCGGAGCCTTCCCTCGGGTCTGTCCTCGGCTTGCCCCTCACCTAGCCCAGGTCTCTGCCTGGGAGAGGCCCCCCGCGGACTGTCCGTCTCTCTGAGATTCCCCCCCCCCCCCCCCCCCGCTTCCCACCACCTGTCCTTTGCCCTGCTTTGTTTGCCGGAAGGCACTTTGCCTACCGGATTCTGAATTTCTTATCCACCCATATGCTTGTTCAGAGCCTGTTTTACTAGAATGTTAGTCACACGAGAGCAGGGACTTTGCGTCTTGCTCACGCTTGCGCCCCTGGGACCCATCCCGGGCACACGGTCAGCTTCGGTGCAGATGAGGGTGGTGGAGACCAGGGCATGGACCCCCGGATTTGACCACCTCTCTGCTGGGATTTAAAGGGCCCAGCCTGGTTCTCCATTATTGAGACGAGTCAGCTGATGCCCGCTTGGGGAAGGAATGTGTCCCCGATCACCCAGCTGAGTTGTACCGGGAACCCAGCTTATCTGCTGCCGGAGCTCAGAGGGAAGAGAAGGCAGGGGTCCCCCTGCCCAGTGAGGCCCGCAGGTCTGGGCAGCGCTGAGCCACCCGGGCCTGGCAGGAACAGCACCTGGGGCCACGGCACCAGGAGGGAGAGGGACCTGGGGCGGGGGTGTGTGCCTGCTCCTCCAAAGTCATTCAACTAAACGTGCAACTAGTGTAACTGTGGCGTTTTAATTTGCCAAAACGAGTACCTGATGGCCAAGCCAGAACTGCTTCCCGAAGCAGGCAGGCGGCGGGCGGGGCCGGGGGTGACTCCGAGCACCCGTTACTGTGTAGGTTAGACGTTCGGGAACTTGTCATTGGGACTATGTTAATGTCCTGAGTGTTGACAACAAGTCAGTGAAGGTGAGGGGAAGCCTGCCTAAAGGTGAGGATAGGCAGAAATAAAGGAACCTGCCTGCGTTTCATCCCCGGCAGAACCACACCGACAGGAAGCAGTAACTAATCCAGGCGACATTTCACCGTTTCCCTCCCTGCTCAGCTAAAGACAGGAGGATAACGGGGAGGAGCGTGAGCTATGTGAGCCCAGCTCAGGAAGCGTGTGCTCACATGCATGTCACCCTGCTCAGGAAGTGTGTGCTCGCATGCATGGCACCCTGCTAGGGAAGCGTGTGCTCGCATGCATGTCACCCTGCTCGGGAAGCATGTGTTCACATGGCATGTCACCCTGCTCGGGAAGCGTGTGCTCGCATGCATGGCACCCTGCTCGGGAAGCGTGTGCTCGCATGCATGTCACCCTGCTCGGGAAGCGTGTGCTCGCATGCATGGCACCGTTAGGGAAGCGTGTGCTCACATGGCATGTCACCCTGCTCAGGAATTGTGTGCTCGCATGCATGGCACCCTGCTCAGGAAGCGTGTGCTCACATGCATGTCACCCTGCTCAGGAAGTGTGTGCTCGCATGCATGGCACCGTTAGGGAAGCGTGTGCTCACATGCATGTCACCCTGCTCGGGAAGCGTGTGCTCACATGCATGGCACCCTGCTCGGGAAGCGTGTGCTCACATGCATGTCACCCTGCTCGGGAAGCGTGTGCTCACATGCATGTCACCCTGCTCGGGAAGCGTGTGCTCGCATGTATGGCACCCTGCTCGGGAAGCGTGTGTTCACATGTATGGCACCCTGCTCAGGAAGCGTGTGCTCACATGTATGGCACCCTGCTCGGGAAGCGTGTGCTCACATGCATGTCACCCTGCTCGGGAAGCGTGTGCTCACATGCATGTCACCCTGCTCGGGAAGCGTGTGCTCGCATGTATGGCACCCTGCTCAGGAAGCGTGTGCTCACATGCATGGCACCCTGCTCGGGAAGCGTGTGTTCACATGTATGGCACCCTGCTCGGGAAGCGTGTGTTCACATGTATGGCACCCTGCTCAGGAAGCGTGTGCTCACATGCATGTCACCCTGCTCGGGAAGCGTGTGTTCACATGTATGGCACCCTGCTCGGGAAGCGTGTGCTCACATGCATGTCACCCTGCTCGGGAAGCGTGTGCTTGCATGCATGGCACCTTGCTCGGGAAGCGTGTGCTCGCATGTATGGCACCCTGCTCGGGAAGCGTGTGCTCACATGCATGTCACCCTGCTCGGGAAGCGTGTGCTCGCATGCATGTCACCCTGCTCGGGAAGCGTGTGCTCACATGGCATGGCACCCTCCTAGGGAAGCGTGTGCTCACATGGCATGGCACCCTGCTCGGGAAGCGTGTGCTCGCATGCATGTCACCCTGCTCGGGAAGCGTGTGCTCACATGCATGGCACCCTGCTCGGGAAGCGTGTGCTCGCATGCATGTCACCCTGCTCGGGAAGCGTGTGCTCGCATGCATGGCACCCTGCTCGGGAAGCGTGTGCTCGCATGCATGGCACCCTGCTCGGGAAGCGTGTGCTCGCATGCATGGCACCCTGTTAGGGAAGCGTGTGCTCGCATGCATGGCACCCTGCTCGGGAAGCGTGTGCTCGCATGCATGGCACCCTGCTCAGGAAGCGTGTGCTCACATGGCATGTCACCCTGCTCGGGAAGCGTGTGCTCACATGGCATGTCACCCTGCTCGGGAAGCATGTGTTCACATGGCATGGCACCCTGTTAGGGAAGCGTGTGCTCGCATGCATGGCACGGCCATTCTGAAGCTCCTTTTCGTGTGGGTGGAGCCAACAAGTCCCCAGACTGATGTGGAGGGAGCGGAGGTGCTGCCTGTGAGGGAAGCACGGGTGAGCCGGGGCTGGGAGGGCGGGAGGACCCTGTGGTGTGGGATTGGGGCTGGAGCAGCTACCACAGCACCCGCACCCTCGGGTCTGGGTATGGTGACCACGGGGTGCTAACGGGCACCGTTCACGTGGCAGAGCCGGGCGCTCGGTGTGTGCTCAGCTGGTGTAGGACATGCAGAGCTGAGCCACGTTAAAGCTGAGACAGGAGCGAAGCTCGGTTTGCCTGGCCACGTGCGGCCAGCGGCCAGATGGCCAGGCGGGTCCCCGGACGGCCACCGGTTCTGAGTGGATGGTGAGGGTCTTTGGAGGCGCAGTGATCAGGGGTGGCGGGGTAGCAGTGACGGCCACAGATGGACCAGGGTGGGCTGTGAGGGGGGGTCCCTGGGAGAGGAAGGGGCCCTGCAGGTGCAGCTGCAGCACAGTCGGAGCCTGGGGTGAGCGCACACGGTGTTTAATACGCTTGCTGCCTGCAGTCCTGCCTTCACTGGCGGTCACACCCTGGGATGGACAGGCTGGGCCTGGGTGGACGGCTGGGCGGCTAACGGGTCCGAAACCCTCCCCCAGCCTGTGCCCCTCTAACTACTCAGCCCTGAAGACGCTGCGGCACTGTGTCCCGGGGATGCCAGTCCCTCGCACCCGTCACCTCAGCAGGCGAGACTCAGCAGGCCGCAGCCAGGCCAGGGCTAGTGGGGACTGGAGGGAGCGGGGACCACGGTCTGGGACAGGGGAGGTTTGGGAGCGAGAGGCGGTGACAGGGCGGGAGGACAGACGGCAGGCTGTCCGGCGCGGCGAGGGCGGTGCTCAGAAGCGCACCTCCAGCAGGAACCGCAGGCGGCACTGGCTCTCCTGGTAGATGAGGTACTCGCTCTGGGAGAAGGCGGAACCGCTGAACTCGGGGCAGGGCGTGGGCTGGCCCTGGGGCACTGCCACTCGCCGGCCGTCCAGCTCCAGCTGCGTGTCCAGGGCGGGGTCTGCATACACAGCGGGGGCCAGGGGTGACCCGAGGGTCACTGGTCCTTGGCCTCAAGGGCACGTTCCGCCCCATGCTCTCCCCTTCTGCCACGGGAGGCCCACCCTTCCCACCCTGCCAGGCTGGGCCTCAGCCTGGACTACCCCCTCCATTCCTTTGCCTGGGAGACACCTACTCATCTTTTTTTAATGTTTGGTTTTTTAATGTTTTTATTGATTTCAGTAGAGGAAGGGAGAGGGAGGGAGAGAGATAGGAACACCAATGATAAAGAATCATAGATCGGCTGCCCCCTACTAGGGATCAAGCCTAAAACCTGGGCATGTGCCCTCGACTGGGACCCTTCGGTCCACAGGCTGATGCTCTATCCACTATCTAGGGCCACCTACTCATCTTTTTATGCTCGGTCAATGACACCTCCTCCTTGAAGCCCTCATGGATACCCAGGGACGATTTGTGGGATGACAAAAGGAATGGCTGCAGGGAGGAAACCTGCTTCTCCCAGCCCCTTCTCCGTTGCTGCCTCCTCCTGAAAGCATCCTGGGCCCTGACCTCAGCGCCCCTCCCTCCCGGGCCTGCGCAGCCTCTGAGGCCTGGGGCTCACCAGGCTCCGTGCGGCCTCGGGCGATGACGCTGTCAAAGCCGGAGGGTGGCTGCTGCAAGGTGTGGTCATCAACCGTGATGTGGTGCTCCCGGCCCAAGGCCACCTCCGCCAGGAACATGTAGGCGATGCGGTGGCCCCCACACGACATTGTGGTAACTGGGGGACAGGGCGGCTCAGGCGGGCAGCTTGGCCCCCGCCCGCCTCCCTGAGCCCCTTGCCGCTGTATGGGTACGTCCTCTCCCCGGGCCCCAGGGCAAAAGGCTGCCCATTCTTCCTCCTTAAGACACCCCAAGTCCTGGCCGCGCTCCTTCTCATCCGCCCCACTCGGCACTCCTGGGCTCCCAGGGCCAGGCCTGGCCCCCCCGCTGCCCTCACCAAGGTTGGGCACGGCCTCCCAGGGGCAGACGCGGGTGGGCGCTTTTCTCCCTGGCCGCTCTGCCACCAGCACCCCTCGCCCCTGGCCTGGACCGCCTGCACCGGCTCCTGCGGCCACCCCGATTCTGCCTTCGGCTCTTCTGCCCTCCTGCTCGCCCCCGTGGCCCTGGCCTTGGCAACCTCAGACCCCCTAGACCTTCAGCGCCATCTGCCCTTGGCCTTGCTGTCTCGGGTGGGTGGCGTGGTCTGCAATGACGGGGTCGTCTGGCTGAGGAGCCAGTCTGGTGAGGTCGCCCCAGTGAAGACACCACTGGATAGAAACTTCCGGGTCCCTAGAGACTCCTGGGGCCCTTCACCACAGCTGCCACCCCCTCCAGTAAGCCTCTCCCGGATTCTCCGCTCCCCACTCCACCTCCTGGCCTGGGTGCCCATCCCCATGGCCTGGAGAGGGCACGGCCCCGGCAGCCTCTGGCCCCTCCCACCTCCCCACGGCCACAGCCACTGAGGTCCTGCCACATCCGAGTCCCAAGGGGCCCCGTGATCCTCCAGGCCCCAGGTCCCGCCCACACAGGCCTGTCCTCTGAGCCAAAAGGCCAGACTCCACCTGGTCCACCTGCCGGGCCCCCGCCCCTGTGCCACCCTAGCTGCTTGGCCAGGCCCGGCTGGCACGCTCACCCACCCGGCAGGGCGTTCTCTAGGAGGCATCCCCAGGTGCCCCTGAACCCCAGGAGGCCCCGCTGAGTGCCCTGGGCGGTCACAGTTCAAGCGTCCCTCTCCCGGGTCCTCCACAAACGAGGTTCCACCTTCTCAGTCCCCGTGGCCGCCCCGGGCTGGGCCGAGGGCGCCTCACCGTAGCCGGCCGACTTGCTGTTCTCCGAGGCGAAGTAGATGCCCTTGCCCACGCGGCCGCCAGAATGTGGCATGATGCGCAGCCCGGTGGTGAGGATGGCGGCCACCACGGCCACGTTGGTGCCGTGCCACAGCAGCTTGCGGTTGTCCAGCGTGGAGTGGGCCTGGAACCTGTCTCCCTGGGGTGGGGGCGGGGAACAGGAGAGCCGGGCCCACCAGCTCGGATCTGATCGAGGACTGGGTCCCCGCGGCACTCACACCCTCACGCACACACCCACAAGCCCAGGCCCAGGGGAGGCGGGTCCCAGAGGCTACGGCGATGCAGGAAGGGACACCTAAGCCAGGATCCAGGCTCCCCTCACCTCCCCGTCCCGGTTCACTTTCCAAAGGTGCCGGAGCTCCAGGCTCCTGTGGCTGCAGCCGGTCTGCTTCATGTACGTGTGGACCACCTGCGGGGAGAGCGGGCGCGGGGCCCGGGCCAGAGGCACGGTGAGCCCCCTCCGGTCCCCCAGTGGCGGGGCTCTCAGAGCTCAGGCCCTAGAGACACAGGGGGGAAGGCCCAGGGCTCGGGGCCATGGGCGGAGGACAGAGGGACGGTGCCAGGGTTAGCCCGGCTGCTCCCGGAGGCCCCGCCCACCTTGTACTCAGGCGCCTCTGGGTCCAGCAGCTGGAGCTGGCACCTGAGGAGCTGGTAGTCTCGGTCCAGGGGGTGTGGCACCTCCTCCACCTCCTCCTCCTCCTCGGGGGCTGCCTGCAGGGTCTGGGCCAGCTCGATGTCCGCCAGCACCTGTGGGGACGGCACCAGAGGCTCGTCCACGCGACCTCCCAATCCCCTTCCTCCCACAGGACTGGGACTGTGGGCATGTCTGGTGTCTGTCCGCCTGCTCACCCCCAGCTCTCTGTCCTCCGGCCTGCCCATCCCTGTCCATGTCTGCCTGGTGAGCCCCCCTCCAGCCCCCCCCCCCCCCGCCCGCCCACGCCTGCCCCTGACCTCACCAGCAGCATGTCCTTCTTGGCCTGCAGGAGCTCCAGGGAGTCAATGGGCGGGGGCCGGCTGCGGCCGAAGTTGTGGGGGATGACGGTGTAGAAGTAGGAGGACAGGTCCTCCAGGCTGCGGCCCCCGGCCTCATCCGCGGGGCCTTTCAGGGCCTCCTCTAGGGCTTCCAGGGCCTCGAAGCCCCGAGCGATCTGCTGCTTGCTCAGCTTTCCCAGGGGCATCTTCTTCACATCTGGGGCGGGGAGAGCGGGGAGGCTCAGCCGGCTGCCACCCCCGGGCCCCTGTGCCCCTCGGGCCCCGGGTCCTCACCCAGGTCCATGAGGGCCATGGCGTCGCTGAACATGTCCTTGCTGAAGATGTTGGTGATGAGCTGCTGCGTGGCTGCGTCCAGGGAGCAGGGCCGCACGCGCTGAACCACCGTCCTCACGGAGCCGCCGTCCACCTGGGTGCGGAGGGGCTGCACCGGGGCGGGCCAGGCCGAGGCCCAGAGGGCAGGTTGGGCCTGAGCTTGCCCAGGGGGCAGTGGCAGAGCTTAGGCGGCTGGGCCCCGAGTGCCCGCCCTCACCCCAGGGCCCGCCCTCTCCCCGCGGCCACCTCACCTTCACCACAGCCTCCTGGGCCTCGTCCTTGCCTTCCACTTCGATGAGCGTGTACTTGCCGGGGTGGGCCACGAAGCCCTCCCGCTCCGCCCAGCTGTTCTTGGTCTTGTCCCGAAATTTCTTCTCAAAGTCCTTCTTGGCAGCCTCCAGGGACGGGAAGTAGCTGAGCTTGGACTGGCCCACCTCTCCCTGCAACTGACAGCCTTCAGGGGGTGCCCACCGCACTGCCACCATAGCACCTGCTGGTCGGCGGTGCCAGGCCCTGTGCTGGGCGCCAGGGAGGGTCAGCTTCTGTGGTCTCGGGGCCTGAGTATGCGGTGGGACCCTGGGCAGCTGGGGCCTGTGCTGAGCGGGATGGGGAGAGCGGGGAGAGTAGGGATGAGGACTGGGGCGGCGGGAAGGGGCGGACACTCACCACACGGCCCCAGCGGTTCCAGCAGGCGAAGCGCCCCCCGTCCTCCAGGAGCTGGATGATGTAGAACTTGTTGTTGTTGCTCCCGATGTTGGTCTGGTTCAGGGTGCAGTCGTAGTCCCCGTGCACCTGGGTGGGGGGCAGGGCAGGGCAGGCTGGTGGGTGGCCGCACCTGAGGGTTTGCACCGGGCGGCAGAGGAGGCCCTGGCTGGGGAGGCTTGAGGGAACCATTGTTCTGCCCCCGGAATCTGAGTGGCCATGGCTCACCTGGGGCAGTGGGGGAGGTTCTGGGGGGACAGGACGCGCTGTGCTCTGGGGCAGGGACTCAGGGAGACAGGGGCTGGCCTGTGGGGATCTCGGGGACACATCCACCCTGTGGCTGGCTGGGGGGACACAGGTGAGCCGGCTGTAAGTGTGGAAGGGGGAGGCCTAACAATCCGGGGCCTGCCCTGTGGTCTAAAGAGCAGACAGGAGCCGGGCCGGCGTGGCTCAGGGGTTGAACGTCGACCTGTGAACCAGGAGGTCAGAGTTTGATTCCCGGGCGGGGCACGTGCCCGGGTTGCAGGCTCCATCCCCAGTGTGGGGTGTGCAGGAGGCAGCCATGAGTGATTCTCTCATCATTGATGTTTCTCTCCCTCTCCCTCTCTCTTCCTCTCCGAAGTCAGTAAAAACACATTAAAAAGTAAATTAAAAAGAAAGCGGACAGGAGCTCTGGTGAGACGTGGCCCTGCTGGACCCTTGGGGTCTTGGAGACGTGCCTGACTTGGGACCTTTGAGCTCCGAGGCCAGAGCCCAGCCCCAGTGGGGAGGGGAGCAGGTCTGAGTGTACTTGACCCAGGAGGGCAGGTTCCGGGCCTGGCTGGGGTCCCCCTTACCTGGGCCCCGGGGCTGCGGCTGAGAGGACACGAGGCGTCCACGCGGATTGTGCGCTTCTCTGTGGGCGCGGCCTTGAGCGCCTCCGCAGTGGCCCGGAAGCTGTCCTCCTCTGTCGCCTGCCGTCCCTTCTTTTTGTCAGGCCCCTCACACTGCACAGGGGGCTTGCGCTTGGGAGCCATGGCTGCCTGCGGGCACCGAGAGGGCCTTCAGGCTTCCCTGGCCTTGCACCCCACCTGGCTGGCACAGCACCAACCTGCCCAGCTCTGGGTGTGCCCTTTGGCAAGCTACCCCCTTCATCCCCCCTCCCCCACCTCCATTCCACATTCCCAGCCCACAGCCCGTTCTCTGCACCCCAACATGCCTGGTCCCTGGTCCCGGGGCTAGGCCAGGGCCCTCTCCTGTGTGCCCACTTTGGTCAAGGAAGAGTGGCTCCCTGCCCTCTCTGGCTCTCCAGTTTGCCCAGGGGGTAGAGAAAGTGGAACACGAGTATTCCCTCCCACTTATGGGCTCCTCCTCCTTCCAGGGCACTCCCCGGCTCTGCCTGCTCCTCCCCCTTCTCAGCTGCCTGGGGCTGGTATGGGTGCTGGGCTGAGTCACCCCAGCTCTGGAGGAGAGTGGGAAGTGGTGGCCAGGGGCAGCACCTCTGGGGCCAGATTGCTTTCTCTCGAGCTTTGGACCCAGTGACACAGAAACCCTTCCCAGTGAGATCAATAGTTCTGGGGTGCCAGCCAGGGTCCCAGTGGCCTGGAGTTGCCAGTGGGCAAGAGCAGTCCCACCCGGCCCTGCCCTGTCCTGCCCTGCCAAGGAATTCGGACCAGGGCCAGAGGGCACTCACCTAAGAGAAGCAGGGACCTGGGAGAGATGGCGGTCTCAGGCCCAGGCCCAGGACCTTCCAGGGCAGTCCCAGTTCTAGGGGCCCCGCTAGCCACCCCGTCAGCCTGAAGTGTGACGTAGGGAGGGACTTCCCGACAGTCGCCAGAGGCGGGGAAGGGCTGGGCAGTGGTGGTGTAGGATTCCAGCTATTTGGTCAACAGGCGGGTGAGTCAGAGGCTGGGTCAGGCCGGTGCGTGCAGCCTGTCCCACGAACGGGTGGACACGATCCCACAGTGACAGGGCCCAGAGGGCTGACGCGCCCTGTGCGCTGCTCCCCGGGCCGAGGCAGGCCATGCGTGACCACCGGCGCCAGTGACTTTTGGCCTAGGTGTGGGCACTGCCTGCCTTCTTTCGCGGCTGCTGGATCCCCCACCCCACCCCACCCCACCAGTTCCCTAGTGCACCCTGGTCCCCGCCCCTGACGGGGTGGAGTCACGTTCTGGGACCCCCGCATCTCTGGCGCCCCCAAGCGTCCAAGGGGCAAAAACACAGAGAAGGCCCTCCCCCGGTTCGCCCCTCCTTAGATGGCCGCTGCGCATGCGCCGCAGCTTTGGGCCGGAAGAGGCCAGCGCGGGAGCCAATGGGAGTTCTAGGGGGCGTGGCCACAGGAAGGGAGCCTCTGGGTGCTTGGGGGCGTGGTACAGCCTATCAAAGGGCCCAATGGAGCTGCGGGGGCGTGTCCCGCCGGGCAGTGGGGGCCAATCAAGGCGCGGGGTGTTGCCAGGCCGCCTGGCTTCAGCCGCCACGTGAGTGCTCCGCCGGCCGCTGCCAGACCCCCGGCGGGCAGCATGTCGGGCACGGTGGTGGCTCGGAAGCGGGGGAAGCCGGCCTCGGGGCCTCGAGCCGGTGCGGGGCCCAGCAAGCGGCGGCGAAAGGTGAGCACGGCGTTTCTGCGGCCCGGGGTCCGACCCGCAACTGGGACCCCCGTCATCCCGCCTCCATCCCCTCCCAACCCCTGCACCCCCTGCCCGGCCCCCCTCCTGGGACTGAAGCTGGAGTCAGCTTCTCCCTCTCTCCCCGGCCGAGTCCTGGAAGGCCACGTACTTTAGCCGGAGGCGAGGGGACAAGGCCTTTCCCAGCCCCAGAGCTGTCGGGAGACCGGAAGGGCCCCTTGGTCAGGGCGGGAGTGGTCGGGACCCTGAGCACAGAAAGGGTCGTGTGATTCCCAGGCCGTCTCCGCCCGGGACCGGGACAAGGCCAAGGGTGGCGGCAAGATGAACGAGGAGATCTCCAGCGACTCCGAGAGTGAAAGGTGAGCTCTGCACGTAGCGGAAGGCACCGCTGAAGTGTCAGAGAGTCGGGGCGGATGGGGGCCTAGAACCCTGATCTCAGGTCCTTGGCTCTCAGATTTTGGCTCTTTGCTGCAGTTTCTGATCCTGAGAAATCTCATCTCTTTCCCTGTGGGGCCTCTGAGGGAGGACCCCCAATCCCGATGGGAGACAAGTGAGACCTCTCTGGCTCGGGGCAGGGAGCTGAGCACAGGTGGGCCGACTGGAAGGGGAGCGGGATACAAGGTTCCCTTCCCCGCCATTTCACAGCCGGGGTCTCCCTCCTGGCTCTCAGCACAGGCCAGGCACCCGCCTCCCCAGGCAGGTGCGGACTGAAGCTGTGGGGATGGGACTGAGTCCTGCGGTTGTGTGTTCTGGGAACAGAGGAGGGGGCACTACATTGGGCCTGGGGAGATGAGGGGGATCCCCGTGGAGGGGCAACGAAGGCATTCGGGAATCAGCCAAGCCCGGGTGTAAATGTGTGGGACTGGGAGAGGGCAGAAGGCCCTGTGGTGGGCACCTTGAGAAGTGGCTTTGGCCAAAACCGGTGTGGCTCAGTGGATAGAGCATAGGCCTGTGGACTGAAAGGTCCCGGGTTTGATTCCGGTCAAGGGCATGTACTTTGGTTGTGGGCACATCCCCAGTAGGGGGTGTGCAGGAGGCAGCTGATGGATGTTTCTCTCATCGATGTTTCTGGCTTTCTATCCCTCTCCCTTCCTCTCTGTAAACCATCAATAAAATATATTAAAAAAAAAAATGAAGTGGCTTTGGCACTGGGCAGAGTGTTGGCCTGTGTCGCAGGGTGGAGGGTTTGATTCCCGGTCCAAGGCACATACCTTGGTTGCAGGTTCCCAGCCCCTGTACCGGTGCATGCAGAGCAGGCAATTGACGTGTCTCTGATGTGTCAATGTTTCTCTCTCTCTCTCTCTCTTTTCTCCCTCCCTCCCATTCTCGCTAGAAATAAAAAAATAGTATCATCAGGTGAGGATTGGGAAAAAAAGGTGGCTTTGGAAATTCTGCTTCTAAAATGGCATTTGGACCAATTTGGCTCAGTAGATAGAGCCTCGGCCTGCGGACTGAAAGGTCCCAGGTTCAATTCCAGTCAAGGGCATGTAGCTTGGTTGCGGGCACATCCCCAGTAAAACGGCATTTGTGTTGGCCCTCACCTGCTCACAGTCCTTAGGCCTGATAACGAAAAAACCATTGAAACCTGTAAAGAATTTTAATGAGTTTATTTTGAGCCAAAACTGTCGACATATGCCAGGAAGCAGAACCCCAATGAATTGAGATAATGCTCCAGAGAATGGAGGGTTACATCTATATTTATGCATTTGCAATCAAAGGAAAGGGATGTAGGTGAGTTACATGAAACTCATTGGTGATGGGTTAAGGAGGTGGGATAAAGCAAGGCGAGGAAACTTCTGGGATAGGGAAAAGTTAAATGATGGACATGTGCTGCTTTATTTATTTTTTTTCCAGAGATGGATACAGGATACCTTAATTAACAGTTGACAATTAAGAATGTCCAGGTGCCATTTGTTGTGCCCTCAGGGCTCTTGGGTAAAAAGGAAGTTACAAGTTACCAGACTTCTCTCAGATATGTTATCTTAGAGGCAGAAAGCCAAAATGGCTCAGCTCAAGCCCTAGAGACACAGGGAGGAAGGTCCAGAGGGACGGTGCCAGGGTTAGCCCGCTGCTGCGGGAGGCCCTGCCCGCCCTGTACTCAGGCGCCTCTGGGTCCAGCAGCTGGAGCTGCACCTGAGCTGGTAGTCTCAGTCCAGGGTGTGCGCGCCGCCGCCGCCGCCGCTGCCGCCTCCTCCTCCTCCTCCTCCTCCTTGGGGGCTGCCAGCAGGGTCTGGGTCAGCTCCTGCAGGACGGCACCAGAGGCTCGTCCACGTGACCTCCCAATCCCCCTCCTCCCACAGGACTGGGACCGTGGGCATGTCTGGTGTCTGTCGCCTGCTCACCCCCCAGCTCTCTGTCCTCTGGCTTGCCCATCCCCGTCCATGTCTTCCTGCTGGGCCCCCCTCCAGCCCCCCCCCCCCCGCCCGCCCACGCCTGCCCCTGACCTCACCAGCAGCATGTCCTTCTTGGCCTGCAGGAGCTCCAGGGAGTCGATGGGCGGGGGCCGGCTGCGGCCGAAGTTGTGGGGGATGACGGTGTAGAAGTGGGAGGACAGGTCCTCCAGGCTGCGGCCCCCGGCCTCATCCGCGGGGCCTTTCAGGGCCTCCTCTAGGGCTTCCAGGGCCTCGAAGCCCCGAGCGATCTGCCTGTTGCTCAGCTTTCCCAGGGGCATCTTCTCCACACCTGGGGGCGGGGAGAGAGCAGGCAGGCTCAGCCGGCTGCCACCCCCGGCTGGGCCCCGGGTCCTCACCCAGGTCCATGAGGGCCATGGCGTCGCTGAACATGTCCTTGCTGAAGATGTTGGTGATGAGCTGCTGCGTGGCTGCGTCCAGGGAGCAGGGCCGCGCGCGCTGAGCCACCGTCCTCACGGAGCCGCCGTCCACCTGGGTGCGGAGGGGCTGCACCGGGGCGGGCCAGGCCGAGGCCCAGAGGGCAGGTTTGGCCTGAGCTTGCCCAGGGGGCAGTAGCAGAGATTAGGCGGCTGGGTCCCGAGTGCCCGCCCTCACCCCAGGGCCCGCCCTCTCCCCGCGGCCACCTCACCTTCACCACAGCCTTCCACTTCGATGAGCGTGTACTTGCGGGGGTGGGTCTTGAACTGCTCCCGATCTGCCCATCTGTTCTTGGTCTTGTCCCGAAATTTCTTCTCAAAGTCCTTCTTGGCAGCCTCCAGGGACGGGAAGTCTGTGAGATCGTGCTTGCCCTTTTTTCCCTGCAACTGACAGCCTTCAGGGGGTGCCCACCGCACTGCCACCATAGCACCTGCTGGTCCGCGGTGCCAGACCCTGTGCTGGGCACCAGGGAGGGTCAGCATCTGTGGCCTCGGGGCCTGAGAATGCGGTGGGACCCTGGGCAGCTGGGGCCTGTGCTGAGCGGGGGAGAGGGGGGAGAGTAGGGACGAGGACTGGGGCGGCGGGAAGGGGCGGACACTCACCACACGGCCCCAGCGGGTCCAGCAGGCGAAGCGCCCCCCGTCCTCCAGGAGCTGGATGATGTAGAACTTGTTGTTGTTGCTCCCGATGTTGGTCTGGTTCAGGGTGCAGTGGTAGTCCCCGTGCACCTGGGTGGGGGGCAGGGCAGGGCAGGCTGGTGGGTGGCCAGGCGGCAGAGGAGGCCCTGGCTGGGGAGGCTTGAGGGGACCATTGTTCTGCCTCCCGGAATCTGAGTGGCCATGGCTCACCGAGGGCAGTGTGTGTGTGGGGGTGTTCTGGGGGGACAGGACGTGCTGTGCTCTGGGGCAGGGACTCAGGGAGACAGGGGCTGGCCTGTGGGGATCTCGGGGACACACCCGCCCCGTGGGCTGGGCTGGGGGGGACACAGGTGAGCCGATGTAAGTGTGGAAGGGGGAGGCCTAAGAAGCCAGGGCCTGCCCTGTGGTCTAAAGAGCAGACAGGAGCCCGCCGGTGAGGCTCAGGGTGGAGCGTCGACCTGTGAACCAGGGGGTCAGGGTTTGATTCCCGGGCAGGACCCGTGCCAGGTTGCTGCCTTCATTCCCAGTGTGGGGCATGAAGGATGCAGCCGATCAATAATTCTCATCATTGATGTTTTTATTTCTCTCTCCCTCTTCCTCTCCCTCTCCCTGAAATTAGTAAAAACACAGCCTATATAATTAAGAGGTAATATGCAAATTGGCCATCACTCCAAAAGAAGCTGCCCGTCCTCATGTGAACTGAAGATGGCCCCAGGGGAGGGCAGCAGGCCTGCAGTGATGGACGGGCGACCAGGCCCACAGGGGAAGGCCATTAGCAGCAATTGGGTCAGTAGGGGAGCAGTTAGGTCTAGATCAGTCTGGCAAGGGAGTGGTTAGGGGGCAGTCAGGCAGGCAGGTGGTTGGGAGCCAGCAGGAGCCAGCAGTCCTCGATTGAGAGAGGGATCCCACATTGGAGAGGGTGCAGGCTGGGCTGCGAGACACACACACACCCTAACCCGCCCCCTGCCCTCCCCCCCCCCCCCCCCCCGCACTTGTGCACTAATTACATGCGCCAGGCCTCTAGTTAAAAAATAAATTTAAAAGATAGACAGGAGCTCCCCAGGTCTGATGTGGTGGCCCTGGCTGACCCTTGGGGTCTTGGAGACGTGCCTGACTTGGGACCCTTGAGCTCCGAGGCCAGAGCCCAGCCCCAGTGGGGAGGGGAGCAGGTCTGAGTGTACTTGACCCAGGAGGGCAGGTTCCGGGCCTGGCTGGGGTCCCCCTTACCTGGGCCCCGGGGCTGCGGCTGAGAGGACACGAGGCGTCCACGCGGATTGTGCGCTTCTCTGTGGGCGCGGCCTTGAGTGCCTCCGCAGTGCAGGGAAAGCTGTCCTCTGTCCCCTGCTGTCCTTTCTTGTCAGGCCCCTCACACTGCACAGGGGGATTGGGATCCATGGCGTCTGCGGGCACCGAGAGGGCCTTCAGGCTTCCCTGGCCTTGCACCCCACCTGGCTGGCACAGCACCAACCTGCACCACCCTGGGTGTGCCCTTTGCTGAGCTACCCGTCATCCCCCTCCCCCACCTCCATTCAGCCCCAGCCCCAGCCCACAACAGTTCTCTGCCCCCTAACATGCCTGGTCCCGGGGCCAGGCCAGGGCTCTGTCCTGTGTGCCCACTTTGGTCAAGGAAGAGTGGCTCCCTGCCCTCTCCGGCTCTCCAGTTTGCCCAGGGGGTAGAGGAAGTGAAAAGCAAGTCTTTCCATCTCCTCCCTCCAGAGCGCTCCCGGGCTCTGCCTGCTTCTCCCCCTTCTCAGCTGCCTGGGGCTGGTATGGGTGCTGGGCTGAGTCACCCCAGCTCTGGAGGAGAGTGGGAAGTGGTGGCCAGGGGCAGCACCTCTGGGGCCAGATTGCTTTCTCCCGAGCTTGGGACCCAGTGACACAGAAACCCTTCCCAGTGAGATCAATAGTTCTGGGGTGCCAGCCAGGGTCCCAGTGGCCTGGAGTTGCCAGTGGGCAAGGGCAGTCCCACCCGGCCCTGCCCTGTCCTGCCCTGTCCTGCCCTGCCAAGGAATTCGGACCAGGGCCAGAGGGCACTCACCTAAGAGAAGCAGGGACCTGGGAGAGATGGCGGTCTCAGGCCCAGGCCCAGGACCTTCCAGGGCAGTCCCAGTTCTAGGGGCCCCGCTAGCACCCCTCCGTCAGCCTGAAGTGTGACTTAGGGAGGGACTTCCCGACAATCGCCAGAGGCGGGGAAGGGCTGGGCTGCAAATAGGATTGCAGCTCTTTGGTTGACAGGCGGGTGAGTCAGAGGCTGGGTGAGGCCAGTTTGCATCCTTTCCCGCAAACGGGCGGGCACCATCCCACAGTGCCAGGGCCGTGCGGTGTCTCTGTAGGGCGGACCCACCAGTGAGGCCTCCCTGGCTCGGGGCAGGGAGCTGAGCACAGGTGGGCCGACTGGAAGGGGAGCGGGATACAAGGTTCCCTTCCCCGCCATTTCACAGCCGGGTCTCCCTCCTGGCTCTCAGCACAGGCCAGGCACCCGCCTCCCTCTTGAGATGCGGAGGAGCAGGCAGGTGCGGACTGAAGCTGTGGGGATGGGACTGAGTCCTGCGGTTGTGTGTTCTGGGAACAGAGGAGGGGGCACTACATTGGGCCTGGGGAGATGAGGGGGATCCCCGTGGAGGGGCAGCGAAGGCATTCGGGCATCAGCCAAGCCCGGGTGTAAATGTGCGGGACTGGGAGAGGGCGGAAGGCCCGGCGGTGGGCGCCTTAGGAGGTGGCTTTGCCGCTGGGCGGAGTGTCGGCCTGTGTTCTCGGGGTGGAGGGTTTGATTCCCGGTCCAGGGCACACACCTTGGTTGCAGGTTCCCAGCCCCAGTAGGGCTCACGCAGAGGCAGGCAATTGGCGTGTCTGACGTGTCAATGTTTCTCTCTCTTTTCTCCCTCCTTCTCATTCTCTCTAGAAATAAAAAAATAATATCCTCAGGTGAGGGTTGAAAAAAAAAAGGTGGCTTTGGAAATTCTGCTTCTAAAATGGCATTTGTGTTGGCCTTCACCTGCTCACTGCCCTTAGGCCCAAGGTTACTGTGGTCACGCGGGTGCCAAGCCCTTTGCTAAACACTCTGAAGTGTCTTCCCAGCGTGTCGTGAGCCCTGGCTGGCTCGCTCAGTGATCAGACCCCTGGCCTGTGGACGGAAAGGTAGCGGGTTGGGTCCCGGCTTTGTGGGGGTGGCAAGCAATGGATGGCTCTCTCCCTCCTCCTCGCTCCCACCGTCTACAAACCCAAGGAAAAGTCTCCTCGGTGAGGCTGAGGGCTGCTAGCGGGCTGACACAGCAACGGGAACATGCAGGGACAGGACAGGACGGACCTCGGCACCGCCACTCAGGCTCAGAGCGAGGCCGTTTGCAGGGACTGCGATGTCCCAGCCTCCACTCCTGACTTGAGTTAGTAATTTATTTGGCTTCTTCCTTCTTCCCTCCTCTTCTTTCTTTTAAAGAAATATCTTTATTGATTTCGGAGAGGAAGGTAGAAAAAACACCAACGATAAGAGAGGTTCATGGATTGGCTGCCTCTTGCACACCCCACTCTGGGGGTCAAGCCTGCAACCCGGGGCGTGTGCCCTGACCCGGAATTGAACCGTGACCTCCTGGTTCCTGGGTTGATGCTCAGCCACGGAGCCTCAGTGGCTGGGTTCCCTTTTCTTACTTTTTACCTTCCCACCCGGGTGTGATTCACGGGCGGTGCCGCTCACCTTGCTCGGTGTAGTGCTGAGTGTGAAGATCGGGTTTCCTCGTCCCCCGGAACCCCCAGCTCCTGAAG